>APFE030261060.1:0-26793 GCA_000404065.3 Pinus taeda | reverse complement strand
GAGAGGGAGAAGAAGAGGGAGATAGTTTGAGAGACAGGGCGGTAGGTGGGGGAGAGTCAGGGAGGGAGAGAGAATGAGAGGGAGAGAGGGAGAGGGAGAGAGGGAGCAAGAGAGATGGGGAGGGAGGGAGAGTGATATGGAGGGAAGGAGAGGGAGAAAGAGAGGGAGTGAAGGAAGGAGGAATAGTGGCTGAGGGGCATGGAGAGGAGAAGAGATAGGGAGAGAAGGAGGGGGAGGGGGAGAGAGAGAGAGAGATGGAGATAGGTAATGAGAGAGAAATAATGAGAGAGAGATAGACAAAGAGAGAGAGGGAGAGAAATAGAGAGAGATAGAGAGGCAGGGGAGTGAGATGGAGAGGGGGAGAGAGCACAAGAGGAGGATCGGGCTATGTCAAGAAAGGGGGCCTAGGAGGGGGAGAGGGAGAGGGAAATGGAGAGAATGGGAGAGAGGATGAAGGGAGGATAGGGAGAGAGAGGGAGAGAGCGAGAGAGAGAGGGAGAGAGCAAGAGAGGGAGAGGGAGAGAAAAGAGGTGGAGAAAGATTGGGAGTGAGAGGGAGGGAGGGGGAAGAAACTGGGATACTAGGATAGGGAGAGGGGGAGTAGGGGGAGAGAGAGAGAGAGAGGATATAACATCATAATATCATGGAAAATAATCGACATGGCATTATAAGAATACAACATCATTATCCTTACATCTAAAATTTATAGTAATAAATACAAAATAAAATAAAATATCAAGTTTTACATCCAATGCAACGCTTTTCCTAAACCATAATACGACCATGGAATGTTGAAATACATCGCTTAAGTGCTAATTCTGATATGCATTTTCTTGTTTATTTCCAATTTCATGACCAACAAGAGGCTATTCCATACTCAAAAGAAGATCCCTCATCTATTATCTTTCTTTTCAAGTATATGAAACATAAATTAAGCCATAGTAACATATCAATTCGCTAATAAGAAATTATCCTTCAATCAACCATAGTTTCCAAAATTATGAAAAGTTACTCATTGTTATGACTACGAGAGCATACTATCGATAAATAAATTCAAAAAATTATTATGCCAAAACAATCACGAACCATAGTAAAATCTAAGTTGAATATATCTTAGAAAATGACATTCACAACTAATTTTCAAATTATAAAATTCATTTTTTATCTCTCTCACATACTCAATTAAATCATACTCTTTAAATTTAATAGATAACTATCATAATTTTAAAATATATACCTATATATCAAATTTAACTTCCAATATACTTATTAATTTAATATTAATACCATAATCTTAATTTCATGAACAATAATCATTACAAAATTATGTATTATAATTAGATTACATCCATTATTTTTTACTATTTATCATTCATAACACTAATATTTTAAAATTTCCATCAACACATTCGAAATCTTACTACTAAAATAAGTACTTCATGAATAGTATTAAACTTACTCATACTTATATCAAAATATTTGTTCACTTAAAATAAAATAAATATAAATTTATTTTACTTTTTACATAAAATATTGTCATAATTTTTTTTTTGAGAACTTAAAATGCCTCTAAAATTATATGTAATTTAACCAATAATCTACACCTTTTTTAAACACTAGATATTCTCATTTATTTAATGACATATATATAAAATCCAAAATGTTATTATTATTGATTACTTTACCAATAATAAACACATGACACTTATAAATACTAATGACATAGAGTGATACATCATATAATGGGAGACTTGATTGCCTATGAAGCTTGAATGAACTAGAGATCTAGATTTATCATGTGTGGCTAAACTTTTATTAGATTAATGCCTCCCACCATGTGCCACAACTTGAGATAAGATCCACACTCCAAAGAAGAAAGAAAATGCAGGAAAAAACCAAGGTTTATCCATTTCAAGACAAGGAAAATCCTCCTTTTTCATTTCTTATAAGTTTATTAATCCAATAATGCCACATCATTTACATCATGGTTCATGGCCCATTTCCATTGAAATAAAAGGAGATCTATAATATGTATTTTTTCCTAAGGTTACCCAAGTTTATAGGAAAACATATTTTCAATTGCTCTATCAATTTGTATATTTTGAATTATATGTCCCAAAAGTTAATTCTCAGTGGTTCTCTATATTCGTTTTTCAGAAGAAAAAATATCTTATATCTTGCTATTCATATTAAGTTATAGATACATTATAGTTTTCATTTTACATGGATACATCACAATTCCATTTTACCATGATCACGATATGAGCTTCATCTGAAACGCTAGTACCATACTAATCTTGTTATGAGGAGAACAATTACAAAATACATTAACAATATATTACAAAAACTAACAAAATTTAATATCAGGTCCATGGAGCCTTTCAAGAATGATGGGTCCTTTTTAGTTGTTTAAAGATATCAAAATTTCCTTCTATCTTGTCGTTAATTAATATTATATTTTAATAACATTTTGACTTTTCTTCAATTTCCTTTTCCATTTTGTTTTGGCAGGAGCTATCTATTGAGTAGTATTTAAATTTGAAGGGATGGTCTTAATTTCAAATGGAATAATATACATTCATCTAAACCAATAAATATTAAAGGTTATTAAAAAATTTATACTTCTATTGACCACTGTATATTAAATAAGCCCCTCAAAGAATGTCAAAATGAAATAGTGTCCTAAATTTTTAAAATTTTAACAATTTAAAGGCTATCTACATTAAAATCACAATGAAATCTCAATAAAACATAGTAAATAAGAAAACATATTTCTCAAATTCCATTTAAAAATCTAATCATATGTTTCTTTTATTCATTCGATGATATTCAAAATCATTTGGACTTACATCATTGAAAATATAAATCTATTTGTCCAATGGAAAAGGCTTTCTATTTTTCATTTATTTCCATACATCATAAATAACATTCCAATCTACCTCTTTTAGAGCATGTAGACCACTAAGAGACAAAAACATTAATGTCTCTAGTGCTTAATGAAAGTCTTGAGCTACCATCATTGGTATTCAGCCATTGTTTTAGGCTTTAGGCTTACATTAATTTTTGGCCGGTCATAAACATATGGAAGAACTAATTGTTTGTTAATTAAGAGCATCCAATTAAAACTTTGATTTAAATTTCTTCACCATACTTCTTACGAGAAAAAATTAAATTGGTTGACCTAGGGATTGGATTTTATCTTTCAAACACAAAACACAACATATGTTCTATAGGTTTCTTTGTTTTTTTTTGTTTTTTCTAAATATAATAGGAAAGTTATTCCATGTAATTTAATTTATTTTAATTTTAATATTTAAAATTAAAATTATTTGATCTAGGATTTCACATTGATTATTGTTGTCAAAATCAATATATCTTATTTATAGTGATGTAATATTAAAATTCTTGAAATGGGGTATGAATTTTATTTGTGATGGACGAAAATAATGTAGACTATATATTTTATTTACGTGATTTTAGTTAAATCATTAATATCAAATCGTCTTCTTCTTTTCCCATTTTCTTAATTCATCTTATAATGTTTTCTTTTACGAGATAACAATGGTCAAATTAATTTATCATGGAAATTAATCTTATTAAAATAAAAATAATAAAAAAAAAAGTTGACATGAAGATCCTATAGGTTCTAAGTGTTTAAATCGAGCTTTGGTACCGTATGCAATCATCAGAAATCAAAACATACAAACTATTTGGATCAATCCATGTTATTAATAATTAAAATATAAATATTGAACTGATTAGCATATAAGTTACAAAAACATGAGAAGTAAAGACTTATTTGTAAAGTGAACATATCTGTTACTGCATATTTTGAAGTTGTTTTTCTACTTGGATCTTGTTGGCCGCAACAATGTTTTGGAGATGACTCTCCATCCAATTGTAGGCTCAACCACATAGAATCTTTATACAGTTGGCCACGTGAGAGCCCTCAATCAACTTTTATAGCTACTATATATTTTTTAATGTTATAAACCATTAACTCTAGACAAAAAACCCTAAACCCTAAACCTGAAAAAATATACCCTAAACCATGAACCCTAAGCAATTTATAACATTTTGAACCGTGAACCCTAAGCCCTAAACCCTAAATGCCCATTCCTGAACCCTAAACCATAAACCCTAAGAATTTTATAAGATTTTAAAAAGTGTTTTGTAAATTTTATTTAAGTGTTTATTAAAAGAATTTAATAAAGCGTTTAAGCCCTAAAACATAAACCCCAAACCCTAAACCCTAAACCTTAAGCATTTGATAACATTTTTTAAGAAGAGTATTCTAACTTTTATTTAAGTGTTTCTTAAAAGAATTTACCAAAGTGTTATAAACCCTAAACCCTGAGCATATTATAACATTTTAAAAATAGTTTTTTAAAATTGATTTAAGTGTTTATAAAAAGAATTTAGTAATGTGTTATAAAATTAGAAACCTAAACCCTACACCCTAAACACTCAACTCCAAACCAAAAACCCTAAACCTAAATACTAAGTATTTTATAACATTTTAAAAAGCATTTTGTAACCTTTATTTGAAAGTTTATTAAAATAATTTACTAAACCATAAACCCTAAACACTAAACCCCAAACACTAAACCCTAAACACTAAACCCTAAACCCCAAACCCTAAAGCCTTATAAAACCTAAACCCTAAATACTAAACCACAAAACCTAAACTTTAATCGTAAACCATAAACCTTAGCCCCTAAACACTAAACCTTAAACACTAAACTCAAAACCCTAAACCCTAAACTCTAAACCCTAAGAATTTTATAACATTTTAAAAATCATTTTGTAATTCTTATTTAAGTTTTTAACAAAAGAATTTAATAAAGTGTTATTAAGCCTAAACCATAAAATCTAAACCACAAACCCTAAACAGTAAACTCTAAACCTCAAACCCTAAACCTTAAACTCTAAACTCTAAACCCTAAACTCTAAACCTTAGAATTTATAACATTTTAAAGGTCATTTTCTAAATTTTATTTAAGTGCTTATTAAAATAATTTACTAAAGTGTTCTAAACCCGAAACCCTAAATCATAAACCCTAATACCTAAACCTTAAGCATTTTATAACGTTTTAAAAACATATTTGTAATTCTATTTAAGTGTTTATTAAGAGCATTTACTAAAGTGTTATAATCCCGAAACTCTGAACTCTAAACCCTAAAATATAAACCCTAATAATTTTATAGCATTTAAAATTATTTTTGTAACTTTTAACTAAGTGTTTATTAAAAAAAATTACTAAATCATTTTAAACGCTAAATCCTAAGCGCTAAACCCCAAACCTTAAACCATAAACCATAAAACCTAAGTATTTTATAACATTTTTAAAAGCATTTTGTAATTTTTATTTTATTCTTTATCAAAAGCATTTACTAAAGTGCTATAAACCCTAAATACTAAGCATTTCACAACATTTTAAAAATCATTTTGTAACTTTTATTTAAGTGTTTATTAAGAGAATTTACTAAAGAAAAAAAACCCTAAACCGTAAACTCCAAACTGTAAACCCTAAACACTAAACCCTAAAAACGAAGCTTTTTATAACATTTTAAAAGTATTTTGTAACTTTTATTTAAGTGTTTATTAAAAGAATCTACCTAAGTGTTATAAACCCTAAAATCTAAACCCTAAACCCCAAACCCCAAACCCCAACCCTAAGCATTTTATAACCTTTTAAAAAGTGTTTCGTAACTTTTATGTTAGTGTTTATTAAAATAATTTACTAAAGTGTTATAAACCCTAAACCATAAATCCTAAACTTTAAACCCTAAAACCTAAACCCTAAACCCAAAACCCTTAACCGCTAAACCCTAAACCCTAATCTGGAAGCATTTTATGACATTTTAAAAAGCGTGTTGTAACTTTTTTTTAAATGTTTACTAAAAGAAATTACTAAAGTTTTATAAAAACCAAAACCCTATACCAAAAAGCCTAAATCATAAAACCTAATAATTTTAAAAACATTTTAAAAAGTGTTTTGTAGCTTTTATTGAAGTGTTTATTAAAAGCATTTACTAAAATGTTATAGAACGTAAACACTAAACCATAAACCCTAAATTCCAAACCCTAAACCATAAACTATAAACCCTAATAATTTTATAAAATTTTATGAAGTGTTTTGTAACTTTTACTTAAGTGTTTATTAAAAGAAATTACTAAAATGTTATAAACCCAAAACCCTAAATATGAAACCCTAAAACATAAGGATTTTATAACATTTTAAAAAGTGTTTTCTAAATTTTATTTATGTGTTTATTAAAACCATTTACGAAAGTTTTATAAACCCTAAACCATAAAACGTAAACCATAAACCCCAAACCCTAAACACTAAAGCATAAACCCTAAACCCTAACCATTTTACAACAATTTAAAAACTATTTTGTAACTTTTATTTAAGCATTTATTAAAATAATTCCTTAAAGCATTAGAAACCATCGACCATAAACCCTAAACTCCACACCCCAAAATCCTAAATCGTAAATCCTAAACCCTAATAATTTTATAACATTTTAAACCCAGAATCATTTTGTAACTTTTTGTTAAGTGTTTATCAAAATAATTTACTAATGCGTTATAAACCCTAAACCATAAAATTTTTATTACATTTTAACAAGTGCTTTGTAACTTTTTAAAACCTTTAACATTATAGCCTAAGACTTTTATAACATTTTAAACCCTAAACGTAAGCATTTATAACATTTTAATAAGCCTTTTGTAACTCTTTTTAAGTGTTTATTAAAACCATTTACAAAAGGGTTGTAAACTCTAATCCCTAAGAATTTTATAACATTTTAACAAGGGTTTGGTAACTTTTTTAAAGTGTTTATTAAAAGTATTTACTAAATCGTCCCCAAACCTAAGAATTTATAACATTTTATCAAGTGTTTTATAACCTTTTTTTAATTGTTTATTAAAAGCATTTAATAATTTTTTATAAGCTCTAAACCCTAAATCCAAACCGATAAGTTCCAATCCCTAAACCATAAGAATTTACTAAAATGTTATGAACCCTAAACTGTAAACATTGAACACTAATCATTTTATAGCCTTTTGAAAAGTGTTTTTTAACTTTTATTTAAGTGTTTATTAAACAAATTTAGTAAAGTGTGATAAAACCTAAACCTTAAATGCTAAACCCTAAACCATAAACATTATAAAATAAACCCTAGACCCTAAACCCTAACAATTTTATAACATTTTAAAAAGATGTATTGTAACATTTATTCAAGTGTTTACTAAAATAATTTACTAAAGTGTTATAAACCTTAAACCCTAAACCTAAAACCCTAAAACCTAAAACGCCAAACCCTAAAACCTGACCATTTTATAACATCTTAAAGAGTGTTATGTAACTTTTATTTAAGTGTTTATTGAAAGAATTTACTAAAGTGTTATAAACCATAAACCCTATACACTAAACCCTAAACACTAAGGATTTTATATCATTTTAAAAAGTGTTTTGAAACTTTTATTTAAGTGTTTATTAAAAGCATTCACTAAAGTGTTATAAACCTTAAACTGTAAACCCTAAACCCTAAGCATTCTATGACATTTTAAAAAGATTTTTGTAACTTTTATTTATTTCTTTATTAAAATAATTTTCCAAAGCCTTAGAAAACATAAACCCTAAACCCTAAATCCCAACCCACAAACCCCAAACCGTAAACCCTAAAAACTAAATTTTTATAACATTTTAAAAAGCATTCTCCAACTTTTATTTAATTTTTATTGAAATAATTTAGCTAATTGTTATCAATGCTAAACCGTGATCCCCAAATATTGAGCTGTGTAGGCTAATGCTTAAAGCCTAAACCCTAAACCTTAAAAGCATTTACTAAGGTCTTATAAACCCTAAACCCTAAAAGCATTTACAAAGGTCTTATAAACCCTAAATACCAAAACCTAAACCCTAAAATTTAAATCCTAAGAGATTTATAGCATCTTACAAAATGTTTTGTAACTTTTACTTAAGAGTTTCTTAAAATCATTTTCTAAAGTGTTGTAAACCCTAAACCCTAAACCCAAACCCTTAAACCTAAGGATTTTATAACATTTTAATTTTAATTTTTTAATTTTATTTAAGTATATTAAGACCATGTATTAAATTGTTATAAACCCTACACCCTAAACCGTAAACCCCAAACCCTAAACCATAAACCATAAAACAACAAAGCATAAGCATTTTATAACATTTTAAAAGCTATTTCTTAACTTTTATTTAAGCTTTTGATAAAAGAATTTATTAAATAATTATAAACAATAAACCGTAAACTCTAAACCCCACACCCCAAACCATAAAACCTAAGAATTTTATAACATTTTAAACCCCCAACACTAAACCCTAAACCCTAAGCATTTTGTAGCATTTTAATAACCATTTTGTAACTTTTTTTAAGTGTTTTCTAAAAGAATTTACTAAAGTGTTATAAACCCTAAGCATTTTATTACATTTTAACAAACAATTTGCAACTTTTTAAAACCCTAAACCCTAAACCCTAAGAATTTTGTAACATTTTAAAGCCTTAACCCTAAACCCTAAGTATTCCATAATATTTCAATAAGTGTTTTATAATATTGTTTTAAGTTTTTATTAAAACCATTTACTCAAGTGCTATAAAATATAAACCCTAAACCCTACTAATTTTATAACATTTTAGTGAGCATTTTGTAACTTTTTCTAATATGTTTATTAAAATCATTTACTTAACTTTCCCTAAACCCTAAACCCTAAGTATTTAATAACATTTTAACAAGAGTTTTGTTGCTTTTTTTTAAAGTGTTTATTAAAACAATTTACTCAAGTGTTATAAACCAACGCTAAGCATTTTATAACTTTTTAAACCCTAAACCCTCAAGATTTTATAACTTTTATTTAAGTTTTTATTAAAACGATTTAATTAATGGTTATAAACCATAAACCATAAACACTAAACCCTAAACCCCAAACACTAAACCCTATACCCTAAACCCTAAACCGTGAACCTTAAACCCTAAACCCTAAACGGTAAACCCCAAAACCTCAATGCTAAACCCTAAACCCTAATCCCTAAGTATTATATAATATTTTAAAAAGTGTTTTGTAATTTTTTAAGTGTTTATTGAAAGACTTAAGTGTTATAAACCCTAAACTCTAAATCCTAAACCATCAACCCTAAACCCAAAACACCAAACCATAAACCCTAGGAATTTTAAAAACATTTTGAGAAGTGTTTTGTAACTTTGATTTAAGTGTTTATTAAAAGAATCCACTAAAGTGTTATAAACTCTAAACCCTAAGCCTTAAACCTTAAACCCCAAACCCTAAACCCTAAGAATTTTATAACATTTTATAAAGTGTTTTGTAACTTTTACTTAAGTGTTTATTAAAATAATTTACTAAAGTGTTATAAAACCTAAACCCTAAACGCTAAAACCTAAGGATTTTATAACATTCTCAAAAGCGTTCTGTAACTTTTATTCAAGTGATTATTAAAACCATTTACTAAGTTTTTATAAACCCTAAACCCTAAACGCTAAACCCTAAACCCTAAGCTCTAAACCCTAACCATTTTACAACATTTTAGAAATAGTTTCTAACTTTTATTTAAGTTTTTATTAAAATAATTTATTAAATCATTATAAACCATAAACACTAAACCCTAAACTCCACACCCCAAACGCTAAACCGTAAGAATTTTATAACATTTTAAACCCACAAGCATTTTGTAACTCTTGTTTTAGTGTTTATTAAAAGAATTTACTAAAGTTTTATAAACCCTAAACCTTAAGTATTTTATTACATTTTAACATGTATTTTGTAGCTTTTTAAAGCGCTAAACCCTAAACAATAAAACCTAAGCATTTTATAACAATTTAATAAGCCTTTTGTAACTTTTTTAAGGTTTTATTAAAACCATTTACTAAAGTGTTGTAAACCCTAAAACCTAAGGATTATATAAGCTTTTAACAAGCATTTTGTAACTTTTATTAAAGTTTTATTGAAAGCATTAACTAAATTGTCCCTAAACCCTAAACCCTATACTCTATACACTAAACCCTAAAGACTAAGCATTTCATAACAATCTAAAAAGTGTTTTGTAGTTTTTTTTAAGTGTTTATTAACGGTATTTATTGAAGTGTTATAAATCCTAAGCCCTAAACACTAAGAATTTATATCATTTTAAAGAGCATTTTGTAACTTTTTTTAAGTGTTTATTAAAAGAATTTACTAAAGTCTTAAAAACCCTAAACCCTATGCATTTTATAACATTTTATACCCTAAACCCTAAGCATTTAATGAAATTCTATCAAGATTTATAAAAAAATTTATGTTTTTATTAAAAGCATTTACTAAAATGTTATCAACACTAAACTCTACACTCTAATCCCTCAGTATTTTATAACATTTTAACAAGCGTTCCGCTACTTTTTTTAATTGTTTATTAAAAGAATTTACAGAGTGTTATAAACCCTAAACCCTAAACCCTAAGCATTCTATAACATTTTAACAAGTGTTTTGTAACTTTTTTTAAAGTTCCTTTTAAAAGAATTAACTAAAGTGGTATAAATCCCAAACCCAAAACCCTAAAACCTCACCCTAAAAATTACACATTTTATAACATTTTCAAAAACGTTTTGCGACTTTTTTTAAGTGTTTATCTAAAGCATTTACTAATGTATTCTAAACCCTAAACCCTAAGTATTTTATAACACTTTAACAAGCGGTTTGGAAATTTTATTTAAGTGTTTATTAAAAGCATTTACTAATGTGTTATAAACCTCTAAACCCTAAACTCTAAATTCTTAACCCCAAACTTCAAACCCACAACACTAAACCCCAAACATTAAGCATTTTATAACCTTTTAAAAAGCGTTTTGTAACTTTTATGTAAATGTTTATTAAAAGAATTTAATAAAATGTTATAAAACCTAAACCCTAAAAGATAAACCCTAAACCCTATATCCTAAAAGGTAAACCCCAAGCCCTATGTATTTTATAACATTTTAAAGAGTGTTTTGTAATCTTTATCTATGTGTTTATTAAAACCATTTACTAAAGCGTTATAAACCCTAAACAGTAAAACCATAAACCCTAGGTATTTTATAACATGTTAAAATTTGTTTGTAACTTTTATTGAAGTGTTTATTAAAATAATTTACTAAAGTATTATAAACCATAATTAATATGCCCTAATCCTTGAACCATAAACCCTATACCATAAACCCTAAGAATTTTATAACATTTTTAAAATCGTTTTGTAATTTTTATTTAAGTGTTTATTAAAAGGATTTTCTAATATTTTATAAACCATAAATCATAAACCCTAACCATTCTACAACATTTAAAAAAGGGTTTTGTAACTTTTATTTAAGTGTTTATTAAAATCATTTACTAACTCATTCTAAACCCTAAACCCTAAGAATTTCATAACATTTTAACAAGAGCTTTATAACTTTTTTTAAGTTTTTATTTACATAATTTAATAAAGTCTTGTAAACACTAAACCCTAAACTCTAAACCCTAATCATTTTATAAAATTTGAATACCTAAAGCATAAACCCTAGACACTAAACCCTGAGCATTTTATAACATTTTAAAAAGAGTTTTGTAACTTGTTTTCAAGTGTTTATTAAAAGAATTTACAACAATGTTTTAAACCATAGACCCTAAGCCATAAACCCTAAACACCAAAAACTAAGCATGTAATCACATTTTAAAAAGCATTTTGTAAGTTTTTTTAAGCATTTATTAAAAGAATTTTCTCAAGTCTTATGAACATTAAATCCTATGTATTTTATAACTTTTCAGACCCTAAACCCTAAGGATTTAGTGAAATTTTAACAAGATTTTTGTAACCTTTTTTTAAGTTTTTATAAAAAGAATTTACTAAATTGCTATAAATACTAAACCAAAAATCCTAAACCCTAAGAATTTTATAACAATTTAAGCCCCAAACATGAAACCTTAAACTCTAAACCCCAATTATTTTATAACACTTTACCAATTCTTTTGTTACTTTTTTAAAGTTTTTATTAAAAGAATCTAATGACGATTTATAAACCCTAAACCATAAACCCTAATATTTTTATAACATTTTAAAGCCTAAAACCTAAACATTAAGCATTTTATAATATTTTAACAAGCGTTTTGTAGCTTTTTTTTAAGTTCCTATTAAAAGTATTTACTAAAGGTCATAAATCCCAAATACTAAACACTAGACCCTAAAAGTAAGCATTTTATAACATTTTAAAAAGTGTTTACATTTTTTAAGTGTTTATTAAAAGTATTTTCTAAAGTATTATAAACCCTAAACGCTAAACCGTAAACCCTAAGAATTCTAAAACATTTTACCAAGCATTTTGCAACTTTTATTTGAATGTTTATTAAAAGAATTTATTAAAGTGTTACAAAACCTAAACCCTAAACCCTAAATGCTAAACCATAAAACCCAAACTCCAAACCCCAAAATCTAAACCCTAAGCATTTTATAACCTTCTAAAAAGTGATTTGTATCTTTTATTTAAGTGTTTATTAGAGAATTTAATAAGGTGTTATAAAACCTAAACACTAAACCCTAAACCTTAAACCATAAACCCCAAATCCTAAACCATAAAACCTAAACATTTTATAACATTTTAAAAGGCCTTTTGTAGCCTTTTTTTAAAGTGCTCATTAAAAGCACCTACTAATGTGTCATAAACACTAAACCGTAAATTATAAAACCCAAACCGTAAACCATAAACCCTAAACCCTAAGAATTTTATAACATTCAAAAAAGTGTTTTGCAACTTTTATTTAATTATTTATTAAAAGAATTTACTAAAGTGTTATAAAATCTAAACCCTAAACCAAAACCCTAAACACCAAACCGTAAACAACTCAATTACTATAGATTTTCTCATTTACTTAAAACAATATTCTTAAAAAAAAACAAATTATTATTATAGATTTTCCCACTTACTTAAAACAATATAAAAAAATTAAAATATATAAAAATTAAAAAAAAAAAAAAAAAAAAAAAAAAAAATTTTTTGTTGTTTTCCCACTTATATATATATATATATATATATATATATATATATATATATAAAGAAAGGAAACAAACTACATAGCAAAGCAATTAGTAGCGTTCTCTTTGTGGTAAGAAATAATAAGTTTCATTATCTCGAAACTCTTACTCAACACTAAAATTTATAACCTATGACTTAACATTTAATGGCAGTGAAAATTTCTGTGTGTAAGCTATAATTATTAATTAAATTTCCATGAACTCTTTTTTACTCTAACAGTAGAATTATAACCTATTACATAGTATTTAATGACAGTAAAAAATCGGCTGACTTTTCTCCTTAAATGCTAGTTTTCATAACCTCAATTTCATGACCTGGTATTTAGGTGCAGGAAGCAAGTCATGACTGGAGTATTTAGGCGTAGTAATTTAAAAGTTTGTTAAAAAGTTCGTTAATAGTAAACCACACATGAATTTAAAAAACATTATCATGCCTTCCAATTTAAGGTGAAAGATTTTCTGAAAATAAAATTTCAAAATTAAATTACCTATTGAATATAAATAATCTTATAGATTCAATATAGCAGATCAACAAATTTTTTAGAGTGAAATTCCGTATATTTTTTATCACCAATATAAAAAAAATAGAAAATGGAAAAAATTGGTCTATAAATAAGAATAAATCTGTAGACCTTTACATCTAACATGCAGATTTCATACATGCAGATTTCATAGAAACAAATTTCAAAAGAGATGCAAAAAACATCTAACATGCAGATTTCTAACATGCAGATTTCATAGAAACAAATTTCAAAAGAGATGCAAAAAAAATTAGGATTCCTTTACGAATTTCAAAAGAGATGCAAAACAATTAGGATTCAAAAGAGAAATAAAACTTCCATGAATTATGTTCTTGTTCTGATATGAATTTTCATTTGTTATTTTCATTAATTAAAATGAAATTAGGAGTAATTCAATAAATTCACCTCCATTAAATAAAAGTGTGACCACGACTTCACAGATTCGGGTAAGCTTGTAAATCGAGATGGAACGTTGTGCTTTAAGAAGTCAAGTCCGCACAATATTCGAAATCAAGTCCGAAAAATCTTCACAATATTCAAAATCAAGTCCGCCCGCCTGCCCATCCACCCACCGACCCACTCTCCCATCCACCCACTGATACCATCTTAAAACACACACCGTTCCATTTTAATTCGTAATTAGAAAGCTTAAACCAACACTCAATTTCGATTTACAAGAACACACAAGAAACGCTCCATTTCAACTTGGAAAAAAATAAGTATTTATAATAAGTATTTAAGTATTATAAATAAATAAATAAATATTTATAATAAAAAAATAATAAATATAAATTTTATAGGGTATTCAAAATATTTTCATTATGTAAATACAATCATTCACATGTAACAAATTCTGACTCACCTAAATTAATGAAAAAGACATAGGATGAAATAAATTAAAACACTATGTGTACATAAATAAATTAAAACATTATGTGTGTGTGTCTATATATATATATAACTGTGAAAGCAATGAAATTAAAGGTGAAAAAAAAATTATCCATTTTTATTTTTCAAAAAACAATCCACCTCCAATTGAAGTCAATAGAAAACCTATTGTAATAACAACAAAAAGGAAATTAATACACATACACAATTAAATTCTGTCATCACACTATTAATATTATGAATTGAAATAGGTTATATTTCCAAAATTACTATGTAATAGATTTAAAATAATATTGATAATAAAAATCAAGAATATATTATTTTTATGTTTTATTTAAAAAAGTAAAAAAAAAGCTAAAGAAAATAAAATTGATATTTGATTTAAAAAATCTAAAATATCCATAGATCCTAAAAATTCCGAACACTCGCTATGGAGATCACTCGTTGTTTATTAAACTCAAATCGCTGTTAATTCATTCGAAATTCAAACTCACATCATAATAGTTTATTAAACTCAAATCGTTGTTAATTCATTCGAAATTCAAACTCACATCATAATAGTTTATTAAACTCAAATCGTTGTTAATTCATTCGAAATTCAAACTCACATCATAATAGTGATTCCTTCGAAATTCAAACTCACATCATAATAGTTTATTAAACTCAAATCGCTGTTAATTCGTTTGAATTTAGTTTATTAAACTCAAATCGCTGTTAATTCATTCGAAATTCAAACTCACATCATAATAGTGATTCCTTCGAAATTCAAACTCACATCATAATAGTTTATTAAACTCAAATCGCTGTTAATTCATTCGAAATTGAAACTCACATCATAATAGTGATCCTTCGAAATTCAAGGAAGTGCTGACTTCGGCTTGCGCCGGCAACACCATCCTCGGCTTCTTGCCGCCAATTTCACCATCCTCGGTTTATTTGATGGTCTTCGAGATTCTTGGTTTGAATCCAATGCAAAACGAGGGCGCGGAGGTGAGCCGGGAAGTTGTGAGTCGCGTATAGCCTGGTGGGAATATAACTTGGTAAACGAGGGAGCAGAGGTGAGTTGGGAAGTTGTGAGTCACGTGTAGCCTCGTGGGAATATAACTTGGTAGCGGGGTGAGCCGTGAAGTTGTGCGCTCGGAATATTCGGCGCAGCGGGGATGTATAACTTGGTATAAGTTTACACCTAGGAATTAGGTAACATTTCCATCAGAACGAAGAGGCAATACAAGTTAACGAAGAGGCAATACAACGCAAAGGGAGTGGAAATATGTGATCGGTTAAACTGAATCGGATCACATTTTACTACAACGTCTATAACAACAACTTCTGACACGCTTTTTTTTAAGTGTTCTTGTCTATAAAGATTCCAGGCGTATCGGTTAAAGGAGGAGCGGATAACAGTTTACGACAACATACATAACAACGTCTATTTTCTTGAAATTCCGGTGCAAAGAAGTTCGGTTTAAACGTGGACGTTTTTTTTGAAATTATGGTGCAAATAAGTTTGGTTTTTTCACCAAAAAGATTGAGATGCTTTTCAATAAATTCCCTGAAGGTTTAACCTTGAATTGAAATGTTATTTATGAGGTATGGAAACAAATAAAAAATAGAAAGTCTTTTATATTGGACAAATAGATTTATATTTTCGTAAGTCCAAATATTTCTCAATATCATCAAATGAATAAAAGAAACATATAATTAGATTTTTAAATGAAATTTGATAAAAATATTTTCTTATTTACTAAGTTTTATTGAGATTTCATTGTGATTTTAACGTAGATAGCTTTTAAATTGTTAACATTTTAAAAATTTAGGACACTACTTCATTTTGACATTTTGACATTTTTTGAGAGGTTTATTTAATATACAGTTATCAATAGAAGTATAATTTTTTTTATAATCTTTAATATTTATTGGTTTAGATGCATATATATTATTCCACTTGAAATTAAGACCATCTCTTGAAATTTAAATACTACTCAATAGAGAGCCCCTGCCAAAACAAAATGGGTAAATAAATTGAAGAAAAGTCAAAATGTTATTAAAATATAATAATAATTAACGGCAAGATAGAAGGAAAATTTGATCATTTTAAGCAAAGGAAATCTGATCATATATATGTTAACTTGTATTGCCTCTTCGTTCTGATGGAAATGTTATTGTGCAGTGCATA
The DNA here is from genome assembly GCA_000404065.3 of Pinus taeda. Lineage (NCBI taxonomy): Eukaryota > Viridiplantae > Streptophyta > Pinopsida > Pinales > Pinaceae > Pinus > Pinus taeda. Next base: position 10,137 of record APFE030261060.1, on the reverse strand, counting down.
TATATCACAATAAATAATGTTATTGTGCAGTGCATATATATGGGTAATTTCAAGCGAATAGTTCGAAGGTTTTTTTTTTACATCTTCCTCTTCTATCTATCATCTTTATTTGCTCTTCTGAAACCCCAGAGAAAACACTTCCTCTTCTATCTATCACCTGTATTCAATCGTGTGGTCCATACTCACCTTCCTTTATCTGTTTGTCTTCCTTTCACATCACAGCCTTTCGTTGTTTGGGAAAAGCTGATGGGTACTTGGAGTACCATCTCCATATTCTTAAACTAACATTTAACTCCTCTGCAATACCCTCCTTCCTCGTTTCTTTTATCAACGGCGGAAGTTGAGCCCTTGAGGAAACTGAGATGTCGATTTAGTCATATTTATGTGCAGACGCTAGTCACGGAGATCGGCCGGCGCACGACCAGGAAATCAAAATTAGCTTACGATATTGATACTACTGTTTCCAGAAGCAATATTTCTAACATACAATTTTTCGAGGGTTGATCTGTACACGAGAACGAAAGATCTTCGAATTTCGAGCAGCTGTGACGATTCCTATGAGATACAGGAGTGCCATATGAGACTCAAAGCACAGTGTCTTGATTCAGCGTTAACTGTTCATATAACGCTTCGTTGACCACAGGTTAGGGTTCCGACCAATTTCCACTCAAAAATCGAGCCCAAATCACCACACCAGGGTTGGTACTTTGACTGCAAAATTCGTCATCAACAACGGCCGCCGTCTGGCACTCAAATAAACCAAGATTTGCTCAATTGCGTGTGCCTGTGGAATTTCATCAACCCAATTCGGATACTTACACGGACGATTTCGATCTTGCAGTTAAGTGTGCCCGCTGGGAATTAAAAAAATCTCTCTATCAAGAAAAGGTGCATTGCGTTCTCTGGTTATCTTTTGTACTGATTTAAATAATTATTTACCTCACAGTTAGTCATATTTATGTGCCATGTGCTAATTCCTTTTCCGCCATAGTAGACCATGATGGTTTATGTTTAATGGCAGAGATGGCTTCGAATTCGTCGAACTCACCCTGCGCTGCCTTCAAACTCAGAGTGTGTATTTGTACCGTATTTTCCTCCGGAAGAACCTCAAAAATTTGCCCATATTCACAAGATCTTCGGAGCAAGCAACGTGGCCAAACTACTCAGCGATTTGGAGCCCCATCAACGGGAGGACGCTTTGAATTCTCTGCCATATGAAGCCGAAGCTCGCTTGAAAGATCCCGTTTATCGGTGCGTTGGAGCGATCTCCACGCTGTAGGTGCAACAGCTACAGAAGGAACTGGTGGCAGCCAACGCGGATCTCCTTCAGTACACCTCTGCAGCGGAGCGTGTTCTTAATCCACATAGTCCAGGCTCGACGATGCCAGCTTATTCCAGAGTTGACACGATTCATGCGGCTGCTGTAGAACAACAACCGAAAAATTTAAAGGAATTCCCTAATTCTAGAGAAGAGTTACAGCTGAATAAAAATCAGCTTCTAGAATTGGCCTTGAGAATCATGCCTATGCACTGTGTTCTCAGCCAAGCCTACCAGAGACGGCAGTAGCGGCAACAGGCCAAGGAATTTTTTGTACAGCCATGACAGGTATTTATTTTATATTCATATTCATATTTATGATTTATTCTTTGGTTTTGACCAAGAGGATCAGCCAATGCATGGATGATATAGTTATTTATTTTATATTTATATATTTTTGATTTATGCTTTCATAAATGTTAATGTTTTTAAACTTCTATATTTTGTTATTGCTCCCTCCATTTCGTTAATCTTCGTTTGCTCTCTTCGATCTCATTAATCTCTTTTTGGTTTCTTTGTGGTTAGCCGGCAATCTCATTAATTCTTCTTACTTTTAATTTATTTCTTTCTTCGTGGTCTGCTCTTGGTCCTAAAGACTTTAGATTTTTTTGGTCTATTCTGTTTACTTTTAGTTTATTTCTTTCTTCGTGCTCTATTCTTGGTTCTAAAGATTTTCGATTTTTTTGGTCTATTCTGTTTGATGGTAATGTTCTTGCTATAAAATCTCCAAAACATCTTTAGTTATTTGTCATAAAACTTCATAATATCTAACGTTTTTGATTTCCTTGCTTTCATAATATTTAAACTTTTGGATTTTTTCTCTGAAAACAAGGTTAGTTCCTTGTCATAAAGCATCATAAAGTAGGATAGCTTTTCCAAGTCACAGTTTGTGAAGCTTCAAATCTATATCATTCCCTATTTCACACTTTAAGTTGTTTTTGAACTCTTTCAATATTGCATTTTCTTCTAAATTGATGAATCCTGCTACCACTTTTAAAATCTTTTGGACTCTTCCACATATCTTGACTATCTGCTTCAACTTGTTAAGAGATAGTTGCTTCTCACTATTGTCATCCACAGGGTAGAATTCTCTTTTCACTCCACTTATCAATAGGGTAGAATTCTCTTTTTACTCCACCTATTTATCTGTCAACCTCAATTTACTTATTTTAAATTATTTTCTTACATTTAAGTATTTCAAATTTTTATATAAACTAATTTTTTAATTTTTTTTTAATATTTGATTTTCTTATTTTAAATATTTAATTTATTCAATAAATATTTATTTAAATTATTAAATATATAACAAATAAAACTATTATAATATATTTAAAGGTATTTTTCTATATCCTATGGTATTTGATTTATATCATTTATATTTATATCATTATTAGTGAATGGGTTTTTCACTTAATTATTGTACTTGAATTGTTTAGTTATATTTATATTTGTATAATAATTTATTGATTTGAAATTATATAAGAATATTTTTGTAAATTGAATGTTTTGATTTATAATTTATTATTTATAATGTGAAATGATATCTTTGTACTATTTTATTATATGTAATTATTTATTTTTTGGAAAATGGATGATATAAAAAAAATTAATTCATGAGTAGATTTTTATTTTTATTTTTATAAGATATGTGAAATGGATGTGTTTGTTTATTGAAATGTGAAAAGAGGCTTGATTTTTTTTTAAATGTACCCATAAATTGTATATTTTTATAACATGATATATTTGTTAGATGACATGACATTGATATTTACCTATAGACATTGTTTTTTATTTAAAATCATATGTATATGTTGGTGTATTTTATGTGGTTTTTTAAATGAAAGCAATTTTTTTTGTTTATGTGATATGATGGTGGTTCTTTTGCTAATTAGATAATATGATTGCATTGAAAGATAATACGATGTTGACAATTTTGTGCACGTTTAATGTGTATATATGTTAGTATTATTTGCTTTATTGTTTGTTAGATGATATAATGATTGTGTTTTTTAGATAATATGCCTATAATTGATTTAATTGATAAGTTGTTTTTTTTCTGCTACATGATGTGGATTGTATTTGTTAAATGATATCATTATGATAATGATGATTGTGCTTTAGCTTGTTTGATGATATGATGGTGATATTGAGAGCGAGAGTGATAATGAGAGTGAGGGGTAGGCGAGAGAGAGAGAGAGCCAGGGGGGTGGGAGTGTGGAAGAGGGGGTGGAGAGAGAAGGAGGGCAGAGAGGGCAAGGGAAAGGCATGGGGAGAGAGTGTGAGAGAGAGATATAGAGGGGCAGAGGGAGTGAGAGGGAGAGAGAGGGAGAGAGCAAGGTAGAGAGGGATAAAAGGGGATGGCAAGAGACAAAGATAGAGAGGGAGTGGAGGAGAGAAATAGGGGCTGGGAAGAGAGAGATGGGGGAGGGGGGAGAGAGAGTTGCGGGAGAGAGGAGGATGGGGAGAGGGAGAGTGGGAGACATGGAGGGAGACGGGCAGAGAGAGAGATAGATGTCAAGGGAGCGGGGAAGAAGGAGTGGGAGGGGATCAAGAGAGGGAGAGAGGGGAAGAGGAGGGAGGAGAGGAGGAGAGGGAAAGAGAAGGGAAGGGGGAGAGAGAGAGAGGGACGAAGACAGTTGGAGAGGGAGAGGGAGAAAGAGTTCAAGAGAGTAGTTAAGGGGGAGGGAGAGGATGAGAGGCGGAGAGAGGGTGTAGGCTAGAGGGAGAGGGAGAGGGAGGCAGATTGTGGGAGAGAGGAGAGAGAGAGAGAGAAGGAGTAAGAAGGAGAGAGAGAGGGAGAGAGGGAGGGAGAAGATAGAGGGAGGGGAGAGAGAGAGAGAGATAGGTGTGGAAGAGAGGAGGATAGGGAGAGGGAGTAGGGGAGAGAGATAGAGAGAGGTGTGGGAGAGAGGAGGATGGGGGGGAGAGAGGTTTGGGAGAGAGAAGGATAGGGTGATGGAGTGGGGGAGAGAGAGAAAGAGAGAGATATGTGGGGGGGAGAGAGTAGGATAGGGAGAGAGAGTAGGGTAGAGTGGTAGGGGGAGTGAAAGAGAGAGAGATAGGTGGGGGGAGATATGGGGAGAGGAAGAGGGGGAGATGGAGTGAGAGCGGGAGACAGTGGGATAGCACGATGGGGAGAGGGAGAGAGTCAAGGAGAAAGAGAGGGATAGGGGGAGAGAGATTGGCATACGAGGATGGGGATGGGGAAGATATTGGGAGAGGGGGAGAGGGAGAGAGTGAGAGAGAGAGAGAGAGAGAGGGACGTGGAGGTAGAGGGCGAGGAGGAGTGTGAGGAGGACAGGGTGTGACAGGGGGAGGGGAAGAGGCAGAGGGAGAGGGAGAGGGCCAGAGATATTTGGACAGAGGAGGGAGGGAGGAGTAAGAGTGGGGTAGACAGGGAGAGAGAGACTATGGAAGAGGGAGAGAGAGGAGGGAGTGAGAGGGAAAGGGAGAGAGGGAGATAGAGGAAAGAAGGGAGAGGGAGAAAGAAGAGAGGAAGATGTAGAGGGGGTGAGAGAGGGAGGGAGTGAGATAGAGATATGTGGAGAATGAGGGGGGGTGAATGGGAAGTGGAAAGTGAGGGATCGGGGGGATATGGGGAAGAGAGAGAGATAGGTGGGGGGAGAGAGGGGGAGAGGGAGATGGAGAGCCTGAGAGAGGGGCAAGGGGAGAGGAAGAGAGAGACAAATATATGGAGAGAGAGAGAGAGAGAGAGATGGAGAGGGGGAGTGGTAGAGAGATTGGGAGAGAGGAAGGGTGAGGGGAAGAGAGCAGGAGGTGAGTAGAGGGAGACAGAGAGAGGGGGGGAGAGGGAGAGGGAGAAGGAGGGAGAGTGACAGAGAGAGACGAGGAAAGAGAGGGAGATGAAGATTGAGCATGAGAAGGGGAGGGGAGAAGGAGAGGAAGAGAGTGTAGGAGGGTGGTGGGGGGGAGACAGAGAGTGTAGGAGGGTGGTGGGGGGGAGACAGAGAGGGTAGGAGGGTGGTTGGGGGGATACAGAGAGGGTAGGAGGAGGAGGGAGAGATGTAGCGATAGGGAGAGAGTGAGAGAGAGAGAGAGGGAGGGAGGGAGACAAAGAAAGAAGAGAGGGGGAGGGAGTGGATGCGAGAGAGGGGGGAGTTGGATGATAGAGGGAGTTGGGGGGAAGGAGATGGGGAGGGAGAGAGAGTGTGAGAGAGAGAGATCATAGTGGCAGAGAGAGAGGTGGGGAGGGGGAAGAGATCAGGGTAGAGGGTGTGGGAAAAGGAGAGGGTGAGGGCATTGTGGAGGGGAAGAGAGTGGGAAAGGGGGAGGACAAAGGGAGAAAGAGAGGGAGAGGGAGGGAGAGTTGGGGAGGTGGTAGGGATAGGAGGAGAGATAAAGTGATAAAGGGTTCCAGAGAGAGAGGGGGAATGGGGCAAGAAGCGATGGGCAGAAGATATGGTGAGTGGGAGTGCGTAGGAGTGGGGGAAGGGGATATGGTGAGAGAGGTGTAGAGGGAGGGGGAGAGGGAGAGGGAGAGGAAGGGATATGAAGGGAAAGAGATGGAGGGGGAGTGAGGGAGGAGAGGGAGAGAGAGTAGGAGAGAGGAAGAGTGAGAGATAGGGAGTGAGTTAGAGGGACAAAGAGAGAGGGAGTGGGAGAGAGATAGAGAGAGAGGGAGAGGGGGAAAGAAGAGAGGGGGGAGAGTGTGAGAGAGAGGGAGTGAGGGGGGAGAGAGAAGGTGGGGGAGGGAGAGATAGAGGGAGAGAAAGAGGTGCAAGGAGGGGGAAGAGAGAGAATTAGAGAGAGATAGGGGAAAGGCGGGATAGATGAGGTGAAAGAGAGAAAGGGAAAGAGATAATGGGGGAGAGAGAGGCGGAGAGGGAGAAGGGGAGTGAGAATGAGAGGGGCAGAGATAGGGAGAGGGGGAGGCGGAGAGGGAGAGGTAGAGAGAGAGAGAGGAGAGGGATAGATAGAGAGAGAGAGGGAGGGATAGAGAGAGAGGGATAGAGAGAGAGGGGGGGAGAGATAGAGGGGGAGAGTCAGAGAGAGTGGGAGGAGCAGAGAGATAGAAAGATGGGGGAGATAGTTAGAGAGTAGGAGGGGGAGTGAGAGTGGGAGGGTATGAGAGCAGGAGAGGGGAAGGGGGAGAGGGAAGGAAAGAGAGAGAGGAGGAGAGAGAGAGAGAGAGAGAGAGAGAGAGAGAGAGAGAGAGAGGAGAGGCGAGGAGGAGGAGGAGGAGGAGGAGGAGAGAGAGAGGGGGGATAGAGGAGGATAGGGAGAGGTAGAGGGTGAAGGAGAGGGGAATGAAGAGGGTTAAAGAGAGAGATATGTGGGCTGAGAGAGGGTTTAAGGGAGAGGGGGATTGGGAGGAGGAGGTGGAGAGAGCAAGAAAGAGGAAGGGAGAGGGAGAGAGAGGGGGAGGGGGAGAGATAACGAGAGAGAGCACTGGAGAGGGGGAGGACGAAGGGAAGATAATTGGATAGGGGAAGGGAGACAAATGAAGATAGGGCGAGAGAGGGGGAGGGGGAGAGGGAGAGGGAGAGGAAGAGGGAGAGAGAGGGCGATAGGAGGGGGAGAATGAGGGAGGGAGAGAGAATGAGAGGGAGAGAGGGAGAGGGAGAGAGGGAGCAAGAGAGAGGGGGAGGGAGTGAGAGAGATATGGAGGGAAGGAGAGGGAGAAAGAGAGGGAGGGAGGGAAGGAGGAATAGTGGCTGAGGGGGATGGAGAGGAGAAGAGATGGGGAGAGGGGGAGGGTGAGGGAGAGAGATAGAGAGAAAGAGATGGAGATAGGTAATGAGAGAGAGATAATGAGAGTGATATAGACAAAGAGAGAGAGAGAGAGATAGGGTGGGAGATGGAGAGGGGGAGAGAGTGCAAGATGAGGATCGAGCTATGTCGGGAAAGGGGGCCTAGGAGAGGGAGAGGGAGAGGGAAATGGAGAGAATGGGAGAGAGGATGAAGAGAGGATGGGGAGAGAGAGGGAGAGAGAGAAAGAGAGAGAGAGAGAGAGGCAGAGAGTGAGGGAGGGAGAGGGAGAGAGAAGATGAGAAGAAAGAGTGGGAGAGAGAGGGAGGGAGGGGGGAAGAAACTGGGATACTAGGAGAGGGAGAGGGGGAGTAGGAGCAAGAGAGAGAGAGAGAGAGAGAGAGAGAGAGAGAGAGAGAGGATATAACATCATAATATCAAGGAAAATAATCGAAATGGAATTATAAGAATACAACATAAAATAAATACAAAATAAAATAAAATATCAAGTTTTACATCCAATGCAACATTTTTCCTAAACCATAACATCACCATGGAATGTTGAAATACATCACTTAAGTGCTAATTTTGATATGCATTTTCTTGTTTATTTCCAATTTCATGACCAGCAAGAGGCTATTCCATACTCAAAAGTAGATCCCTCATCTATTATCTTTCTTTTCTAATATATGAAACATAAATTAAGCCATCGTAACATATAAATTTGCTAATAAGAAATTATCCGTCAATCAACCCTAGTTTCCAAAATTATGAAAAGGTATTCATTGTTATGAACTACGAGATCATACTATCAATAAATAAATTCAAAACATTATTATGCCAAAACAATCATGAATCATAGTAAAATCTAAGTTGAATATATCTCAGAAAATGACATTCCCAACTAATTTTCAAATTATAAAATTCATTTTTTATCTCTCTCACATACTCAATTAAATCATACTCTTTAAATTTATTAGTTAACTATCATAATTTTAAAATATAAATGTCCATATCAAATTTAAATTCCAATATACTTATTAATATATTATTTGTAATTTTAATATTAATACCATAATCTTAATTTCATGAACAAGAATCATTACAAAATTATGTATTATAGTTAGATTACATCCGTTGTTTTTAACTATTTATCATTCATAACACTAATATTTTAAAATTTCCATCCACACATTCCAAAACTTACTACTAAAATAAATACATAATGAATAGTACTAAACTTACTCATACTTATATCAAAATACTTGTTCACTCAAAAAAATATATACATAAATTTATTTTACTTTTTACATAAAAAATTGTCATAATTTTTTTTTTAATAACTTAAAATGTCTTGTAAAATTAAATGTTAATTAACCAATAATCTACACTATTTTTTAAACATTAAATATTCTCATTTATTTAATGACATAAATTTTATCGCCATATATGAAATCCAAAATCTTATTACTATTGATTTCTTTACCAATAATAAACACATGAAACTTATAAATACTAATCACATAGAGTGATACATCATTTAATGGGAGACTTGATTGCCTATGAAGCTTGAATGAACTAGAGATGAAGATTTATCATGTGTGGCTAAATTTTTATTAGATTAATGCCTCCCAGCATGTGCCACAACTTGAGATAAAATGCACACTCCAAACGAGAAAGAAAATGGAGGAAAAAACCAAGGTATATCCATTTCAAGGCAAGGAAAAATTAAATCCTCCTTTTTCATTACTTATAAGTTTATTAGTCCAATAATGCCTCATTATTTACATCATGGTTCATGGCCCATCTCAATTGAAATAAAAAGATCACTGAAATATGTATTTTTTTCCTAAGGTTAGCCAATTTTATAAGAAAACATATTTTCGATTGCTCTATCAATTTGTATATTTTGAATTATATGTCCCAAAAATTAATTCTCAGTGGTTTTCTATATTCATTTTTTAGAAGAAAAAATATCTTATATCTTGCTATTCATATTAAGTTATAGATACATTATAGTTTTCATTTTACATGGATACATACAATTCCATTTTACCATGATCACAATATGAGCTTCATTTGAAACACTAGTAGCATACTAATCTTGTTTTGAGGAGAACAGTTACAATATACATTAACAATATATTACAAAAACTAACAAAATTTGATGTCAAGTCCATGGAGCCTTTCTAGAATGATCGGTCCTTTTTAGTTGTTTAAAATTATCAAATTTTCATTCTATCTTGTCGTTAATTATTATTATATTTCAATAACATTTTGACTTTTCTTCAATTTATTTTCCCATTTTGTTTTGGCAGGGACTCTCTATTGAGTAGTATTTAAATTTGAAGAGATGGTCTTAATTTCAAGTGGAATAATATATATTCATCTAAACCAATAAATATTTAAGGTTATAAAAAAAATTATACTTCTATTGGCAACTGTATATTAAATAAACCCCTATTAGAGACAAATTAGAGACCTCTGTTTTGTGTGACTTTCGCTACCCTTTTTTCCTCTAGGTGTCCTATAATACCTTAAAGTGTCAAATCAGTCAAAGTCAAATTGTTTGTTTCCCAACTCATTTAGTTGAAAAACCCCAAGCTTGGGTTCCAATCCCACATTGTGTTGGTTGTGCTTCTTCCTCCAAACACCGATTTCTAGGGCTTCAATTACTTCGCAAGCTACTAAATCTCAACAAACTCTTTAAGTATAGATCCATAAGAGATTTCCTATTAGACTACAGTTGACCGTATGTTTGTGGAAATAATTCAATAGGCTAAAAAAATATTCCCAATTCCACCATAAGCTTGAGAATGGCAAGGTGATATAGTTTACCCTTTTCAAACATTAGAAAATAAGAAGAAAGGAAAGAAAAATTATACACGAGGCCATTTAAATTTTACATATAAGTACCTATCATGGAATCTTCTAAGAAGATTACAAGTTAAGACTCACAATGTTCGAAACCGATTCAAACATGAACATATAATACCAATTGACAAGAAATTTTGATGGGTATTTAACTAGAAGGGAAAAAATACCTAAAAATTTTAGGCTCAATTCCCTGAGAGGTGTTGGAGTATACCCAAGAAAAGGGTAAGATAGCA
>APFE030261058.1:0-33648 GCA_000404065.3 Pinus taeda | reverse complement strand
TCTTAGAGCAACTGGTTGCTGAACTGGTTCAGAAACTTGCACTGGTTCAGAAGCTTCAACAGCTTCCTTTGTGTCTTCAACACCTTTTTCTCCAGAGGTTTCTCCTTCCTTTCGACTGTCACCGAAAAGTCTAGCCTCCAACTAAACTCGTTGATTTGATGATACCTGTTCCTGTTCAATTCTTTCAACATTTGATTTTAAAAGAGAGGATTCATCAAATGTTACATCTCTACTAATGACTATCTTCTGCAATGTAGGATCCCACAACCTATATCCTTTCACTGCATAGTCATACCTAACAAAGACATAACATTTCGACTTTGGATCTAATTTTGAACGCTGATTTTTAGGAATGAGAGAATAAGCATCACAGCTAAATATCCTCAAATGTGAATAGTCACAAGACTGACCTGTCCAAACTTCTTCAGGAATTTTACAATCAATTGCTATTGAAGTTGATCTGTTAACTAAATAACAAGCAGTAGATACTGCTTCTGCCCACAACTCCTTTTGCAAGTTAGCATTGCTGATCATGCTTTTGGCTCTTTCCATAAGAGTCTGATTCATACGCTCAGCAACACCATTTTGCTAAGGAGTATAAACAACAGTTTTGTGCCTAACAATTCCCTCATCCTTATAGTATTGTTCAAATTCAATTGAAGTGAACTCACCACCATTTTCAGTTCTTAAGCATTTAATAGATTTGCCTGTTCTTTTCTCTACCATTACTTTAAATTGTTTAAAGACATTTAATACATCAGCTTTCCTTTTTAGCATATAGACCCAAACTTTCCGGGAGTAATCATCAATAAACGTTAAAAAATACAGTGCACCTCCATATGACATAATAGGGGAAGGCCCCCACAGATCAGAATGAATATAGTCTAAAACATCTTTACTATTATGATTTCCAACTTTAAATATCTGTTTACACTATTTTCCATACACACAATGTTTACAGAAATCTAAATTTAAGGATTTCAGACCAGGAAAAGATTTTTCGTTTCATCAATATCTGAAGACCTTTCTCGCTCATATGACCCAATCGCTGATGCCATAGACGAGTACCTGCTTCTTCCTTTTCTGACGCAACCGCTGCTTCACTAATCTGAGTACTTCCTTTTAACCTGTAAAGATTTCCGACCTTTTCTACCTTCATAACCACAAGTGCTCCTTTAAAGACTTTAAAGACGACATCTTGACCTGTAAACTTATAACCATCTGAATCCAAAACTCCCAAAGAAATCAAATTTTTCTTTAAATCAGGTACATGTCTAACACTAGTTAATGTTCTAACTGTGTTATCATACATCTTAATCCTGATATCTCCCATCCCAACAGTCTGACATGACATATTGTTACCCATAAACACAGAACTACCGTTTACATTTTCATATGAGGTAAACCAATTTCTATGTGGGCACATGTGATGCGAAGCACCAGAGTCTAACAGCCAACTATCTAAACCCTGAGAGATATTACATTCAGGTGAAGTTTCATCTATCATACACAATTCTTCAACAGATAAAACTTCGTCTATCATACCTGAATCGACCTGATTCACTTCGTTCTTTGGGTTTTCAGATTCCTTTCGTTTCCAACAGTCCTTCTTCAAGTGTCCAACTTTGTTGCAGTTCCAACATTTTGCCTTACACTTCTTTCCCTTCGATTTCGATCTGGAAGTCCCCCTTGGTTTTTATCCTCTTTCCTTTGAGCGTCCTCTAGCTACCATGGCTTCTGATGCAACTGTTTCAGTGCTGGATTTCCTTCGTACTTCTTCAGACAGGAGAGCTCCCACGACTGATTCAAACTTCAAAGAATCAACAGTGCTCAAGCTGATTGAAGTTACGAAGTGATCCCATGATTCAGGCAGAGAACACAACAAAGTTATTGCTTTATCTTCTTCCTGTATTTTAACTTCCATATCTGTTAATTGACATATTAGTGTGTTAAAAACATTCAAATGTTCTGGAACGTTTGAACCTTCTTTCATTTGAAGATTGTATAACTGTCTTTTCAGATAAATTCTGTTGGTTAATGACTTTGTCATATAGAGTTTTTCAAAATTTTCCCACAATCCTGACGCCATAGTCTCTTCAACAATGTTGAAGAGAACTTCATCTGCTAGGCATAACCGGATGGTACTGAGAGCTCGAGCATCCAAGTCCTCCCAGTCTAAAGTAGTCATGGTTGCAGGTTTCTTAGTTGCCCCATCCAATGCCTTGTGCAACCCTTGTTGCACAAGCAGATCCCTAACCTTTAGTTTCCAAAGAGAAAAATTGCTCTTTCCGGTGAATTTCTCCACCTCAAATTTTGCATTCGACATCTTGGCCATTTTCTAAGATTTTCAATCTTCAATCTAGGGTTTAAAAAAATATTTCAATTGTCTCCTTCCAAAAAAAATTTCCAATGCCAACAAAGGATTTCCAAGTTTTAACTCTCCCTACTTCAATTTTCTTGAAAAAATTTCCACAATTTGACTTAAAACCCTACAAAAAATTTGCTGAATATTTTTCAGGAAAAAACCTTTGTTTTTTTTTTTTTGTTTTTTTTTTTTTTTTTTTTTTTTTTTTTTTTTTTTTTTTTTTTTTTTTTTTTTTCAAAGAAAACCCTTTAACAACCCAGAATTTATTTAACAATGGCTGAAAGAAAAAATGATACCCGGTCTTTCACGCAGCTTTGACCAGCACAAAATTCCTCAATCTCTGGTATGTAACAGCACCACAATTCCGGCTATCTCTGCTCTAGCACGCAGAGGGAAGTGGCGTTCTGGTCTCCACGCAGGCCTCCTCATGTAGGCAGATAGCTGGCCTCACGCAGCTTCTGATTAAAAAAAAAAAAGAAACTGGCCCTGGTTTTCACGCAGGCAGATACCTGGCCTCACGCAGGCTCTCACGCAGTTGGTCTTCACGGAGGCCTCCTCTCACGCAGCTTCTAATTTACTAGTCTTCACGCAGGTTCTGAACAGGCTTGCTCCAATGCAGATTTTGAACAGGCCACTTCACGCAGACTTCTGATTTACTGGTCTTCACGCAGGTTCTGAAAAGGCTTGCTCCAACGCAGATTTTGAACAGGCCACTTCACACAGACTTCAGATCTTCACGCAGGTTCTGAACAGGGTTGCTTGCTCCAACGCAGAGAGCACTTCTCCTTGTACACTGTTCCAGACAGAGTGATAACACATAGCAGTCATCCACTGAAACAAATGACCCAGCTAGCCTTCCTATGCATCGTCTCCTCAACTTAACTCAAGCTCTGATACCACTTGTTGGTGAAATAGAAGAAAAAATAAGAAAGAATTACACACATTCAGTTATATATTGACCAAGAAAAACACCATAACTAACTGGAAACCAAACACACAAATAGACATAGGATTTACGTGGTAAAACCTCGACAATGTGTCAAGGAAACATCCACGGGGCAAGGGATTGGAATATATTAAATCAACAATGATTCTCCTCACTTACATTTCATAGGCATTCACTAGTTTTATATCATCGACCTCCGTTACATAACTAACAATTCGGTATAAAATTGACTAATTTCATTTTACCCAAAATTACTAACTCTTTGTCAAACTAACATGATCTTTGTTCTGTTTTATTCTATTAACAAAGTTAATGAAAAAGCAACCTACACCATCCTATATTTGTTCACAGAACAGACAAAACTTGAACAGAAAGAAGGATGAGATCATTCATTTTTTTTTGTGAGAAGGTTAATAGGACAAAACCAATTTAGAACACAACCAATTGGAACAGGCATGATACATCATCTCTGTCTCACTTGAACTTAGAATCTGTTTAAACCATGTTTTCAGTTAGCGTAAAAAGAAAGAGAAAACAAGATCATGTGAAATGTAATTACAGAATCCAGAGAAATGGGATGCTTTGCTTTCAGCAAAAAATAAAAGGGCATATAAAACCTTTTTTTGAAGTCATCGACCTCTCATAAGTATAAACGTCAGGAAGTAAGGAAGTTGAAGTATTTTATTCATATTGAGCAATAAAACATTTTTGTTCAATAATGTTATGTTAATGTACCACATTGCATTCAATTACATAACAGTTGAGTTTGAGTTCTTTTATACAAAATTTAAGAAAATCCTTGCTTTGATACAATTTGATATAAAATATCAAAAGAGCATTGGACTGATATGTGGATTACAATGTGTTCTTGTAGCGAACCTATGTAGAAGTAGTGGAGCTGGAAAGAGAAGAAAAAAGTTGGTACAAAGTGATTTTTTGAAGAACATAATTTAAATTCCTATGTATGTGCTTTGCAGCTGGAACATGAAGATTAATTAGTAGAATACATGGATTTGATGTGTTTTCATTGTTGTGAACATGTTGTAATTCATTCTCTTTATTGATCGTAAATGTACCATGTATTTGGAAATCTCTTAGTATATAAATCTTTCTTTGTTTATTTTGGAAATCTTGTAGCATATAAATCTTTGTTTGTTTTTTTAATGTAATCTTCAGAAGAAATTCCTGCTAACTTTGGAAGTAATTGTTTCAAAAGTAATTTGTTTTTGATGCAACATTTTAAACTAGTGTTGTTAGTAGATTTGATGGTGCAATTAAGACAGCGCCAATAGAAAAAACAAGATTTTTTTTTGCATTTCAGACAATCAACCATTGTGTCCTCTATCATTGTAGAGGGTGATATTGGTGAATTGAATTGAACACAAACAAGTTCAAATGGCGTAGAGTACAAGTTGGCAGCTGCCAATGTTCCTTCTATGTTCACAAAGGAGGATAATGATAATTAGAATATGTGATGATGCACATAAATGAAAAGACAATTGCATATAGAAAAGTAAAAGTATGGGGGATATGTAATTATAGAGATTGTTGGAGGGATAAATTTTCTCAGATCTTGTGTTGCTTCTGTATTCAACTTTTTTAGGAATGTTGATCGTGTTGTTCGAAAAGTTCTTTCTTTGACACCTTTCTTGTTTGTTATGTGTTTGAATAACATGATTGGAAAATATATGTTTTGTAATTCTTGTCCGATTTCATTTTAAAGTGATGCAAATGCTTCAAATAATTGCAACTGTGATAGAAGATAGAAAAGTCATCTTTTGTTATTTGAAATGACAATGAAATTCAGAATGGAAATAGTAATACAAAACTAATGCAAAGTAATGGATGTTACCATTTCTCTATTGCCATCAAAATTTCCATCTTTAATTTGTAGTGTGTAAGGTGAGCCAATTTTTCGTGCAACTGATAACCTCAACAATTGTTCCAATTGGATACATTTCTGTGTTTTCTCCAAGTTGTTTTAATGTTATATTTGGAATGAATTTGTAATATTTGCAAATTGGTGGTATTTTGTGTACAATACTTGATTCAGTTAGTAATAGGATCCAATCGCAATCACCATGGTCATAGTTTTTCTTAGGCAGATTTTTAAAATTTGTAATTGGTATTCCTTTTACTGGTGACAATTTTTGTTGATGCTCTTCAATGAGCTCAGTTGGTATGTTCAATGTGACTGTCATGATTCCTTCAACATCTATCAAATCTGCACATAGTATTTGTCATGTTTTGTGCGTTTTATGAAGGTATGTACTATAAATAACCATGACATATCCATTGAACAACTTTCCATCTTTACGAATGTTTAATTCTTCAATTGTAACTGGAACTAAAGATGATGCTTTTAGTCTATGTATGGATGATGTTGGTGTGACAAAAGAAAAATCAGAAATAAAACACAATGTTGATGAATATAAATTACACGTGACACTAATGTCTATAATAGCTCATTTGAAACACACTTACTTCTTTGATTATGTTGCATGCAGTGTGTTTTGTTATTTGTCTATTTATGCTTGTTCTTTAGAGCTGCAAAACCAGGCACATGTAACATCAATACTAGAACTAGGTATAGAAACATTAATAATGAATTTGATGAGTATATGAGTTAGAGCAAGTGGAAGATATGAGTTGAATACATATTGGAAACAAGACTTAGGCAAGGAAGTAGTTGTTGGACATAGTAATGGATTACTTAGATTTAGCAAGATCTATGAAGACAAGAGAACAGTTCAATCTTGTATTGCAACTTCATTTTGGAATTTTAAGAATAATAGTTTCTTTTCATCTTTTCTTCCAATTAATGTTTGTAGTTCATCATACATGACTCATTCATGTTCAAGTAGTCATATGTGTGGTGTTCTTTTCCTGTACAGGGATCATCTACGATCATGGAACATCCAGAAGTCCAATGTCAGGTTGCTACTTCACAAAAGGAGGCATTTCCTGAAAGGCACGGTTAGCAACAATGTCACATGAAAACAAGGTGTTGTAAATATGGTGCAACTTAACCATGAGTCTTTCAATTTTTGGATAAACTGCAATTCACATCAAGAAAAGAACTCTAATTTCAGGAATATGTTTGTCAAACATGAGAAAGGAGAAACAAAATAGATTTATGTATTTCAGAAGAAACAAAATACATCACAGATGTGGGTAGTGCAGATAAAAAAAAAAATTATGCAAAGATTGGGCAATTGGATGGAAAATTTGCAAGACAATGTATAGAGTCAGCAGTGATCCAGGTAACCACATGCAAGAGGGGGTGGGTTTGACAAGATAGTTGATTAAAATCACCTGATTGATAGGAATGTTGGATAAGTTTGGTCATATTTTGTCTTATTGTCAAGACTTATGTCATAAATTTTGTAAAGTAGAAGATCTCTTAGAAGTATGGATATGGATAATTATAGAAGATGCTAACTTGTAAGAAGTTAGTATGTGCAAAACCCTCCTCCCACATGTACTAAAGTAACCGGCTAACCGGCGTAAACATGTGAAACCTAAGTTACTGCCCATAACTAAGTGACATCTTCAGAAGAGAAAGATAACAGTGGAATGATGATACAAATGCAATTACTTGATAGATAACAAGCGCTTTTCGACCAACATAACCTAGAGAGATAATTGATTTGCAACATCCTGTCTCCAAAATACCAATTTCAGATTCTGATGCATTTAATTCAATCGGAAAAGGAAATAGAGATTCATTAGATATTGATCTCAATGTGGCTTAGGAGAAAACATCTGAAGATGGGGTAGTAATAGTGCAATTATCTTCTCAAATATGTGAACCATCAACAAGATTTGGATGTAGATATATGAGTGGAAAGGATTTTATATCTTTAATTATTGAACATTTTTCTCCTACCAGGTCTTGTAGTCTTGTGAATTCATATTTGGAATTGAATCTCATTAGTGATAGTTGGGAGAATGAATTGTTCAAAATTCCTCTTCGTACCAATACTAAAAATTTTGGATTGACTTTGAAGAATAACACCAGTGCATCATTCCTTGGAGATTCATGTGTTCTAAGAGATTTTGACTTGAATGATGGGCCCACTTTTGATGATGGTGGAGATGAATTGTTTCCTTAGAATTTTAGCTCATCTTCCCAACCTATAGCTAACCTGAGAATGAAGAGTGACCTGTTCAATTCGTCATCTTGTTTGTCTATTAGAGATGCTTTTTAGCCATTTACAATACCTTTGCATTTTAATGATAGGACAGATCATCAAGTTATCACTACAGTTGCATCTACATCTCAGTCTAATTTTGAAGTTCATTACCTGGTCCTTATTTTTGTTATTATATATATATATATATATATATACATACATACATATATATATACATACATATACATATACACCACTAGTAAAACATACCCATTTACTAGACTTCAATTTGGTTCAAGTTTTCATCTTAACTTTTTTTCTTTTCAAGTGACTCACCTTCCTATCCAGAATTATTAGGACTAGGATGTTTCCTGCAATTTCCTCTCAGGTAGTCTCTACAAAGCCACTCTCATCATCACATTAGAAACCATACTTTATTAGTCCCATGGTGGCATCTGGGACAGAGAGAAGTAGCACATGCACATGGCCTACACCAAATCTTGATGAGTTCCATACAGGTCTTGAGATGGGTGACATCTCTTACACGGAAGAGAGGTTAGTCACTAGGGAACCTTCAGTAAATTGTGTTGTTTCTTTGGAGAAGATGAAAGAATTATGCCATGGATAAAATTCAGGTATATCTTCAAAGAGAAAAGAACCCAAAGAAGGTTGGGATGTGCATAGATCTGGATATAAGCAGTCTATTTGGCGGTAAAATTATTTTTCGCACATGAGGTATTATATGAAATCAGTCATCAATTGATATGTCAGACAATAAATATTTTGTAAACAATGTTATTGCAAGCTATCAACTTCACTGCCATCCTCATAATTGACTAATCATTTCCTTAATAAATTCTCATATATTTTGTTTAATAAATCTGTTCATTTCCTTAATAATTCTCATATATTTTTTGCAAGGATTATAATTACTAATATCTTATCATTTTTAATGTTCCTTCTTTGAGGTATGGACATGTTGATAATTCATGCTCATGTAATTCCTTTAAAATCCACTATGAATTTTTTCAGGTTGTTCTAACTTTCTTTGTGTGTTTTTCTTATTTCTTTTTCCTTTTGAAACTCATACTTGTCTTAAAATTGTTTTTTGTTTTTGTTTTTGTTTTTTTTTTTGCTTTTGTTTTTTTTTTTTGTTTTTGTTTTTGTTTTTGTTTTGTTTGTTTGTTTGTTGTTTGTTTTTTTGTTTGTTTGTTTGTTTGTTTTGTTTTTTTTTTTTTTGTTCAGTACGATTCCAATTATCTTAAAGCCATATATTATTCTATGTTGATTTTATGTTGAGTAGTCTTGTTTTACATTTGTAGTTGATTGATTGGGAAGGGGGTGGGTATTTGACCTCAAATTCACCAATTCTACAAGGAGAGATAGTCATTAGTGGTCCCAATGAAATTTGGGCTATTTCAAGAACAAAGAGAAAATTGATGAGTCCTACAAGGTGATTGAACATTAAGGCTTAACTTATTTGAAAATAATAATAATTATATAGATGGTTCAGGGAGATTTCATACTGATGATTGCCTTGAGATTATTGACTATAAAATGAGATAGTTAAGCTTCAACATGGAGAATATGTCTCTTTGGCCAAGGTATTAATGATTCTTACCAAAATATTTCAACTTTGTAAGTTGTCATCTCTGTAAGTTTCCACATCCCAAGACACTTCCTTTATGTAGTTGGAAGCAACTTTGGTTGTGTGGCATTCTTTGGACAATATCATGTTACATGTAGATCCATTCCACAATTACTGTGTGGCACTCCTAGATAGTTTATGTTGGAGAAGTTGGATAAAAGATGAATGTGATGGTTATATACTGGTGACATAAGGATATTTCATCCTGGTGGTTGCCTTGATATTATTCACTATAAAAAGACATAATTAAGCTTCAACATTGGGAATATGTCTCTTTGGGCAAGGTATTAATGATTCTAACCAAAATATTTCAATTTTGTAATTCGTTAACTCTGTAAGTTGTCACATCCCAAGACGTTTCTTTTATGTAGGTGGAAGAAACTTGGGTCGTGTGCGATTATTTGGACAATATCATGTTACATGGAGATACATTCCACGATTACCGTGTGACCCTCCTATGTAGTTTCTAATGGAGAAGGTGGATAAGAGATGAATGCAATGGTTCTATACTGGTGACATAGGGAGATTTCATCCTCATGGTTGTCTTGAGATTATTGACTGTAAAACGATATAGTTAAGGTTCAACATAGGGAATATGTCTCTTTGGGCAAGGTATTAATGATTCTTACCAAAATATTTCAACTTTGTAAATTGCAACATCCCAAGATGTTTCCTTTGTGTAGGTGGGAGCAAATTTGGCCATGTGCCATTATTTGGACAATATCATGTTACATTCAGATCCATTTCACAATTACTGTGTGGCTCTTGTTGTTCCACACTTTTCACATTTACATGCAAATTCATTCCACAAGAGCCACAAAATGGCTAATTTCCACAAATTCCTTTTAGCACCCAACTAGAAATATGGAACAATTTTTATCCACTAGGGATGTGTAGGACTGGTCCTTACCATTTTTATCTTTGTACTTTATATCCTTTCAAATTCCTTTGTACACATGTTTTGCAACAATTTCAACACTACTGTTTTGGGAGTAACATAGGTAATTTCAGTCTAATAGTTCTAATCCTAGTGTAGCATATTTCTTGTCATATAATTGAGGCCAACAATTTGTTCACATCAACAATGACATCAAGCCAATAGTTATTTAATTACTAAGTGATCGAAATTTAAATTGGCATTCTATTGATAATAAAATAGATAATAAAAGAAACAATAGATTTTTCCGAAATTCTTATTAGAGCCCCAAGGGTTAGCTCAGTTGGTCGAGTTCCCGTTGCTAAGTACCTCGCCAGTTGGGAGGTCGTGGGGTCAAATCTCCTCGACGCTCTTGGGGTTAGGCCCTACTTATTTAGTCGGCGGGTAGATCCCTTGAGGTTGATCTGCCTAGATTTTCCTGTGGATGTAGTAGCCACCCATTTTCCAATAACCACCCTTAAAAAAAATAGATATTTCCGAAGTGGTGACATTTTTATCGATTAAACAAAGTTTGATATGCACATATGCCATAAGCTGCACAACATAAAAAATTCATCGTTGTGCCCTTTCACGTAACAAATTTAATGGAGGTTCAAATATGCAAATCCATTCTTTCTACTCAAAAATGTCTCCATTTGAGCAAGTGGATGCATATCTTCTCTCAGAAGGAAAAATCTTCTTACTCATGCATGTTAAGGGAGTGTAGCTTACAAGCATGTGTTTTAGGTCTTTACCTAGCAAGCATATGCTTTAGATAGTTGCTAACTTTGGGCTTTGTCAAGGCATATTCTGTTATAGAGCATATTGCATATGGGATTCTAATGCATCATATTTGATTTTTCAATTTATGCTAATGAGTTTTTCATAGATTATATTAACTTGTAAAAGATATTTTTAATGCATGCTCCCTAGTACTTGATTAGTGATGATATTTTTTTTTTTACTGCTTACATCTCATTTGAGTAAAAAAATGTTAATTATTTGATTGTGATGTGTTGTTTAGGAGATGTGACTAACACCTCTTTGCATGATGAATCTGGAGGTTTTGTTGATTAGAATCATGGTGTTGGATCGTCCTCTTGACCATCGCCATCAGGTGGGTTCACCGGGCTTCGTAATGGATGCCTTTTTTTCAAGAGAAAAAAACAACTTGCTTTCATTAAAAACAAAGCAAGCTACATTTACATATTTTTATCTGCTACTCAATCCTATTCTCTTTCAAAAAGTTACTCTCTCTCATTGTCCCATTTAGTATAACATTGTAAACTCTTTTATATCTCTACATACAATCATCTACCTTTGAAAATCATTTTTTATTTCATCATGCTAAAAAGTATAGTTTAAAACTATATAGTCTTAGATAAGGCCAAAAAAGAAAAACACTAAAATATAAGTTGTAGATCCTCTGAAAGACCTGTTAATCAACTTGTAAAAGTATCCCATTAAATCTTGAAGAAACCTATCTACATGAAGATGTCATTTTGAAAGACCAAGAAGTTGATATGTCCCTGCTCTGAGAAGCACCCTTCTTTGGACAAGGAATCTGCAACATGTTTTTGTTCTCTATAAACATGGGAAAACGAGATATTTTTAAAGTATCAAGATTGAAATGCATATATTTTTTTCTTCTTGCCTTGAGTTTGTATACACATATCCTTTTCAGCAATAGTGCATTCAACATGTACAGTGTTATAGCTCGATTAAAAAAATAAACAAAATATAAAAATCCTTCTGACATGAATTGTTATCAATGTAGAAAAAATATCATCATATACAAATATATTTGTTGGTTTTATGCCCCCAATAGACCAGATGGAACTAATTTTGACAGAGGTTATAACTACAAGGTAGGTTAAAGTAGATATTTAATGATCATTACAAGAAGTGGCTACCTTATGATTCCTTAGTAAGAAGCCACAACCTTAGTCCTATTCCTCTTGTATTCTCTAGGCCTATTTGGAGCTGGAAATGCCCCAATACGTGCTTTTATCTAGAGCTAGAGCTAGTTAAACTTGTTGTGTTTGTTGGTGATATTGACCCATCAAAGTCCAAATACAAAGAAGAATTTGCTAAATTGAAAAAATGCATATAATTATCAAAGAGTATAACCTAAATGGTTAGTTCCGATGGATATGTGCACAAAATAATAGAGTACAAAATGGTAAGTTGTACTACTACATTTGTGACAAAAGAGGTGCCTTTATATAGGTTAGCCTTTGCCCTTGTCAAATGCTAGTTATGCCTGATGAAGGATCTATAATTTCACCTAGAGTAGTTAGGTCCTCTTTATAGTTCAATATGGATGAAAAATGTAACTAGGTGAGGGTTCTATAACTGAATTTAAAGAGGCTAGGTAAATGTTATGGCCAATATAGATGAAATATGTCATTGGGTAAAGCTTATAAATAAAAAAAACAAAAAAATGTTGAAGCCAATACTCCCACAAAAAATAAACAAAGAAATAATAGTAATAATATATGTATATATATGTGTGTGTGTGTATATATATATATATATCGAGATCTATTACGTATTAAAATATTTGTATTTTGGTTTTTTGTTTCTCTCCAAGTTTAATTAATCTAAGGTTAAGATATATTTATATCATTCAATCATTCATCTAGAAATTAATTGAATTAAAACTATCACTGACATCAACATTTGTTGTCTTGGTTATTTTTTTTTCCTGTAAGAAGCCTCTTCTTATCACTCATTTAATTCACAACAAGAGCTACCACAACCATGACAACCATTTTAATTATGTTTTGGAGCATTGGGAGTAGGATTCAGTGCATTTTCAAAAAGAGGATAATTATGGGAAGTAAGAATAAGGTTATGGGCAATGATTTATTTAGTAAATTACTTCTCAAAATGGTGTTATTCATGTCTCTTAGGCAAAATTCATGGCTTTTCAAGGTGTTGTTTTTTTCCATGTTTTTGGAGTTAGTTTATTGTGTGGTTTGGATAGTGTTCCAACCATAGTGCTCTTCCTTTAGGAGGGTTGTAGTTAGAAAATTGTACAAAATTTTGATGTATAATAAAGAGTGACATCATTCAGTGGTCTATACAATAGTGTTGAGTGCACATTATTATTTGTGGAGGAGAGAGATATGGTGCTCTAGGGTACACTAGTGTTGTATTTTCCATATACTATCACAGGTGCACAAATATAGACTCACTCTTCTTTTTACCTGGATAAGAAAATGATGACAACTTTGTATTTTGTAGTGACAAGGATAAATATGTATTGGAGCTAGACCTTGAGCCCTTCAGTGCATCCTTTCCTTGCCCAACACAACCATATTCCATTGGTAATGGAGTTCAATTTTTGAACCAACATTTGTCTTCAAGACTATTTCACGATAAAGAAAACATGCAACCATTATTGGATTTCCTTTGAGCGCACAAATACAACATACATGTCATTTTTCTTTCCTTGGTTAATATATTGCATCAATGTGTTTGATAGTTAATTCATTATTCTTCTATGCACAATCAATCTCTATCAAATAGTGGAGAAGGATGGCCTGGCTATTTTAGAGATATATAATATGAATTGATTAAAAATTCAAAGGGTTATTTTGATTATTATCTTTCTATTTCACTTATTTAGAGAAAAATATATATTTAAATAAAAACTCAACTCAAATCAAACTAAAATAAAGAACCCTAATTATAAAAATGTTTCTCCCTCCACTACCTTGCATTGATGTTATTTTTCTGAATTATACTTGAATTGCATTGATAATAACTTGGATTTATATATTTCTTTTAGCACCAAATTGACATCATGATAAACATATGAATATACCATTAAATATTTCCTAAAGATGATTCAAATAATCTCACCTTTAGCCTAATCACATCATAGAGTAATTTCTGATGTGTGAAGTTTTATTAGAGACATTGTTTGTTTATTTGTTTTGGTTAGAAAAGGGTTTGCTCTCGGTTTTATGTAATTGTCAATTTATCATTTATAGCATGTTGAGAAATGGGAAAGAGTAACATGTGACATTTATCTTGCAAAAATTGATGTTGAATGAAAGGATACATAGTTTAATCAAGCTACAGTCTCCTTTGGTAAAGGAAGAGGAACATCTTAAAAATATGCCTAAGAATACACCATATACAAAGTTTGAACATAAGTAATATATGGTTTTTTATTTCATTGATATGTTATTTTTTATATCTAAGATATCACAACAAGAAAAATATTGATATTGTAGAAATTGTTTGAGGGCCTCATTGAGGTCGTTTTTTTTTGATGTCCTACTTGATTGATAACTTCTCATGATAGGAAGGTTTTAAATATGAATTAATATGTTCCTGAAACAAATCGGATTTAAAGTTTATAGATATAAAAGATAAAAAAAAATGTCAATGCTTTCATTTGATTGTTACCTGACTCTGGTGTCACTAGGTTACAAGAAATGGGATTGGAAAAAGGATGGGGAGACAATGCAAAGTGTGCCTTGGATATGATTCATTTGTTGTTGGAGATCCTCAAGGCACTTCATCCATCGACTTTAGAAATGTTTCTAGTAGGTATTCCTAAGTTCATTAATGTTGTGATTATTTCACCTCATGGTTATTTTGGGCGAGAAATTGTGTTAGGAATACTAAACAAGACATCAATGGACAGGTAAGCAATTTTTTTATAATTGCAATGTCCATTCCATAATATCCACTCTTTATTGTTTGATTGTAATTTGAATGTTTATTTTGATTTTGTTGTCTTTAACTATGAAATTGAAAATAGTTGATATCATGTCTATTTAAACAACATCCAAAGCTTGAAGATGAAATTAGTATTACATGACATTGATTCTTCTTAGTTGTTTTGTGTTAAAATAGTTTTATGGCTATTAGAAAAGTTTACTTTCATGTTGTTATTTGAGCACATATTGTTTATATACTTAACCAAGTTCATGCGTTAGAGAATGAAATGTCATTGTGAATAAAATGACAAGGATTAGACATCATACCTCAGATTATTTGTTTTCACAAGTTACCTACAGCTTGAGATTTTTAGCTTGTAACTTAGTTAGCATGATTATGCCTAATATTTCCCTGAAGGTTGAATACTAAGTTACTAAAGTGTTCTTTTCTATGGTGATGTTTTATTTGATTTGTTTATATAGGTCATATAGCCACATAGTGGCCACTATTGTCCAACTGAAGAAAACTTGTTCAAGTTTCTTGCTTTTATGGGGAAAAATAGTTTTGATATTGTTGATGTTGAGGCATATGTCTTATAAATACTTTATAGTCTATTTTATTTTATATTCTAGTGTTCATTGTATTTCATGTCTCACTCTGCATTGTATCTTCTTTTGTTTTCAAAAATTGAACTCAATATTGATGGTAAGAAGCAGGAATTGAAGAAAGAGGAGAACAATAACATTGGAGCAACAAACACAAAAAGAGAGAGAGAAGAGAACCTGTCTTGTGACACCCTTAGATCCAATATCCCTCATAAAATACACACACACAGATTGATGGTCAAATCTTCAAAGTTGGTGAATACACATGAAATTCCTTAGCAACACAATGATAATATTTTAAAGTGATGAAACAATATTTCTTCTGTAACTTGTAGCCCAACCAATATTAAGTTGGAAACTGATATTGTAATACTTAACATTTCATATAATACAATTTATGTGGTTTAAATTATTTGTAGTTGCACTTGATATTGTTTAGTATTGTAATTAACATATGTAACTTTGTGTTTTCATATTAGATGAACATGCACGTTGTATGGCATTTTTATTTATTTATTTATTTTTATTTTTAATTATTAATTATATTAATTAATTAAATTATTATTTATTTATTTATTTTTTTTTTTTTTTTTTTTTTTTAATTTAGTCGCAAATATCATACTAATTAATTTATGCTGATTAATAATGAACACATAAAATCAATATAAAACTACTAACTTAATTAGTTTATATTGATTAATGATGAACACCAAATAAAATGAATATACGATTGAATTAATTATTTATAATAATTATTAATGAAAGTAAATGAAATGAATATAAATTGCTAAATTAGTCATCTATATAATGAATATGAAACTAAAAAAAAAATGACACTGGAAATGATATATTTGTGATTACAAATGGTGACTAGATTTTGTATATATACGACTATTAGTAGCTAATTTATAGTATCTTATAACATGACAAAAATTTAGTCATATTTCTTTAGTCATTAATTGTTTTCAAAAGATGACTAAAATTTGCATATATATGGCTATTAGTAGCTAATTTAGA
Source organism: Pinus taeda (assembly GCA_000404065.3). Taxonomy (NCBI): domain Eukaryota; kingdom Viridiplantae; phylum Streptophyta; class Pinopsida; order Pinales; family Pinaceae; genus Pinus; species Pinus taeda. The sequence goes on along the minus strand of APFE030261058.1, from coordinate 17,335 downwards.
GTGTCCTATAACACTACCGACATTTTGGTCATTAATTGGTTTCCTCGGGCGATTATCTAGTAATATATTTTTTTGTATATTTGGTCATTAATTATGGCAATTAATCACTAAATTAATGACAAAATTTATGACTAAATACTACTAGAAGATAAAATTAAGACAACCAATTAATGATTAAGTTAAAAATGACTAAAAGTTGGTCGCATTATAAGATACTGTAAATTAGCTACTAATGGTCACCAACTAAAAAATGGTCGTTTATATGCAAATTTTAGTCATTTTTTAGTAACTAATTAGCCATTTTGTATTAGGGATACAACACAGTCTTCCACATCTAGCGTATACAGGTTCTTCACATAAACCTCGATATGCTTCACATGTCATGTGGCTATGTGTCTCGGGAATGCCTTTCCTTTGCTGAAGATCACATCATAACCACAGTCTTCCAAAATTGCAACAGATATGAGATTTTTCTTTAGGCTCAATACGAACATGACATCCTTGAGCCTAAGAGGGGAGCCTGACTCCCTTTGAAAGGTGACTGTACTAATCCCGGTCATGATGTACCTTCCGTCATCCCCTAGCTCAATGTGCATCTGCAGTTCTTTCTTCTCCAGGTTACTAGAAAACTCTCTACACCTTGTCATGTGGAATAATGCACCCAATTCAAAGTACCACATGCTCACCATCATTGTTGATATGATATTTGATATAAGACAATTAATAAGGTATTACAGACTCATGTGCATGGATGTGCCCATGTTATTTTGTGCAATGGATCGATAAGATTGCGAAATACACAGGCAATGAAGTAGTAAAAGAAAACATAATAGGTAGCACATATAAACACAACAAATTTAATAAGGAGTTCACCTAATACTCCTGGGCTACGTCTCCTGGTCCAACCTTCAGTGGTGGCCTCTCTATTATGTCTTCATAGCAGAGTTTTTACAGCAGTGAGCTCAATTTGAGTCTCACACAACAGATACAAATCGGTACGACTATACTTGGACCCCCCAAGTCTCTTTTGAGTACACAGGCTCTCCTTACTTGCTCTCGGCCTCTATTGATTACAATAGTATGAGCCCAATCTGAGACTCAATACATGAAAGGTGTGTAGAGGGGCTGGCTTGAACCTCTTAAGCCTTCTATAGAATACATAGACTCTCTGACTCTCTCTGTCTCTGGCTTACTGCCTCCTTACTTACTCTCTGTTAGTTTGTGGCTTTAAAGCCAGTCTGCTCCCTGACTGTTTGTTTCCACTTCCCGGATTTCTGGCTTTCCCTGCCTCTGTCCATTTGAATCCCTCTGTCCTATGTAATCAGTCACTGTAAAACGCCTCACAAGGAGGTGGCCACCTATTTCATAATGGATGAGTGTCAATTCTCTTGGACATATTTGAAACAGTCGTTTTTTTTGTTAATTCCAAGAATTCCCGGGAAACATGACCTTCTGGCAATGCATCGTCCATATCGGACTTCAAATCATATGTGATCTTACTTGATAATCTTGTCAAATCTGGTCATCCATCGGAACGCGTCTCTGTCGTTGATCTAGGGGCCCTAGATCCGACGGTCATCGTTCATATTGGGCAGCTAAGTAGCATGATGTTTACTCGTCTGATGTGAGCAGTTCTCTCTCTCCTCGCCGGGACGTGGGGCAATCGCTGTGTGGCATCGGGCGGAACTCGGTTGAAACCACTTACCGCTCAAAGCCCATCTGATATCCTACTGGTTTTGTGGAATCCTGCTCCAGTGGAACCGAAACAATATTTTTTCGCGTTTTATAATTATTTCGGGTCCTGGTGCTCGGGGCTTCTCTCCACTAAGAGGATTGCCCTAAGAGGTTTGTCACTAATTGCATATCAGAAACTACCTCCGTTGCTTAAATTCGACCCTGCATTTGTTGGTTGGTGTCAACGCTCGTTACCATGGTTCGCTGCTCTGTGCGCTAGATCGACGACCCTCGTTGATCTGCGCTGATCACCATTGCAACTGTATGAGGATTCCCTCTGATAGCTTGATCTTTATAAGACTCTGAATCCTTAACATGGTTTTTAAAGAGTTCATGAAAACTTAGAGAATGTTCTAGGATCCATTTTGGATCATGCCTTCTCACTGAAAAGGCTTTTGGACCACCAAAAGTTGGTTTTTAAGCATCAATCAAGTGAGGATATAGATTCCTCTCTTGCTCAATTTCTATCCATCTTGCACTGCCTGGTTTTGAACCTTTGAGTCCAATTTTGAGGTACTCAACATCCCCTTTGCACGTAGTTCTCACCTTCTTGTCTAGGACTATATCTTCCTGCAATTCATTGAGATAATCAGGCAACAAATCATCAATAGAAGGCAACTGGCTTTGCTCTTCGAGCTTTTCAATCAATGAAGGTTCAAACAGTCTCAAGCTTTCTGCATTAACTACTAAAAATATGTGCTTGTAAGCTGGCAAATCAAGGCAAAAAGCATTCTCACCGATTTTCTCAAGTATCCTGAAAGGTCCATACCTTATTGGCTTCAACTTCTTACCTTCCCCTTGCATTCTGTCTTTGCTGATATACAACCAAAGTTGATCACCAACTTGGAAATTATGCTCATTCTGATGCTTATCATGCCTTGCCTTGTACTTGGCTTGGCTCTTTTCCAGCTGTTCTTGTACTACCTGGTGAATCTCTTGGATTTTTTCAATGAACTTGGTTGTCTTGTCCACATCAATGTGTTCGTCAACCGCTATGTCTTTACCAAAGACAAAATCCAAGGGAGACCTTGGTATGAAACCAAAACATGTCTCAAAAGGAGATCTTTCTGTATAAGAATGTTTAGCATGATTGTAAGCATGTTGCACATAACACAAATGTTCATCCCAAAGCTTGGGATGCTTGCTGCAATAGCCTCTGAATAACTGGATCACTGTCCAGTTGACAGCCTCTATTTAGCCATCTGTTTGTGGATGAAAGGTTGTGCTCTTCTTTAGTTTGGTGTCCATCAATTCCCACAGACTTGACCAAAACTTCCCAACAAATCGGGAATCTTGATCAGATACAATGGAAGTGGGTAATCCAAAATGAACCCATACATGCTGAAAGAACAACTTTGCTATTTGTTCAGTTGTAAAATGTCTGTTACAAGGTATTAAAATACACATTTTGCTGAACCTATCCACAATAACATATAAATAATCATGACCTTTTCTAGATAAGCAATCCCCCAACAAAGTCCATGGAAACACTTTCCCAGGATGAGAAGGAACTCATAGTGGAGTGTACAAGCCTAGTTTTCTATTGCTGGGCTTGCTTTTAGCACACATGGTACACCCTCTTCCATATCTAGAAATTGTTTCATGAAAGTTTGGCCAATAACAAAATCTTTGCAGTCGTGCAACTGTTTTACTTACACCAAAGTGACCTGATATTAGATAAGTGTGTGCTTCTCGGATTATCTTTACTCTTTCAGTTTGAGGAATGCATAAATTTCCAAAATGATACAAGAGTTGGTCCTTAACATGATAATCCAATTCTTCTACTTGTTTGCCATGACTTAAAGTTGCATATACATCTTTAAAGTCTATATCTTGAGCATATTATTCAATGTAGCTTTCATGCATTACTGAGTTATGCTTAAGTATAGCAGATGTATTAACATTGATAAAATTATGCTTGCAACTAGGATTTATAGACATAATGATATTCTCCTTTTGAATCAATCCATGAACCTGTAATAAGGATATACCAATAGAAAATAACCCTTTAGGTTTCTTGGTTTCCTTTTTTCCTGTAAACATAAAATCTTTGCTAAGTTTTGTGCCTGTTTGTTTGAGCTTAGTAAGATGACCCAAAAAATTAGATTCATGATCAAAGCGATCACAAATGGATTTTGTGAACATCTGCCAATTAATTGTCCTTGGATAGCATTTAGAATGCCCCTACCACCATTGTTATCTTTCTTGGTCCAAGTAAAGGTCTCCCACACGTAGTTTAGTTTCATCATCTACGATGTGATTCAGAGTGAAATATTGTTCCATTTGTGCTACCCATATTTCCGGATTAGAGCCATTAAATATGTACATCTTCATCAAATTCCAATCTAGGCACTGGAATTTCATATTCGCACTACAGCTATTCGATCGTCACAAAAATTTCTGAAAAATAGTTGATTTTAAATCAACGATATATCCCTCATCTGTACTCTGATTCGATTGATTTTCTTTCGAAATTGGGTATTTTTTCACAAAGAACTTAGATCTACAATTAGATTCTGCAAATATTGTCCTAGAACATACATATATGATCTGCAAACTCGCCGCCCCAAAAAGTTCCTACAGAAAAAAAAAAAAGTTTTCCGCTTTTCCCAAGAAAGTGCTTTGATACCACTTTTTATAGATCTGATTTGAAAATATATGATAATACAAATAAACCCAAGAATAACAAGATCTGAATATAGATATAAATGTTTCACTTTATTAATCAAACCCTTAAGGTAGGGCAACACCATACATTCACTCCTTAAGGAAGGAGAACACTCCACAAGCCATATGCATGTTCATACAATCCTTGACATCTCTCAATGGGGAGTTTCGAGCCTCTATATAGGCCTCATACATACAATACCATGGGTCATTACCATGTTTCCCTCAATACCATCTATCTAATACCATGGGCTTATTACGTTATTGCTAACTACTTCTGGTCCCTGACATAATACAGGTTAACTACCTTATTTATTACTATGGCCCATCCCATTATTACATTATTCCCTTGGGTACCTCCCTCTATACCCCATACTATCCCCCCTAGGTATACTACATAATGCTTGAATTTTTTTTGAACAATTTTAAAGAATTTGAAAAAAAAAACAATATCATAAAATATACACAATGAAAAACTTTCAAAAGATACCATTATCTTTGTTTACGAGTCCTCTTTAAAAGGGTACTCTTGGTTTTTCAATTTATTAAGTAGTTGAAAAATACCTTACATGAACACATGTGTCTGCAAAATACAATTGAAATATTAGTTCGCAATCTTCGAAAAATAATAAAAAATATAATTTTACTTAAAAAAATTAATTTTTAAAATGAAAAACTTAGTTCTCTCCGTGTAGATCATGTATATGTATATATATTAGACTAACTTATGCTAAGTGAACACAAGCATACCTCTTAAGATGTGTGAAAATTTGCAAGGAAAAGCATGTCATTTAATGGAAAATTGACTTATTATACGACACTAGATATTTTTTCAAAAAATATAATTAAGAAAACAACATAATTCTCCACAATTTGTCCTTTTACTTTGAATCAACATTCACATTGCTTATATGAATTTTGAGGCTTCAATTCAATAAAAGAGGAAAAACTTGAAAATTCATTGCCACATTTGGCCCAAAAGTGTAACCCATCTTCATGCATTCACCCTTCAACTAAATGGAATGTCAGTGAGAAAGCAGGAGCACATTTTGCCTTTGAATCATTAATGAAATATATTGTCTCATTTTCCATCTCTTAGTTCGTCATGATATTGGGTTGGAATTATGGACCCAATTTTGGTAGACTTCATCTACTCACATAATAGACCATGTCCATGAGTGGTGCAGATGTTGTAGTCTATGTAAATTGATAATATCATATGATATTATTTTAGATTTCTTTCTCAAACAAATTTTTCCCATTATAGCAGAAGATGTAGCCACAACTATGCCCCCAAAATGAGGAAGCCATAACTAAAGCTCAACAATTTGAGTTTATTTATGAAAAATCAGGGTACCTCTACTCTATCATCCTTGATGTTCTATGACCACAACCTTTTAACCAATATAAATTGGGGGCATATAACATTAGTGATGGGTTGATTGGGAATATTATCCAATTTGAACCTAGGAACCCCTTCCCATACAAAGGAAATACACATGATGAACCACCACTTTTCCACCATTTTATATATACATTCACAACACCAACACCAACCACCACTCAATACTATTCGACCCTCCTGCACCTACTCCTAACCCTCCCATGCAAGTAAATTAGTACCCAATGCACACCTCGAATGGAGTGTCCACATCCCAACCTACCTATGAAAATCCCCCACAAGGAAATCTATACTTTCCTTTTTTTGGCTCTCAAGAAACTAACATTGTACCTCAGTGGAATATAGGGATTAAATTTGTCCAACCATCTTTTTCTCAATAACATTAGTCATTTGAAAAAATCAACACTACAAATCCACCCAATCAAAATAAAAATAAAGGAAAGAACAAACATAAAGGAAAACAAGGTTAAGGCAGAAACCAACAACAACAACAATCACTGAATGCACAAACTAAGGGAAACCCCCCTAATTGCAACTATAATTTAAACTAGTGAACCAAAAATTTGCAAAAACAATGCAAGAACAATGGTATTTATATTAATCATGCTTACATAATTTGCAATGAATATGTGAACTACACCCATCATTGTCCCCAACTCCCTGAGTTGAAATGTGCTATCCTGAACTTTTGTACACCTATTGTACAAACGATAGCATAATAATAGAATTTCAGAAACATGTTCAAACATCATTAAAATCAATCTTTGGTGAAACAACTTCCTGAGATATGAAAATATATGGGAAGACATTGGAATTTCATTCACTGCACAACTTTCTGACTAATCACACAATATTGCATGGATGTTCTATAGTAAACTCACACAATTGCAAAAATATTGATGAAACAAGAACAATATAGTTGATTCCACTTTTTAAGCTATCCAGTTGGCATATTTGGCAGTTGTAGGGTCCCATCTTACCAACCATCAATAGTATACCAAAGTAAAGATCACATTGAACACTATTACTCATTTTGTTTTTACTCATAATATGACTAACTTACTTATCATGTGATCACGTTCCTTCATCTATTTGAATATAAGAATATAACATAAAATTTTGGGATAAGTTTCCCTTAAAACCAATTCCACAACACATTTCTCCTCAAGTTTAAAATAAGCATGTGCTCCTTTTATACTTATACGTGAGCTCTAAGTAAGACTAGAAATAAATGCCACAATGATGCCATGTGTGAGAATTAAGTTAGATCAACCTATTTAATCTCCTATATTATGCCAAATAAGTTCCACTTATTGACTCTTGACATCATAACCACCAAAGCATGCCACAAGAACCTAAAATATTATCCTTCTATCACAAAAATCACATATAAGGGTATGAGTATCAACCTACTTGTAACAAGATAATTAAAGGAGGAATATGCCTCTCTTCATCATAAAATATAACGAATATGATATGTTTATTGATTCATCGATTAAAAAATTCCCAATGGAATTACTTCAATCATGAGACCTGTATAATGAATGTTGCAGTAAGAGTAGCCACTACAACAATTTCAGAAGCATATTATTCATCAAAAGTGCCAAATAAAGCATTGAACTTGCCAAAATTGGGCATAATAGTTGTTTGTTACAATAATTAAAGCACAAGAATGCGTGCATGAATACATGCAACTCTGATGAAACTTATTATGCTCACTTGCACAAAATCCTACAAAATTAGTCACTATAAAATTGTTTCCAACAAAAACACCCCCTTTTTTAGGATAACTTTAGATGATAAAAGTAACAACTGTCCTATTTGTTATTCACACATCAACAAATTATTAAATTCATTCTCACATTCAAAAACTTGTAGACATAAGAAGCCACATCCATTAAATAATCTATTCATAAATTTCTAGTACATAAAAGCTACAGTAAGTAAGACATTACTCTAATAATTTATATGCAAAAAAAGCTACATACATTGAGGCCTTTTGACAAACACTTTGCAATCATGCAATATAAGATTCTTAATCAACCTTTTTAACTCATAAAATGAATACATTGAGACTTCAATTATTGGCATATTAAAATAGGGTCTTAATCCTTCACCAAAAACTTGACAACATGCACACACAATTCGCAACAACAATCTGCGAAATCGTCCAGATTTATGATATGGTTTATGAAAGTGTGTGTGTGTTTTTTTTTAATCAAATGGTGTGTTACATAGCAATATGGCACATATACCCCTTGATGTTGGGCTGAATTGCATTCAATACACCCATGGATGTAATTCTTTAAAACAACAAAAAAATTGGATCCATAATGTCTCATTTACCACTTTTGTCCAACACATGGAATGCAAACTTTCATCTACAACTCTACATGGGGAAAGAAAACCCAAAATTATTCTACTAAGTATTTTTAATTGAATTTAGACATTTCTAAATCCACCATATGACCTCTTGAAACATTTTATAATCCCGCAAGCTACTTCCTTTGACATAATTTGACAAGCTTATTGTAGCCACTGCTACAATTTGACAAACACATGTAAACCCTGAATACTACGACCACTAAGGCTTTCTGTTGAAATTATAACATTACTATACCAAAAACTTGAACAAAAAAACATTGAATTATTAATAAGAATGAGACATAAGCCATAAATAAAAATTACCTCAAACATACCTAAATCCTTGATCTTCCAAACCATATTTTAGTTGCCATTATTTTTTCATTTTCTTTTAAGGGTTGATTTTGTAATTCCTCCAGGTATATTTTGGGTACATGTCTATTTTCTTACTTCTCTTGTAAGCTACAAGATATCACTTATTCATGCATAAATATATAAATTGATAACATTACTCATTTAGGGATTTTTCCAAACACTTGGTAACATATCCTGAAACCCTTTCTAAAACATGCCTCTAATTACCCGTTTCAATTAAATTGAAACAAAACCATAACTCATAAAACTCTTACCCAAGTCCTTTGGAAATTCTTTATTGCAATTACCTTCAGCAATATCTGGCTTTCCTTTCTCAAATGCTACAATACCAAGGTTATTACCATAAACTACACCAATAATAATTCCAATCATGAGATCTAAACATCCATACATATAAACCGTTCTTAGTCTTCATTTTCAACTAGCCAATAACATTCTAGATAACATAAGCTTAAACCAAAATTATATTCTTACAACAATTTAAATTCTTATTTTTTCTTTTATGCTAATGCTATACTACAATTTTAGGATAATTAAAATTATACGTGATGAGATATTCAACTCAAATCACTAAAATATAATCCATCTCTGATTCTTTAACCAACTCACTTAAACCATCAAGTTTTCCTTCCAACTATATCCAGGAATAACTTCTCCCCCTTGAACCCCTAAGTTATATAATCTCACAAGAAGTACCAAAATATAGCATTAGAGAGATATACAAGGAAAGCCGAGGAAGTTAAGTTTCACTTCCTATCAATACCACACATGTTCAATTCCATTGCGTAGAGCTACTTAATAATTTATATTATCATTTGGCTACCCTCCAGGTATCTCCCTCTCACAATATTCTTCAAATCTCTCCAACTCTTGGGATCACAATGAACCTCTCTCTCCCCCAAGTAAGAAGACATGAGACACATATATAGGATGATCAACAAATTCTTGTCATAAAAGAGGATCAATATGCATGCCTTGAGAAAAAATAACATATTACATAAAGAGGAGTGTAACTCATGCCATTAAGGAGAGGTACACATGCCTTAGTTAAGGAGATGTAACATATGCATTAATGACATCATAAGAGGAACCTTTTATGACATGCTTTAATGAGTGTAAGAGGAATATGCCATGTCTTTGATAAGTGCATATGAGAGAGTGTAATGTATCATTAAGAGAGAGAGTTGTTTAAAGCCATGAGAGTCATCAAGGAGAGATGTGTGAAGTGATGGAGCTGATGAAGGTGACTTGTAATTCCTTTTAATAATAATATCATAGTCTCATAAAAGATGATAATAATAATAATAATAATATTGATGATCAAGTTAGATTGAACTATTATGATTGATTAGTGATAATTTAAGTGATTTTCCTTCAACTATAATTGATTACCAATTGATGCAAGCTGATTTACTATTTCTTTTAAAGTCATACTTGAGATGCGAGACATGACTTTCTATTTTTAGAAAGTAACTCCATAATTGTCATAAATGAGTTTTTATTAAGGAAATTCATCCCCGAGCTTCCCACGAGTGGTATTTTTCTTTTAGAGAATAGGGATTCCATATCCCTATCACATGCATCTTAGTGCCTTAGTAGCTTGAGGACTCTGTGCCTTGATCTACTCCAAGGATCCATGATTCCACATCTTGATGTTTTATGTATCCATGATTCTGTGCCCTAATCATTTTATTATATACCCAAGACTCCATGTCTTTATCTTTCATGGATTTAGGACTTTGCACCCTGATTTCCATGGCTTCTAATCTACTCTTCTTTGAAACTCAATGTTTCACCTTAAGGGACTAATTGTGAGCTCATACCCATTTGATGGTTCGTTGATAAGGTATTATTCCAAGATTGAGAATTGTGCATGACTTCCACAGTCATTTTGGTTTTGAAGAAATGACTTCCACATACATTTATAATTTGAAAAACATTGTTTGAAAATAACTATGTGTCATGCCACATCCTCCTCAGTACAAGATTAAGCATATATAATCATATAAATCATGTATCATGACTTAAAATGTAGTCATTTATAATTTGAGCATCCCTGTTCGCAAATAATTCCCCCCCCCCCCACCACATCCCGCTCAGTACACGATTATGCATATATATTCATACAAATCATGTATCATCCATAAATCATAATTAACCATATGTTCCACATAACCATGATCATCCATGGATCTATGTGTCTCAATCCTGGATCACCATCCATGTCATACACTTATTTCAAAACTAGGATACCAAAAGAGAAAACATTGATAATATGCACTTAACCAAAATCAATATTTATGATAACCACATAGCAACCGTGTGACCTAAACCAGGTCTATAGCATACAAGCATGTACATAAGTCTTACATGTATAATATTTATATCACTGCATCAAAATCACCCTCTCCAAGTTTCACTAAATTTATCTCACCAAGAAGGGACACTACATACTCCCCCTATTGGGTTAAACTTGGCCTGAAGTTTTCCTACAATCATAATATACTTAGTTCTTTTTTATCCTCTTATCACTAAGGTGTTAACCTTATGTATATGTATTTGGTATATTTTTCTTCATGTCAATTCATAGTTTAATGTTTTCTAAATTGGAAGAAACTCTATAAAAACCAAAACATATCATTCTTAATCAAGTAGAAAATATATCCCTGCTAGTTCACCTACTAGGCTGGGGTCACCTCCTACAGTCCATACAAAGGATTAGGAGGAGTGAGATTAGAAGCCTACATACTTGGGAGATGGTGAAAGAGGCCACTAAGAACATTGATGTTTGTGGGGATTTTTTTGACATCCCTCTAAATTTCCCTACTAGACGTAAAGGTATTATTCCACTGAAATATTTTAAGTATGTTGATGCAACCCCTTTTGTGTATGACTGCTTCATGACCAGGTCTCTATTTATTTTTCCATGTATATATATACAGAGTTCGTGTTATGTATGAGGCAATATTACACTGATATCAGATCTCATTATTATGGAGTCAGTTTGGGGTGTACATATGATCGCGAGGGGGTTCTTAGGGACCCTCAGCATGTACCACCACCTTCGATATTATTTCCATTACCATCTCGGAGCATGTTATTTCCAAAAAAGCTAGAGGAGTTGTTGCAACTAAGTGTTGAGACCAGGGATACCATTGCAAATAACATGCAGACGTCAATTAGTCAATGTGTGTGTTGTATTGCATGGAGAGATTAGGAGACTGCCACCATTGCCTCATGACTCTCCAATTACAATGATTCTTTTCTCATGAGTTTACCCTCTAACTAGCTTTTTTCATATGAATGTATGTATCGTGATGCCATTCGTGACACTTGTAGGGTGCACGGATCATGTGACATAGACCAGGTACACATATATACAAAACTTTTGAATATTATTGTCAAATTATGCATAATTATTTATATTAATTTCTAGTTTGTGCTATATTTCATTTATATTAATAATTTAATGATAACGTGTAGACACAACTCAGCTACATGGATGAGCTTATGAGGTCATACAAGGGGGAAGTTGATCAGCCAGACCATCCTCCACCGGAGCATGTTTCCATGGATTCTCCTCCACCTCCACCTCCACCTCATAACACTCATGTGGAAGAGAGTCACTATGTACAAGAATATGGACCAATAGTTGAGGTAAACTTTTTTGGTCCTAGTATTTCAACATTTTCCTTTTTTAAGTTACACAAATATGTTAATTAATTTGTAGACTAATTATAATTTGTCCTTGTCATTGTGTACACAGACCCATATGCAGAGTGTTATTGATGTTGCAGTTATGTGGACACATGAGTGGGATGTTGGGTATAGAGGCATTGGCGATGGAATTTCATTGATGTAGTACCCAATCATTGAGCCACATGTAGGAGGCCTACAAACCTAGATTCGTCAGACCCCCATCATATTTGACTTGCATTTGAACTGGACCGAGGTTAGTAGATTCATATATGCAATTAAAAATGTGGTTCAAAATCATTTATTTCCATATTGTTTATTTTGTAGAAATAATGCTCTAATTAGTTTCAATTTGAATTGTTATATTGCATAACAAGCTTATGGAAACTTACTTTGTGTGGCAGAACTCACATAGGAATTTTGGTGGTACTTAGAGTGGATAGTTTGTATATTTTCAAGCCCATTTCATAGGGGACATTCAAATGTTATAAAAACTTTGTATATTTTCATACATGGACAATTTATGGATGTACATGAACATTATTTCAGTTTATGGATGCATGTTTATTATTTGAAGTTATGGATATTCATGTGCTATTTGTAATTTGTATATATTTTCATATAGATAGTTTATTGATTCTTGCATTATTTCAGTTTATGGATTTATATTAATCTTGTTTATGGATGTTCATTGTTTTTTGAAGTTTATGGATATTTTAAAATTATTTCTCTAGTTTAAAGTATTTTCTATATACTAGAACTTTTATTACAAAATATAACAATTTTGATTTCTAGTTTCATAGAGTAAGAAAATAAGTACAATCTTAAGTTATGAAGCAATTCACTTTGATAATTAAAATGAACTAAAATATATCATGTATCAATTTAATATTGAACATGGAAAGAATTACAATCATGCTTCATATTGGCTTGTAGACAGTGTCTTTTAGTGCAATCAACATGTATGTTATTACAATTCAATTTTAAAAATAAAGTGTTTGAATTCTAAAGTCATCCATATTATAAAAAAAAAAAAAAAAAAAAAAAAAAAAAAAAAAAAAAAAAAAAAAAAAAAAAATAAATAAATAAATAAATAAATAATAAATAAATAAATAAATAAATAAATCTATATATGAAAATTTTTGTGACCCACCCATATACCATTGCATGGTCAACTTTATTAAGTATTTCAATCAATTTCTTCTCTCAAGGTTCAATTCAAAAACAAAATGGACTTGAAATAAGTTTTATTCAATTTTAAAAGATGTCATGTAAACAATAAATAAGTTTTATTCAATATTATTTATTTTGATATTATCTACAAGAGCTTAGTCATAACATGATATAATTCATGTTTAGAGATTTTTTTTTGTTGGCAAAATCACATACAAAATCATTTGTCGACGCGTTTCGAACCAACCAGTGTGGTTCATCGTCAGGACAAGTTGAAGATCCAATCTGAGCAATGCAATAAATAGGGACAGCAGGCCATTCCAATAGCTAAATTGACAAGATTATGGATCACAGAAGCCTAAATTCCTTAATGATATAATTCAATTGTATTGAATTTTAATATATACGTCAAAAAATAATATATGCCAACATTTCTATAATTTCATATGATGCTATTAAATTTCCTAAATTTACTTAGCTATACAAGTATTTCAATCAATTCCTTATGATTGAAATATGTTTTATCCAATTTTTAAAAACTTAAATATTATTGAAATACATTCTAATCAATTTTAAAATATGTAGAGATGTAAAAGTTACAAATATAAGTTTTATTCGATTTTATTTCGTTTGAAGTTATCTACAAGATCTTAGTCATAATGCACGTTGTCAATATTTTTTTTGTGCTTACACTAGAATAAATGCACAATTTATTAATCTAATTGCCTTGGAATTAATGTACACCATACATCGAGTTACATCAAATCATAAATCAATATCTTCGTTGAAATCAATGCATGTAATGCAACCAATCAAATAGGATGAGAAATCAACATCTACACTAAAATCAATGCATCTAATGCAAGCAATCAAATAGGATGAGAAATCAACATGTACACTGAAATCAATGCATCTAATGCAAGCAATCAAATAGGATGAGAAATCAACATCTACACCAAAATTAATGCATCTAATGCAAACAATAAAATAGGATTAGAAACCAACATCTACACTGAAACCAATGCATCTAATTCAAGCAATCAAATAGGGTTAGAAATCAACATTTACATTGAACTCAATGCATCTAGTGCTAGCAATCAAATAAGATTAAGAATCAACATCCACACTAAAAGCAATGCATTGAAATCAATGCATCTAATGCACACAATGATATAGAACTAGAAATCAACATATGTACATAAATCAATGCATCTAATGCAAGAAATCAAATAGGATTAGAAATCAACATCTGTACAATGAAATCAATGCATCTAGTGCAAGCAATTTTATTCCCTTTCTCTCTCCCCCATCGATATCGATATATCCCTCCACCTCTCCTTCTTTTTCTCTCTATCTCATCCCCCCAAACACACACTCTCTCTCTCTTCATATCTATCTATCTCTCCCTCCATCCCTCTATATCTCTCTTCTTCCCTCTCTCCCCCTTCCATCTATATCTCTATCTCCCTTTGTCTCTCCTTCTTCGTCTCTTTATATCACCCTGTAAACATACACATTGTTTCTCCAAATATATATATTTCTCCCTCCATCTCCTTCTCCCTCTCCCTCTCCCCTGCCCTCCCTCTCCCTCTTCCCCTTCTCTCCCTCTCTCTCTCTCTCAAGATCCCCTTCTCTCCCTCTGTCTCCCATTCTATCTCTCTTCCATCCTAATCTCCTCTCTCTCTCTCCATCTCCCTTGTCACTCCCTCTCTCTATCCTCTCCTTCTCTCTTTCTTCACTCCTTTTCTCTCTCCCTCACTTTATCTCCATCTCTCCCCTGTCACTCCATCTATGTCTCCACCTTTATAACTCTAGGTCTTTGTTCTTCCCTCCCATATATATTTGGAATTAATATACATCCTAATATATTAATTATGTCATAGGAATGGTCTATATTGGAATTGGGCTTGAGGAATTTCGATTTTCAAAAAAATGAGTGGACAAGATTTGATTTCAAGAGAATATTCTTTGTCTAATACATCATCCAACACATCATATGAAAGTTATTTGAACGAGATTTTAGTTTCAAATGAAATAATAACATATTTAATTTAAATATAATTTATATCACCACTTATCACATTGGAATAAAGTGGTTTGATTTGGTTATAGTGAGTCACAACAACCGTATAGGCAATCCATACCACTTCTTTACTACATATTTAAAAAAGACACCACGAACAAATCATTGAAAAGATTTGTAATATTTAGCACCTGGCTTTGACTAGCCTCCACCTCTCGTTTGAATGCGTCAACACTCTTCTTGACTCATGATTATATATTTATATCTATGTATCTCATAAAGAGTTTAATATTGAAATTGAAATTTTAATTAAATTTAGGTTAGTACTAATTTTTTACATTAAAAATTAAAGACTGTGTGCTTTTTATTTAAATTCAATAGGTGATGTAAATATATTTCTAAGCATTTTAAGTATTAAATGATTTAATAAAAATATTTCAAAAATTTTAAAATCCTTTCAAATTAATATATGATATATATATATATATATATATATATATATATATATATATATATTACACCAAACCAATTTAATTTTTTATTTAATCATTATTTAAAATTGTAAGTTTCAAATGTGTGTTGTACATTCATCTGGAAGGAAAATGATAATTTTTTATGGAAATCTTATCTAAAATTTTCCAAAATATTAATGTTCCTGCTACCTCCATCACCTTTATCAGAGATACATTAAGTGTTTCATGTCTTTCAATTCAAGTTGTTTAGGTTTTATTTCTTTAGGTAGCTTTAAGTTATAACTACTTCAAGATTTTAAAGATATTATATGTTATTATTTTAGATTTATTAAAAAAATAGGTTAAATAAAATTAACATATTGAGTAAGCTTGTATGATTATTTTGCTGGAACCTACCACAACAATTATATCAACCACAACTTTAATTAATGTTAGCATGTGCTAGTGATACTAATTATAAATATAATAAGGTTATATTATGATTAATCCACAAATTATAAATTTAATAATATTAACATTTGAATCATTTAAATTTTTATATTATATCAAATTTATAATTTAATTTTAGTATAATAAACATAATAATTTTTAATATTAATATTAAATTTAATAAGGTGTCTACATGACATGATAACAAAAAAATAATAAAATTTGGAATTTTAACATGGTAAAAACTTTTGTGGAAGGTGAATTTATGATCCATTCAAATTCAAGGTATACGATAAGGTATATTTTGAGCATGTACATACACACTTACACACTGCCCTCATACTGGGTCATACAATATGCCTTTGGGCATAATAACATAAAAATTTCTAATGTTGTTCATAACCTAGATCTAGTTGAATTTTTATTTTTAGTAAAACAATATCATATCAACTAGGTTAAATTATTGATGGATTAAAATTTAGATATTTATTTATTCTAAAATTTAAATTATGGGATCTACATTTTTTTTATGGAGGCTCAATCAAGCCCTTGGTTAAATATGTAAATGGCTCGATTAATGGTTTACAAAACCCTAAATCGAGTTATTTGAATTTAAAATTTAAGTGCTCGATCGAGCTTCTAAGCTCGTAAAATCCACAATTTAAGCACCCATTCTACAAATTTTTTTGCAACACTATTTTCTAACCTAATGGACTTACGACAAAAATTGTCCTTAGGTGGCAGAGTTGATCATGTTGGATTCATGAAGGAATCCTCTATCCAATGGCATATGAGTTTGACATTTTTGAATTCATATGATAACTTTTATCTAATTTCTTTTAAACATAATGTTTGATTTTTTTTTTTGGATAGTTTTAAAGAGGCTAAATAAAAAATCAATAACATAAAATATACACAACGAACAAATTTCAAAAAATATCACTATCTTCATTTACGAGTCCTCTTCAAAAAAGTACTTTTGTTTTTTCAATTGATTTA
>APFE030261057.1:0-71929 GCA_000404065.3 Pinus taeda | reverse complement strand
TTCCATATTGCAGAACTCGAAACTCCTCATGAAGCATTGGAACAACTCACTAAAGTTTTTGGGATTAAAAATGAAATTAGAGCCCACCAACTTGAAAATGAGTTGCTTACATTGGATCCTAATAATTTTTCTTGCATTGAAGATTTCTTGTCCAAATTCAAGACCCTTAGATATCTCTTGGAAGGTGTTAAGGTTAAGAAAGAAGATAGAAACCTTATTTATTCCATCCTTACAAAGTTGGGACCAGCCTACTCTGTATTTGTTTCCACCTTCCATTCTACAAGGGAAGCTTTCATTTGTCAAGGAAAAGACTACAAGGCCCCTCCCTTTGACTCTTTTTGTGATTCTTTAATAAGAGAACAAGAAAAACTCTTACACCTTGGTCTTCTTAATCTTGGAAACTCTTCCAAGAAAGCGTTAGCCGCCCAGCAGCAACCAAATTTAAAGAATCCTAAGAATTCATATCCCAAAAAGAATGGTCCTAAACCAAACAAGGGTCCTAAGCAAACTCAGCCTCAAAATGAAAGATCATTTCAGCAAAATGATAAGACCATTAAAAACAAATGGAAGAAGACTGATAGACATTGTAACTTTTGTAATCGAGATGGCCACTTAGAATCTAAATGCTTTAAGAAGATGGAAGCCTTGGAAGCCGCAATGAAGAAACATAACATCCATGTGGAGCATTCTTCTACTTCAACTTCAACTTCATCTTCAGGAATGGCACTTTCTGCATGTCGTTGTCAATCATCTCAGTCTGGTTATGCATTAAATGTATCTTCTTCTTCTCATTCTCATGAGTGGCTCATTGATTCTGGAGCCTTTTATCACATGGCCAAAAACAAAGCCATGTTTTCTTCTTTACTTGATTGTAACACCAAAAATATATATGTTGTTGATGATAGATCTCTTAATGTTGTAGGGACTGGAACTGTTCATCTAGACAATGGTAGTTTAATGATGTATTATGTGTTCCAACCTTATCCTACAACCTTCTATCTGTATATCAGATAACTCATTCAGGTGAAGGTAAAATTGTTGAATTTTCACCTCATGATGTTGTAATCAAGGATCTAAGAGATCCTAAACAGATTCTAGCTACTGGTATTGCTGACGATTCCACAAGGTTGTATAAGTTTCACAACTTTGGGTCATCAAATCTTCCCTCAGTATTTGTTGCTCATAATGATGAAGTGAGCAAACTTTGGCATGAGCGATTTGGTCACTTAAACTATCGCTCCCTTCAGCATCTATGTAAAGAAAATATGGTGACAGGTCTTTCTATGGTATCTTGCAGAGATGGTGTTTGTTACGGATGTGTACTCGGAAAACATCATCGGGACAGTTTTGAAAAACGTGCCTCTTGGCATGCCTCAGCCCCTTTACAGCTTGTGCACAGTGATTTATGTGGTCCACTTCTTGTTGCTTCATTCTCTGGCTGCAAGTATTTCTTAACTTTCATTGAGGATTTCTCCAGACGCACTTGGGTATACTTCTTAAAACTCAAGAGCGAAGTATTTAACACATTTTTGGCCTTCAAAGCCTTTGTTGAAAAACAATCTGGACATCAAATTCTTAAGCTAAGAACTGATAATGGTGGAGAATATGTTAAAAACATATTCATCAACTTTTGCACCGAAAATGGAATTCAAATGCAACATACTATTCCATACACTCCACAACAAAATGGTGTAGCTGAAAGGAAAAATCGCACCTTGAAGGAAATGGCTAATTGTATGCTGCAATCTAAAGGACTCAGTCTTATTTTTTGGGCCGAAGCAATTAATTGTGCAAATTATATAATAAATCGCACTCCTACTAAGGTTCTAAAGAATATCACTCCAGAGAAGCTTGGAGTTCCATTAAACCAGATGTAAGTCACTTTCGTATTTTTGGAAGTGAAGCATGGGCCCATATTCCAGATGAAAAGCATAAAGCTTTAGAACCTAAGAGTGAGAATGTACTTTTGTTGGATATTCTGAAGATGTAAAAGGTTATAGACTTATTCCATTTAAGTCCAAAAATGTTATCATTAGAAGAGATGTAAAATTTGATGAAAATAAATCGGCCTGCGAGCTTAGTCCGGCGGATGTGCCACCTCTTCCTATCTCTTCTACTTTTGAAAACATTTCTTCTTCAGATGATGAAAGTGAGGATGATAATCCTCCACCACCTTCTCAGGATCATCCTTCAGCTCCTTCAGCTCCTTCAGCTCCTTCACTTCCAAGATGGGTCCGCACTACTCGGGATGCAGCAGGTGATCTTGCCGGTGATCCTACAGATCAGCGACGTACACGTTCTCAGTTTGAAAGAGCCTCTTCTTTACTGGCTCAAGCTCCATTAAATCATGATCCTGACACTTTTGCAGAAGCTTCAGGCCATCCACATTGGGAAGCAGCTATGAATGAAGAATATCATTCATTGTTGGCAAATGATACATGGGATCTTGTTCCTCTACCAAAGGGACGCAAACTTGTTAGATGTAAATGGGTTTACAGAACTAAGTATGGACCAGATGGAAAGTTGATAAACATAAAGCTTGTCTTGTTGCTAAGGGCTTTTCACAGGTTGAAGGCATTGACTACACTGAAACCTTCTCCCCTGTTGCCAAAATGAACTCTATCCGCCTTGTTCTTTCCCTTTCTGCCTCTTTAAAATGGGAAGTCCATCAGATGGATGTTAAATCTGCCTTCTTGCATGGGGACTTGCATGAAGAAATCTATATGGAACAACCCATTGGCTTCATCCAAAAAGACTCCAGCCTTGTATGTCGACTTAAGAAATCTCTTTATGGTCTCAAGCAAGCTCCTCGGGCTTGGTATGCCAAAATGGATAGCTTTCGTTTAGAATCTGGCTTTTCTAGGTGTTATTCTGACAATACTGTCTACACCAAGAAAGTGGGCAACTCTCTTATCATCCTTGTTCTTTATGTTGATGATCTTATTCTTACTGGTAGTGATCCCAACCTTATAAACCATGTGAAGTCCAGCCTAAAAAGAAATTTGAAATGACAGACTTAGGACACTTACACTATTTTCTCGGTCTTCAAGTCTTGCAATCCAAGGAGGGTATTTCCTTTTCCCAGTCCAAGTATGCTTGTGATATTCTTCGTCATTTTAACATGGAAGATTGTAAGCCAGCTCCTTCTCCCTTTCAGTCTGGAGTCAAACTTTCAGTCACTTGTACTTCCCCTGAAGTTGATGCTACCTTATACCGTCAACTTGTAGGAAAACTTTTGTATTTAACCCATACTCGTCCTGATATTTCCTTTGCTGTTGGCCTTGTTGCTCGGTTTATGCAAACCCCACGTGAAAGTCATTGGAAAGCAACTAAATGAATACTTCGTTATGTTCGAGGTACAGTTCAGTTTGGCATTCATTATAGTGCTGAAGCATCTCCTCTATTGGTTGGTTTCACTGATTTCGATTGGGCTGGTGACCCTGATGATCGGAAGTCTATTGCTGGTTATGTGTTCACTCTTGGTTCAGGACCTATTACATGGGCTTGCAAGAAACAGGCTGCCATTTCTCTTTCTTCAATAGAAGCAGAGTATCGTGGTGCCGTAGAGGCTAGTAAGGAAGCCTTGTGTCTTCGTCAGATCCTATCAGAGTTTGGTTTTCAGCAGCAACATCCGACTACACTTTGGTGTGATAATCAAAGTGCCATTCAGCTTTGCAAAGATCCAGTTCAGCATCAGCGCAGCAAACACATTGAACTTCACATGCACTTCATCAGAAAGCTCATTCATGACCATGTTCTTGAAGTGCAATATTGGTCAACAGATGATCAGGTTGCAGACATCTTCACAAAGGCTCTCACAGAGGCGAAGTTCACTAAACTTCGATATATGCTTGGAGTTCAGGAAGTTGTCACTAAGGGGGGATAGGCTCTAGTGCCTCCTTCCTTCTCCTATAGTGTCATATTTGTAAATCCTTCAATCCTATCCCAAGTTGTTCTTAAGGGGGGATGTTAGGATATTCCGACACATAGGAATAGTTAAGTTCAACTTGGTCTAGTATAGAGTTAGGTATAGAGTTAGGTAAAGTGTGTTTCTTTACCGTTGTACATTTTGTAACTTACAATCCGACGGTCACGATATGTAGTGATCCGACGGTTCATTCTCTCCTCGGTATTACCGACACTTGATCCGTGGCTTGACACCCGATTGGTCCATGAATTCTATTTAAAGCGCATGGAGGTCATTTGTAGGTTAACCGTGCATGAGAGAAGCTTATGTAAATTTTCATTCTTTTATTAATAAATTGCCTGTAGTAGCCACGTTGGCGCAGGCCGTGGACTGTTTCCCTCTCTGAGGGTTTTAACCACGTCAAAACATTGATGTATTGATCTGTGATCTGTTTGTAAGCGGTGTCCTTTTGGTGTTCTGTCTGAGGAATTTACCCTGTAAATTCCTACACTTGGAAATCCTAGTTGCAGCACTCATGAGAGAGATATATGGTGATCCAATCCCTTAACCTTCTTCACTTGGATTGAATAGCTATCTTTTCCAACTCGGCTTGCTGAATTGACTTCACAAGTGATCTTGTAGACCTCAGTTATTCTTGGTTTCTTCTGCAAGAGATGCAACATCCTTTCTTCGCACTTTTGACAAGAGATAGCCCTAAAATAGATCAGAAAAGACCTTGGTTTATATTCTCCCTTCCTTCACTTGGTTATAGGCCTTCTTGATGAATTTCACACTTCCTATTGCAAACTTCCTGATGACCAAAAATTTATACTTTGAAATGAGGCTGAGCTACCTATTTATAGTGGTTTCCCATGATAATAAGTCAACTTGACAGTGAGTTAAGCCGACGTATCTTTGGAGAGGTTTCATTACTTTATTTAAGGTTGACTTGCTAAGAGATGCTTATGTTTGTCTTGGAGGGCTATTTGACATTTTCATAGACTCATACACAAATTTAACAATGTCCAAGAAGGGTTCTTCATACATGACATTGACTCTCTTTGACTTTATGACGAATCCTAAGGGCTTACAATGGGAGCCATTACTAAAAATAAAATTCCTTTCTCATGACACCCATGAGACAAGCATTACAAAAATAATTTTATATTTTCTACTTTACATAAATTACATAAAATCATAATTACACATGTCATTATGAAGATTGAACCTAGTTACACTTTTCAACAAGAGATACACACTTACCACAAGTGGTAAGGATCAGGCACACCCCTACATTGACAATAGGGGAGATACACACTTTCCATTCCTAGTAAGGATCAGACACATCCTATTGTCCATGGCTCACAAGGAACATCCTCAACCCTAGGAGCTCCCTGAACTAAGTGTTCATGATCATCCAAGATCCCTTCTCAGAAGGGATGCTTCTCCACAACTCCAAGTTTCTCTTTGAAAACCAAAAATTTCCCTTTTGACAAAGGCTTAGTGAGAATGTCAACAACTTTCTCATTAGTTGAAGCCTCACTGCTTCAATTCCACAACAAATCATTGTCGAACCTTATTGCTTCCTCTGTTTTAGAGCCTCATCACTCCCTCCATGTTGGAGCCTTAATGCTCTATCAGAAGTCACATTGCTCGCAATATGATCAACCACTATTGCACAAAGTGCACTAGAATTCTGTTCCTTGCTCATCCTGGAAATCAAAGCAAGACCCATGCTGAAACAACACCTCAATATGTTCTTCTTGTTAACAACACTCCTGGTTCACTTGGCATTGGGATATCTCTATCGTCACAACATTGTCTTAATCCAAGACGGACAATATCACGTAGGTATCTCAATACCATCTTTGCAGTATCTCAAAATGCATGTCCATGCTCTACGCGTTGCAAAGTAACGATCCATCAAAACTAAATATGAAGAGGAATTTCTCAACTTCTTCAACATAATCCATCATGCCAAGTCTTTGACAACATACTTCCCTTGACAAGGAAGTCCACATCATCTCTTTGTTATACTTATAATCTCGAGAAGTGGATCACTTGGGCTCAAAGGTCAACTCCCTCTAGTACTTAATACTAAGATGATCTGATCTTGTTAGAAATAAGTACTTAGCATGTAAAACAAAATATCAAAAACATACCTTCAACCTTGAAGAGAGATTGGTTTTTTCATCATATGTTCATTAATCCAAGCTCAGAGGACTTGCTTCAATTTGTAATCATGAATCTCCTACTCATGCACCTCAAATCCATAAGGTAGCCTACCTAAGGATATTTCTTCCTTAAGTATCATGGAGGAATCCAATTCTCATACATATGATAATAGTACATTTGGAAATAGGTGTTAGGATCTTAACATAGTCCCTTCCCTCTCAAAGCACATTCCTTATCATTGTTGAACTTTCTAACATAGAAGCATCTGAAATTTTGCATATTTGTCATCTAGAATGGTCCTTGCATGAAGGATATATTGTTCTCAGAGACTACATGTCTGAGAGCATCTCATCTAACTATTATATCCAAACTGACAGTCTACTTCCTTTGAATAGGAAGCCTATTCAATCATAGCCATCAAACTGGGAGTTTGCAATCCTTCCTCTGAGGTATGAGCTCTTGTCCATTTTCAAGTGTCACTCTAACCATGAGATGGCTCTATAGGTCCTTAAATCCATTGGATGTACCTGATGACTCCAGAACAAGAGCAAGAGTAGTAATAGCAAAGAGAATAAGCATAATGAAATTGTACCTGATGATAAGGCAAGATTATCTTTCCTCTCTAGATATGAGAGTGGCTCCTTCATTTTCCTACATCATCTCCCTCTTGGTGCTAACTCTTCCTACATTACTCTACATCTTTATGATCCTCAAGATGGATCTACTTTCCTTGATCACATCCTCATCCAAGGAGTTAGTGAAAGAAGCATTCAGATACTCATGTAGGAAGAATAAGTAGTAGTATAAGAAAATCAATTAACCAGGAACAACGTCACAAAGAAATAACATAAGTCTTGAAAGTGCTTATCTTTAATAAGAATTGTAGGAAGTTATCAACTCCCTCTTGATCTTACATCCTTCTTAGCCATGAGTCGCCACATCATATGTCAATGTCATCTTCAGAAGAAATGCATCCTCTTAAGCACCACCTGTATTCTCATTTCCATATTCTTAATCTCCTTCATGAGCTACCAAGCCCAACTATCAATTGTACATGATGACCACTGAATCTACGTCATACCATCTCCCACTGGGTAGGAGACTAGCCCAACTAGGGTTAATCTAAATCTGTCATAGGTATCGAATTTACCACTTGACTAACTCAATATTCTGAATCAAACTAGCGATCCAAAACTAATATAGAAGCCAAGCCTTTATCTTATCCAAGGCCACTCATAGGGTTCCTTCCAAACCCTAACCTTTATTTGTAAGAAAAAAGACTTCCTAGGGTTTCTTTCAGACCCTAACATTCTTTTAGGTCTCCAACATATTCATCCCTTTCACTCTGCTTGATCAAGAAATACATCATAGGTGTCTACATGGGGGGTGATCTCAATGACGTTTTTTAGCCCAGTTGTGATTCCATGTTACTTTCTAGGTCTGGATTGTTCTTTGTTGTAGATAATTACAATCTTAAACTTTTTCAACAATTTACGCATTACATTCACCACATTGGCATCATATCACCATTAGCAATTATGTAGAGAGAACAATAACATCAACAATGCAGTGGAACAATAAGAACAAAAGCATACACAATAGAGACATCGGGATTTTGGTCGAAGACCAAGGAAAAACCCCACAAGAGGGAAAACTCACAATCCATTCTTCTTCTGCTATTAGATATTCATAAAAAATTCAACTAAGATGCAATGTCCAATGAGAATGAGACATAGGTGTTTCATCATCAATCACATTTGGCCTCCTAGGCCATCCCAAGATAGATGCATTCACAAGCCTTCTACACGACCTGTGAAAAAGGTCTCCTAGTGATCAATAGATACAACCATAAAAGCTAATTGCATATCACTATCATAAGCACAAGCAACTATGCCATTCATCATTGTTTAATAAGAGCCAATATCTCTACCATACATCACAGTCCAATGAGGACAGGTAAATCTGCCATATACAAGTATTTCCCTAAAATCATTTCCCAGTGTAGATTAGGTCATTATTGAGCATCACTTATCATTAGTAACTATAACAAGAGCACTATTGTACATTTTAGCCATACATTATAGGAATCACTCACTGCCAAACACCACAAGAATCCATCCCATATAGGAACAAATATCTCTACCAAATACAAAGCATTAGGGCACATAAAATTTTGTCATATGACTGCTCAGGAAGGTTGCACTGATCTCCAATAAGAATGGATCTATAAGGCCTCATAAACAATGCCCCAATCATAGTTGGTTAGGGCTATTGGAATCGTCCCATCTTGCATACAATTAGAATGAAGCCCAAGGAAGAGTAGGTCCCATACATCATAAGGACCACATTCAACATGAAGAATGTCTGCATACAAATATCAAGGATAGACTGCATTAGGATACAAATAAATATCAAAGAAAAATGTATGTATTTATTCTGACTTACCACAATGATATACCATACAAGATGCCATAGAAAACCAAACGAGCTATCACAAGAATGTCACGAGAGCTGCCCATAATTGTTATAAGATCTGCCGTAAAATACCAAACGAGGAGCTACCCAGAATCACTTTTACGAACTACCATAAGATACCAAATTATGTTAAGAATGTGGCATGCCCAAGAATTGCTTATGAACTGTCACAAGATGCCAAGCTATCATAGGAATGTGAGCTGCCCAAGAGACTTCAGATATAGCAAGCTTCTTAGCCACCGAGAAACTTAGATCATATCTAATTGAACTGTCTTGATGGGAGATAAATCATTCATATTTATAATCTTCTATGGTGATTAGAATTGTTTCCTTTAGGGATCAAGCTGACTTGAGAATTTGGAGGGAAACACTTGAATTCAAATTTTCTTAATATTTAAATATACTTTGCTTAATGATTGCTTGCCCAAATTTGTGTAACATTAAATGATAATATTTATTTTCTCCAATTGAATTCTCTTTGGGGCAAGACGGTTTCTCCTTGGGGTAGATAGGTTTTTCTTCAAGGAAATTCATCCCATAGTTGCCTGAAATTTCAACAAAGTCAACCACTATGCAACCACTAGAAGCACTCAAATACAGGGTCCACCACCAAAGGTGCAACACAAAAAGCCACACCATAGACAAAGAGAGATAACCTAGTTGTAAACATATAGATGTCACACAATAGAATTACCCAACAAAATTGTGTACCAGCATACTAGTGAGTTGATTCCTTGTAATATGGACTATGGATAACAAGACTGAGTAAGATACCCCTCTTCTACAGCCAATTCTAGATATCCTCCCACTAATAGATGATAAGTATGATTGTCTCCAATAAGAAATTTGTAGCCTTCACACTTGCTTTGGATGCTCACATTGTAGGCAGGCCCATAGCGACATAGAAACAAAAGAGA
Source organism: Pinus taeda (assembly GCA_000404065.3). Taxonomy (NCBI): domain Eukaryota; kingdom Viridiplantae; phylum Streptophyta; class Pinopsida; order Pinales; family Pinaceae; genus Pinus; species Pinus taeda. The sequence continues at coordinate 62,455 of APFE030261057.1, read as the reverse complement.
AACTGGTGTTCATAGTTTGAGGCCACCACAACATTGTAACGACCCATTTAAACTAATTAACTAATGTAAAGTTTAGACTTTATATTAAAATTGATATGATAAACCTCAAAAAATATATATATATATAATAATAATAAAAAATATGAGTTAAACTTTAAAAATAAATATAAATTAAATTTATAATAAATATAAATTTAAAACTGTATAATATATAAAATTTAACTTCATAAATTAAAGTTTATAATAAAAAAATAATAAAAGTTAAAACCTTATGTGTGGTAACGCCTCAACCAAACCTGGGTTATAAGCAAAGTACATAGATCAGTTGGAAAGATCTGAGCGTGGAATGCATGTGGAGGCGTGTCCGGAGGAGGAAGAGCGGTGGCCGTAGGCGGGAGGGCGGCCACCACCAAGCCGACTAGTATAAAACCACTGGACTGAGCCAATCACAGGGAAACGGAGCAGGGGGACAGAGGGCAGAGAGAACTAGGGAATCAAGAGCTTGCATTGATCTGAGGTTCTGGGCACGGGGGCAGTGAGCTTCGGTGAGAAGCTTGCTGGATTGGTTGGGAGGAATTGGTTTCCCGGTAATTGAATCAGCTTCAACAGGAGAAGACAGCAGGTGAACAGGAGCAGACAGTAGATCAGCGCACAGCAGTTCAGGTAAGCCTTGAAATCCCTTACAACTCTGCATATTGTTTGCTTACATCAGTTATTGGTTCACTACACATGGTATCAGAGGTATTGTTCAAACCCTTCAACTGTATAGGCCTACGCTCGTGTAAATTTTTTTTGTTGTTGTGTGGCTTGAGTTCTGTTATGTGAAAACTTTAGCAAACAAAACCTTGCCCTATTTGCTCAGCAGTTCAGGCGAATGGCAATCGTCTTCACCCGGCTCTCATTCATCGCTCCTTGTCCGTTGCACCCATTAATTTCCAAATGACCTCACAACGACCCGCCAGTGAACCTTCAGGCATAAATGTGACGCCAGAATTGAAATTCGGGCGAGCAAGAGCTCGGCCATTGCCTACAGGATGGCTACGGCATTTCCAAGAACGTCGCAGAAGGCCACAAGTTCTTGGTTCAGGCAAACGCCCACATCGACGCCCTGCGAGAGCTCAGCCATGTCCACCTCGATTCTAGTGATAAGGTTGACGTGAGCATTTTTTTCATGAAAGGCTTACCATGGAGTCTCACACAGAGACGCCTTTGGTAAATTGGACGCCTTTGGTACAGAAATTCGAAGGAATTTCTTTTAATAGTTGTTTTCATCCTTTTTTTAAATAGCATTCCGTCACAAAACTAAACTTGCGAGTTGTCCCAACAATGCTGCAATTTAATTATTTGTACATTGTAACCCGAAAAGTTTCACAGTCTTGTTTGTTTGCATTTTCCCTAGTAAACTGTTAGATCGTCATGATGCGTTTTTCGTGTTAAGGGGACGCAGTGTTTCTGTTCCTAATCCTTTTCGAGGAAAGAAACACGATATTTCTAATTCGTATACAAAAAGTATTTAAAAGACATACACTTGAGGGGGCAAAAAAAAAATGTTCAATCTATACAAACTTTTCGTATAGTTTAAGTTAAAATCCCAGTAATTAAATATTATTAATAGTAGAAACTCGATGGCGAATGCCTCAATCCTCGCCAATTTAATTGCGGTGGTCGATAAAAATTCATCGACGGTCCATAGGAAGAAGATTGAGTTGCAACGGATCGAGATCTCTCAACCGTTGATGAGAGGCATTTAAACTGAAACGGGGAGATTGGTCTGCGACATACATGCTAGATATTCTCTTCACTCGTATCCATTTTACTTGTCTCAGTCGATTTCCATTTACTGGTTGAGTTAGTAGATTGAGAAATCGGAAGAATTTTGAAACATTCCAAGCCATGTCTTTGCAATTTGATTTCAAGAACAGACCAATAAGGCTACTACATGACCATGAATCGGGCATCAGTCCATGCCTCCCCATTCAACTACTTGGCTGGGCGGTCCAAAGGGGACTCATGTAATACTTTCAAAAATAGAACGCTAGTAAGCACCCATTCTTGATTGTCATGAAGCTACTTACTTCCAACAACGTATTCTATGTTTCTATAAAAGATTCCTCACTCTTAATTTCAATATGCTTCAATATTTTTTAGAATGCATCTATGCTAATATATGATAAGTGTGTTTGCCAGAAGTCATCAACTTTTTCCAAAATTGTTTTCATGATGCATTTGACAAGTATTTTGGTTTTATCAACTTCACCAAGGAATTGATTAAGACAGATTTTGATTGATGGTATATTTGTGTGTCAATTTGGATGAGTCTATGACAAATCACCCATTTCAGCACTAGCCATTTTCACCTGTCATAATCATTTGTAGAGGATACAAACAGAGATACTAAGAGATGATCTCTTAGGACACTTATATTGACAAAATACGTCAGAAGTTCAGTGTGCATATATATATATAATGGAAAAGTTTGGACTTGGGAAAAAGAGTTCATGTAAGACAAAAGGGGTCTAACAATCCAAAAGAAAGATATAGCAATCAATGGCACAATACATGAGCTTCTAAAGCTTTATGACAACAAAAGAGAATAAGCACTATGCGTGGACAAATCTAAGGCCCAAACATCTAGACATTAAGAATTGAAGGTATTTGAGGCGTTATAAATATAATTTCCATCAAAGTTTTACCTTCAATTCTATCTCAGAGGGAATAGAGACCGCCTATTATTGAAATACTTGTGTGCCTGGAAGTAGACTGTTGTATGACTGCTATAGCTAGCTTTGGGGGAATAATTCTTTATGTTTCTAGTTATTCATGCCATATGGTTATTGTTTTTATATCCTCCATAAACAACTTCTTGTGGGAAGCATTTATATTTTGATTTTTCTGCCTTCTGGGTAGGTTGTTTATCGCCAGGAGACATGCAATTTGTTGCTATTAAAATTCTATGTTGATTGCCTGGAAAGGATGGCAATGTGTAAGCTTTTCACCCACAATTTTGCTTCAAGATAGAAAATTGTTCTGCATAATCTGATATTGTAATCTTTGTGACAAAAAAAACAACTCATTTCGTGAAGTTCATATTTCCCATTGCATTGCTTAATAGCCACCCTAGAATGAGCTATGTAATGCTTATGAAATATAGATATTATCATGAAAATCAGTTTTCTGTAATAAACAATCCCTGTTTATATCTGTGAAAAAGGAATTATTCTGCAGTAAAATATATTGATTCATTAAGTGATTGATATGATAATGATGATATTACAGTGAGGGCCCCTGTTATAAATACCTAAACAGAGTGCCTACTCATACTAATGAATATATCTTTTTGACAAGACACATCTTTCCATTAACGAATTATTTGTCATTTATCATATTACTATGTCTGTAACATTGCTGCCCTCTTTAAGGAATGCTTTGTCCTGAAAGCATAATAAAAAAAGATTCTCTCTAGTTGAGCACGTTTCTATGGAATGATGTTTATCTGTTTTTATGGTTTGAGTTTGGTCATGCTTTGAGTGTTGCTGAGATTCCTATATATTGTTGCATCTTCTTTGAGAGTGTAATTATCCTAAACAAGAATGTAAGTGATATGCAAAGCCAGTAATAAACTTTAGATGTCTTACCTTAGGAACGAATAGCCATACACTTCTGCATTATTCATATTAGGGTAGAATACCCTGCATTAGGACAAGGAGGTCGCGAGACCACTCTCCTTGACCTCGGTACCAGTAAGATCCGCCTAGCGGGTAAAAATAGCAAAACTATACCCGTTTATGAATGTGAAGTAGCAAAAGAAATTTATGCGTTAAATTCGGTTGTCTACCTCAAAATTTTGATAAAAATTTTATTATGTGTTCAGGAACCATTACAATGGTAAAGACGCATGAGCGACGACGACATGATCGGACAGCATAACCACCATTAATGCCACCACCGTCACCATCATCGTCCCCATCATCACCACCCAGACCATTATCAACATCAATCGCCCCAGCACCAGAGTTGACTGTGATAATGAACTCCTTGGAAGCCTTATTGGAGACATTAAAAGAATCCACTAAGGCTAAAACCAAAGAGGAATCTCATCATTTGGCTACCAGTTCAGCGGAACCAAAGAATTTCGAGCCCAGAAGATCGAAAGAGGACATCTCTAGGGAGCTTCAGAAAATCAGACTCCCGGAATTCTCAGGGGGTCAGGCAGGTGAACGCGCTGAAGCGTGGTTGGAAGGAATGAATAGATGCTTTAGGTTAAGAGAATATTCGTCTTCGGCAAAAACAAAAATTGTCGTGTTCCAACTAAAGGAAAGTGCCTTGATTTGGTGGGGAAATTTGGAAAAGCAGCTACACCTCACATCAGATAATGCCCCTTGGAAACTATTTGAGGAAACGTTTCGCGCAAAGTATTTACCTCCATACTTTCAACAACAGCAAGAAAGAGCCTTTCATACGTTAATTCAGGGAAGTAAAATGGTAGAAGAGTACGAGATAAGGTTTATGGAGCTTGTAAAATACATTCACTACTTAGACTCGGATGAACGTCAGGCTGAACGCTTCATTTTTGGGTTAAATCCTCGCATCAGAGCCTTGGTAAGCATGTGGAAGCCATCATCAGTAGTCGAGGCAATCGAATGTGGTCGTTATGTAGAAGAGCACCTAGGGATCAAAAAAGATATGGGGCCAACAGGGCCTGTCCAATCAGGATTTCCAGGAAAGACTCCCCGGAACTTCTTCAGAGGGGGTAGCTTGAGGCCACCTTAAAGTAACAGGTTTACCCCAAGAAATATAGGGACAGGAGCTCCCATGGCAGTAAACACTATAGCCACAGGATCATCAAACAGCAGTCCCTGGGCATCTCGAAGGACCGCTAGTGGAGGAAGAAATTCGAGAGGAATCAACACAAGAGGACGAAGCTCGTTCTCTAGGAATTCACGCCCTGACTCAAGAGGATCAGCACCACTTAATTATTGGGGATGTGGGGGACCGCACTTTCAACGGGACAGCCCTGAAGCTTCGTTGAATATATTGCATAGGACTGGAAAGGAACCAAATTCAGACAACCAAGGTAATCATAGAATTCATGCAGTGGTCGACCACGACCAAGCAGCACATCAATCCACTGTAGTGGAATCTTCAGGTACTATCAATGGTATAAAACTCAAAATTTTATTTGATACTGGTGCCACAAATAGTTTCATTTCATCTTATGCATTAAACAAATGTGGGCTGGCAGCTCATAGACAAAATGATTTCCATCAAGTGGAAATGGCCTCAGGAGAACTCCAAACTGTGGGCCTGAGTGTGGATCAATGCAAAATTGACCTAGGAGCCTGTTTGACTAAACTGAAAGTTTATCTCACAGCATTAGGAACATATGATCTTATCATAGGTATGGATTGGCTAGAAGCTCACTAAGCTTGGGTAGACTGTTATGGAAAAAGGATTCTAGGCATAAATGATGAAGGAGAAGCAATCCAAATTCAGGGAATCAAGAGGGAAGTCTCTTTACGCTACATTTCAGCAATGCAGATGAAGCGTTGTTTAAGGAAAGGTTTCCAGGCTTATGTAATTCAAGAAGTAAGCCAAGAAAAAGGGCCATCCCTAGGACAATATCCGGTGTTAGCCGAATTTCCAGATGTATTTCCAAAAGAACTACCTGGATTACCCCTGGTAAGAGAATTGGATCTTACTATTGAATTAAAACCAGGTACCCAACCGATCTCTAAAGCACCTTATAGAATGACGGCTCCAGAACTTCAGGAATTGCAGATCCAATTGAAGAAACCACTGGATGTAGGGCATATTTGGCCCAACACATCACCTTGGGGCGCTCCTGTAATTTTTGTGAAGAAGAAGGATGGATCTTTAAGATTATGCATAGATTATCGAGACTTGAATTGAGCTACAGTAAAGAATCAATACCCTACGCCTCGAATCGACAATCTTTTCGATCAAATGAAAGGAGCTGCTGTCTTTTCAAAAATTGACCTTCGATCAGGCTATCATCAGTTAAGGATTTCTGAAAATGATATTTCCAAAACTGCATTCCGGACACGTTTTGGACATTATGAATTCACCGTGGTACCATTTGGGTTAACCAATGCACCAACGTTATTCATGAATCTTATGAATAGCGTTTTCCGTAAATACCTAGATCAATTTGTGCAAGTCTTTTTAGATGATATACTCATCTATTCCAAGAATAGGAAAGAGCATGAAGATCATTTGCGGATAGTATTGCCCTGTCTTAGAGAACGCCAGTTGTACGGAAAACTATCGAAGTGTTCATTCTTTCAGGAAAGGGTTCATTATTTGGGGCACATCATTTCAGGTGAAGGGATTTCGGTAGATCCTGAGAAAATAAAAGCGATCATGGATTGGCCAATACCGAAAAATGCTCATGAGATACGAAGCTTTATGGGTTTGGCCAGGTATTACCGAAGATTTGTAGAAGGGTTCTCCAAAATCGCAAAGCCAATTACAAATTTTCAGCGGAAAGGTATTAAGTATGAATGGACCAAGGAATGTAGCAAAGCATTCTCCGAACTCAAAAGACTACTCACCAGTGCACCAATTCTAAGAGTCCCTGACATGGACAAAGATTTTACGGTATGTACTGACGCATCCAAACAGGGACTGGGTGCAATGTTGATGCAGGATAGAGGAGTAATAGCATATGCTTCCAGGAAGTTAAAACCTCATGAAGAACTCTATGCTACGCACGATTTAGAATTAGCTGTTGTAGTACTAGCCTTAAAGATTTGGAGACACTATCTAGTGGGACGAAGTTTTACACTTAAAAGCGACCATCAAAGTCTACACTATTTGTTCACCCAAAGAGACTTAAATGCAAGGCAACGGTGATGGAGTGAATTTCTAAGTGAATATGACTTTGAGATATCATACATTAAAGGAAAATAAAATGTAGTGGAAGATGCTTTAAGCAGAAGACCTCGGATATTTTCTCTCATACCCATTAAAGTAGACTTAAGACAAGGAGTACTGGATCATCTTATAAAAGATAGCTGGTATTTAAAAGTGAGAGCAAGTCTAGAGGGAAAAGGGGCCAAGGAATCGAAGTTCGAGGGATATGAACTAGAAAACGACAGAATCTTACGATTCCATGGAAGGATGTATATTCCTGATGATAAAGATCTCCGAGATACCATTCTTGGGGAAGCCCACAGAGCAGTATATTGTGCTCATCCTGGAGTAGGGAAAATGCATGCGGACACCAAGAAGCTCTTCTTTTGGTCAGGTATGAAGCGCGATATCACTCAATTTGTTGCAAAATGTCTAGAATGTCAGCAAGTAAAGGCCGATCATTGTCACCCAGTGGGCCTCTTACAATCCCACGACATTCCTATGTCTAAATGGGAGACCATTTCTATGGATTTTATCACTGGACTACCTCTTACTTCTCAAAGACACAATGCCATTTTGGTAGTGGTGGATAAATTAACAAAAAGCGCCCATTTCATTCCCGTGAGAAACACTTACGATGTTGCTGACGTAGCTCGAGTATTCATAAATGAAATTATCAGATTTCATGGAGTACCTAAAAATATTATATCCGATAGAGATTCATGATTCACTTCGAGATTCTGGACTTGCATGCAAACAGCCTTAGGTACCCAGCTAAATTTAAGCACTGCTTACCATCCTGAGACTGATGGGCAAACTGAAAGAGTAAATCAAGTACTTGAAGACATGTTGCAAATGTATGTAATGGATTAGCAATCACGCTGGGAAAAGTATTTACCCTTAGTCGAATTCGCATACAACAACAGTTACCACAACTCGATTAGGATGCCTCCATTTGAAGCTTTATACGGCCGACCTTGCAGAACACCGTTAAGTTGGGATAGGTTAGAAGATCGAGTGATAATAGGACCTGAATTAATCCATGAAATGGAAGCGCAGGTAAGGCAAATTAGGCAACGATTAAAGGAAGCTCAGGATAGACAGAAGAGTTATGCTGATGCTCACAGAACTGATAGGAGGTATGAAGTAGGGGATCAAGTTTTCATCCGCATCAAACCAAATAAAAGTACTATTCAATTCGGGAAAGGGACAAAGCTATCACCATGATTTATTGGGCCATTTAAAGTCGTGGAAAGAGTGGGACCTGTTGCCTATCGTCTTGCCCTGCCACCTCACCTGTATAAAATTCATAATGTATTTCATGTTTCTGTATTAAGACATTATATAGCTGATCTATCTCATAACCTTCAATGGAAGGAATTGCAGGTACCGGACGAGGGAGTCATATCGGTTGAACCTTTACGTATTCTGGAACGTAGGGTTCGACAGCTCAGGAACTGCCTGGTGGACCAAGTTAAGGTCCAATGAGACAAGTATAGTCCTGGATCCGCAACTTGGGAAAATACAGAGGACATATGTCAAAGATACCCTAGACTATGTCAATTTTGAAGGACTTTAAACTATGTTTTGTATATATTTTACTTCACTACAATCAGAGACCCAAGACCATTTTTGAAATGATTATAAATAAACGTGGAATTTTGTGACATAATATATGTTTAACTTCTGTTGGTACATGGATACCAAAACGATATATGTGGTTCATTTTATTAATTATAGTTGTCAAAGGAAAGTTAAGCCAGTTAAAGGGTTTTACTTCTAATAGAAATTTAGATATTGTAAATTTGTTTTATTTTTGCATGTCAATATGATCAATAGAACTCAGGAAATGACTACATTTTAGATGGAATTCAAAAGACATGCATAGAAAATGATAAAAATATGTTATACTGAATAATACATGAGTTATTTTGAATATGCTGATGCACATTTTCCGAATGCATGAGTGAGTGAATAATTGCAGATGAAAGTATGTGATTCAATTACCGGGATGACCACGTGATGACAGAACCTCAGAACAATTAAAGCTCCAAGTGATTCTATGATAGGGTGTTAACCCTAAGTTCTACTAGGAGGGGTGGAGGTGTTGCCCACCGTTTATCCTCCGAACCCTGGAGTCATGGGAGGACTGTGCAAGTCACGCTCCCCTAGACGTGTGATGATGACTGCTGGATGCCTACTGGGAATCAGGTCAGTATAACCGACGCTGTCCCCTTAGAGTTTGTTAATGGTTAGGTCAGTAAAACTGACGCCATGGCATACTCCAGTAGAGGACGGATAGAAGGGGAGCATAAGAGATTGGGAAGGATAGGATGATGTTAGAATAGCTCGGAAACTTGGATAAGGAATGTCAGGCCCATTCAAACCTTAAACCTAAACTCTAACTTCGAGACGAAGTTTTCCGGAGGGGGAGTGTATGTAACGACCCATTTAAACTAATTAACTAATGTAAAGTTTAGACTTTATATTAAAATTGATATGATAAACCTCAAAAAAAAATAAGAAAAATTATAATAAAAATGAATATGAGTTAAACTTTAAAAATAAATATAAATTAAATTTTATAATAAATATAAATTTAAAACTTTATAATATATAAAAATTTAACTTCATAAAAATTAAAGTATATAATAAATAATTAAATATAGTTAACTTTAAAAATATAAATTAAAATTTATAATAAAATCTAATTTAAAACTCTTATATATAATAATTTAACTTCATAAAAATTAAAGTTTTATAATAAAATAAGTATGAGTTAAAATTTAAAATATAAATTAATATTATAATAAATATAAATTTTAAAATACTCTTATAATATTAAAATTTATACTTCATAGGAAATTAAAGTTTATAATAAAATAAGTATGAGTTAAACTTTAATATAAATAAATATATAATTAAATTTTATAATAAATTATAAATTTAAAACTTTATAATATATAAAATTTACTTCATAAAAATAAAGTTATATAAAAAAAATAATAAAAGTTAAAACCTTATGTGCGGTAACGCCTCAACCAACCTGGGTTATAAGCAAAGTACATATATCAGTTGGAAAGATTTGAGCGTGGAATGCATGCGGAGGCGTGTCCGGAGGAGGAAGAGCGGTGGCCGTAGGCGGGAGGGCGGCCACCGCCAAGCGTGCTATTATAAAAACCACTGGACTGAGCCGATCACAAGGGGAGAGCAAGAGGACAGAGGGCAGAGAGAACTAGGGAATAAAGAGTTTGCATTGATCTGAGGTTCTGGGCACGGGGGCAGTGAGCTTCAGTGAGAAGCTCGCTGGATTGGCTGGGAGGAATTGGTTTCCCGGTAATCGAATCAGCTTCGACAGGAGAAGACAGTAGGAGAACAGGAGCAAACAGTAGATCAGCGCACATCAGTTCAGGTAAGCCTTGAAATCCCTTACAACTCTGCATATTGTTTGCTTACATCAGTTATTGGTTCACTACAGCAACACAACAAGCAACCTTGGTATCTTAGGATGAACGTTGTAATGCATAGTACAACAATATGAAAGATACAGCTCTGTGAGACTTAGTGAAGGTGCAACATGAGGGATAGTAAGCATGTAATGGGACAACAAGCTTATACATAGGACAACTGAAATGACACTAGGACAACTGCAAGTTTGATGACACACGGGACAACTGCAACATGGGACATCTGCAAGCATGAAGAATCATGGACAATAGCAACATGGCAAAGCATGGACAACAACAAGTACAGTGCAACAAGTACTTTGGGACAACAGTAAGCATAGCAGCAGTGGCACTATGTACAACAGTGCTAAACACTAGGACAGCAGCAGCATGAGGTCCAACATTATGATGATGGGTGTAGCATGGTGCAGCACGTTGAGGTGAAACATGATGACGAGATGTAGAAAATTTATAGGTGAAGGAGTCACCTTGGAGAATCAGTTGAAGCAACATGTCTTCAACTGATCTCATGTATCATCTTCTTAGAGATGGTCTTCTAGATAAGTCAAAGTGTTGAATTCTGATGTAAATGTACTATCTCTCTCTCTGCTGAACTATTGAAGAACATATAAGAAGAATTGATCAAGGGTTTCTCGACATTGGGGTTTGTCTCTGGCTAACGCCACATCTTGTGTCCTCTTGTCTTGGCTTGTCTTCTGCAATTTATATTTATGCTCTATCTCCAATTTACTTTAATGCTAATCTGATTGCTAATCTAGAAAAGATATTGAGCTAACTGTGAAAATTGAAATAAATTGCTCTAGCATGGAACATACCTAAAATTAAGATGGTACCAGAGTTGAGGTGAAGACAATGCCCAAGCAAGAGTGAAAGAGCAATCTCCGAAGATAGTTGGGAAAGGACAAAAGGATTAATGGATTCCCCATCCTTCTTCAAATTCACCAAGTGTGAAGTCGAAGTTGAGAACATTTTAGGAATTGCGCAGCAGAAGCTTCTGATGACCTAAAGATCACTTCAATGGGAAGTCCAGATCTAATGTTGGATGGAAAGGCGGATGCCTTAGGTGTAATAAGTTCGGCCATTATGCAAAGGAGTGTCTGAATGGCAAGGACACATCACTTGATGATGATAACAATCATTCCAGGGACATCTTCAATGATTAGAGGAATGACAGGTAATGCAGGTCATCAAGAAAATGACCGACTCTTCAGAGAAAGAATGGAACCCTAGATATGGAGAAAGAAATGTTGTTTCTGATAAGATAAAGAAGCGTTATCTTGTATTGGCCCTTTAGATTCTTTGGGAATCTGGCTTATTGATTGTAGTGCTTTAAGGCACTCCATCGGATAGAAGGGCGCTCTCTCGAATTTGGTAAGAGATGGAAACAGTCATGGGATTATACTTGGAGCCGATGCTACCTATCCCGAAAAGGGTGTAGGAAATGTTACCCCTCAATTGAATGAGGGTAACTCAATTCATTTATAGAATCTCTTTTATGTACCTGATTGCAAGAAGAACCTGGTGTCCATTTCGGTAATGGAAGTCAAAGGTTTCAGGGTGGCATTCATTGATGGAAAGGTACGTGTTTGAAAATAGAATTTTTAAAGATGCTTTTTCTCATGAGTTCAGGGTTGGCAATTTGTATCAAGTTGCAGGATGGTCCATTGGGGATCATGTCAATTGACATATCTTATCTATAACACCTGAGGTCTACTTATTATGGGGCCCTACCCAATGTGAGTCAAATGGTGACACTGATGCCGGAATTCAAGAAAAGCATGAAGGTACATGTCCAAGACATACCAAAGGAAAATCTTAGAAGGAGGCCATTCCCCTCCTGTAACAGGTCCACAAGTTTGGAACAACCTGAGGAGTTTGAGATTCATGATCGGGAATCTCATGTATACAGGTGGAAGAAAGTCTTCTATGGCTTGAAGCAAAACACCTTGGGCGTAGTATGAGAGGATTGATAGCTGTCTGATGAAGCTGAGATTCACTAGGAGTGAAGCCAATCCAAACCATTGCTTGAAGGTTGTGGATGATAGATCTCTCATACCGACACCTTCTAAGGACGACCTCTGACAGGTGTAGACCCTCTCATTTGCAAAAGTAAGAGGGAGTTGGATTCCAGATGTGGAATGGTAAACTGCAAGCCCGTGACTACCTCAAGGATCTTAACTTTCAGAAGTTATATGGTGATGATGTCAGACGAGATTTGGGAAATGCCTCTAAGTTTCATAAACTCATTTGGATTGATGTTCTTGGTGAACTTCCGTTCGGATATATGTTTTGCAGTTAACATGGTGAGCTCATATTTGGTTGAGCCTCACTAGATTGGTGCCAAGAATCATTTGAGATATCTTCGGGGCACAATCTCTCATGGATTGAGATACACTGCCGGAAATATGAAGCTGCATGTTTATTCAAATGCTGACTTGGCAGGCAGTGTGGAGGACTAGTTGAGCATTTCTCAGTGCTTGTTCTCTTTGGATTCTGCTTCGATATCATGGATGAGCAGGAAGCGAAAATCGGTTGCTATAAGCACCGTCGAGACCAAATACATAGCTACAAGTATGATCTCGTGTGAAGTTGCCTGGTTGTGAAAACTCTTCAGTGAGTTGTTTGTACACATGATGAAAACCACCGTGATCCTCTATGACAACCAAGGGGGGATTCGATTATTAAGGAATCCCGTATTTGATGATTGCTCCAGTAGATAGACATGAGATACTACCTTATCTGAGATATGGTAAGTTGATGAGCGAGGAGGCTCCATCGCATTGATACTGATGTACAGGTTGCAGACATTTTTGACGATGCCCTAGGGAAAGGTCAAATTCTTGACTTTCCGAGAACGACTTGGTGTCGTTGAGAGACCCTCTTATGAGGGTCATGTATGATGCACACATTGAGCTCTGGGAGCTCCAGGGGGCGCAAGGTACTTCTTGGAGTGACATACTACCACAGGGCGACTCACCCTCCCTTGGTGGTGCGCTCTGTACATGATGATTAGTTCTCCTGTGGGTCGGGATGATTAGTTCTCCTGTGGCGACTGTGAAACATGATGATTAGTTCTCTTATGGGCCGGGATGATTAGTTCTCCCGTGACAACTATGGGATAGGATGATTCATTCTCTTGTGAGACAGGATGATTAGTTCTCCTGTCGAGGCATCCTACCCATGCCATCTGGGACTCATGGGAAGTACCTCTCATCTGATCAATGAGTAGGGAAATGGGGTTAGGGACCATTAGTAGTACTATCGATGGACGCAGCGTTGTTTCTACTGTACTCCCTATGCTAGGATGACCTCCATTGATCTGGGATCAGTATGAGTGGTTGAGACACTCTCTTGTGATATTGATTTGGGATCAATGAAACTGACTTCGGGTCAGCAAGAGTGGTATGACACACTCTCCTCATATGAAACTGACTTCGGGTCAGTAGAGAATGGTATGAGAAATTCTCGATCAATTATTCTTCTTCATGGTTCAGTAGAGCAGAGCAGTGCAGGGCACTCATGGCAGAGATAGTACAGTCGGACAGATGGATCAGCGGATGGAGTTCTCCCTAGTTGAGAGGGAGTGTTAAAATTGGCAACTAGGGCCAAACTCCATGTGGGTCATCTTATTTATGGCTGCGGATACTTTTCTTGGATCCCTCTCGTCGAGAGGTGTAAGATTGATCTAAAGATCATCCGATTTCGATAAGTATTCATGGAGATATGAATTTATTTGTGCTATGGGACAATTCGTCAAGGTCGGCCAGCAACCAAATTGCCCCCTCTCATCCTCAACGTAGCACTGTAAATAAAGGTGACTTTCAAGTCATTTCACACACCTCTTGTGATCTCTTCCTCTCCACTTGTCTTTGGGTTTTGGTGGGAGGAGAGATCTCAAGATGATACACTGCCCTAGAAGAAGCCCTAGACCCTAACGCAGTCATGGAGGAGACACAACTTCTTATACGTTGTCAAGGAGAAGCCCTAGATGTGGAGCTGAAAAGGTTTTCTAAGGAGACCTACGCTGCCCTAAATTATAGTCCATAAAGCCAGCGTTAACGCTGGTATGGGGAAGCCACTTGATGCCCTAATATGTTATGGCTTCGAAACCACTTGTTATAGCTCTGATACCACTTGTTATGGATCTGATATGAAAATATAAGACAATGCAAATAAACCCAGAAACAACAAGATTTGAATTGATAAATGCTTCTTTATTAAGATCAAACCCTTAAGGTAGGGCAACACCATACATTCACTCCTTAAGGAAGGAGAACACTCCACAAGCCATATCCCTGTTCATACAATAATCCTTGACACCTCTTAACAGGGAGTCTCTAGCCTCTATATAGGCCTCATACATACAATACCATGGGTCATTACCATGGTTCCCTCAATACCATCTATCTAATACCATGGGCCTATTACATTATTACTAACTACTTGTGGTTCCTTACATGATACGGGTTAACCACCTTATTTATTACTATGGCCCATCCCATTATTACATTATTTCCTTGGGTACCTCCCTTTGTACCCCATATTATCCCCCCTAGGTATACTACATTCCACCCCCCTTAACATGTTTCGTCCCTAAAACATGGGAAGAACACAAATAATAAGATCTACTCAAAAGAGTAGTCCACTGGTACCATGCACGTGCATCTAGCCATCCAAGAAAAAGGTGAACCATCAACCTAGCTGGTGCCTCGCTCGCTTGAGATGGAAGCTAACCGCCACGGCTCTTCTGTGTGGATCGTCGCTCCTCTCTATCTGTCATGCCAGGGTTGTTGTCATTGTGGCTAATTTGTTGCCATCTTGTTGGTTGTTTTCTTGCGGGGTGATGTGGCTGGTGATATGCTGAAGTTTTAACCCATAGTGTCTTTTGCTTTAATTCAGCACCTAATGGAGCTTGATTGGTAGCTGGTACATGTTGTGGCGTCTTTTGTTGTTGCTTATCTTCCAATATTACTTCAACCACTGAGCCCTCATCTGATGTATTAGCACTTGTAACCTTTTCTGCTTCAACCTCTGTTAGCGTTTGATTGTCGATCATCAAAGGCTCATCATCTGATGTGTAAGTTTCATTAGAGCTTTGTGCTTCTGCCTCCTTAGTCTTTGTTTGTGGCTTGATGGAAATATTCTGCAATGTAATTTTTTTCTTTTTATACCAGAGCTTCAGGAATTTCTTCTGCACATTAATATTGATAGTACCCACGGATTCCATTGAAGGATATCCCAAAACAACATCCATGTTATCCATATCTGAAGTATAAAAATAACCATGCAACACATATTTATCCATAGAAAGCTTCAAATTCTTATAAACTTGAACGTCATCATCATCAACCTGTGTGTTTTCAATGTGTTTGGCTGGAACTTGCAATATTTTTGTCAAATTAACATTGATAAAATTATGCTTGCAGCTAGGATTTATAAACACAATCATCTTCTCCTTCTGAATCAATTCATGAACCTGCAATAAGGAGATACCCGTAGAAAATAACCCCTTACATGTCTCATTCTCCTTTTTTCTAGCAGGAGACCATTTGTCTAAAAGGACTCTTTCAAATTTTGCATCTAAAAGTTTGGTCAACTGCTTTTTGTCAAGTGAGAACCACCATTTGGCAGCCTCAGCTTTGAAACTAAGCAACACTGAACTCTTCCAAAGTTTCCCATATGTGAACTTTTGTCTCTGTATGAATTCTTCAATAGTAGGGCTATCATCTTTCTCTGTAAAATTAAGATCCGCTATGAAGAGTGTTTTGAAATTTTTTTATTTACTTGGCGAAAATTTGAAATGGCCACAATTCCGTCAATATTGCTCGGAATCCCTATTATGACTTGTTTTCGAAAATGGAACAACCATTTTGCATCTTCTCATGTAATAGAAATCCCGATCTAGGCACTGGAATTTCAGATCCGCGTTGCAACTCTCTCACTGTCACCAAAAATTCTAAAAAAAGAGCTGATTTTAAATCAGCGATATCTCCCTCATCTGGACTCCGATTCGACTGATTTTTTTTTTTGAACTTGAGAATTTTTTCACAAAGAATCTAGATCTGCAGTTAGATTTTGTAACTTTTTCACCAGAACGTACAGATCTGATCTGCAAACTCGCCGCCCAAAAGATTTCTGCAAAAAAAAAAAAAAATCTCCACTTTGCGCAAGAAAGTGCTCTGATACCACTTGTTATAAATCTAACCCAGAAATATAAGATAATAGAAATAAACCTAGAAATAACAAGATCTGAATATAGATAAATGCTTCTTTATTGATATCAAACCCTTAAGGTAGGGTAACACCATACATTCACTCCTTAAGGAAGGAGAACACTCCACAAGCCATATGCCTGTTCATACAATAATCCTTGACACCTCTCAATAGACAGTGTCTAGCCTCTATATAGGCCTCATACATACAATACCATAGGTCATTACCATGGTTCCCTCAATACCATCTATCTAATACCATGGGCCCATTACATTATTACTAACTACTTGTGGTCCTTTACATGATACGGGTTAACCACCTTATTTATTACTATGGCCCATCCCATTATTACATTATTCCCTTTGGTACCTCCCTTTGTACCCCATATTATCCCCCCTAGGTATACTACATAATACGCCATCTAATATGCAGCAAGAAGAGACACCTAAAACACAGTCATGAACACAACTAAATGGAGATCCACAAAAACCCTAACTGTAGTCCTAGAACATAGCTCTAACGCTGCCCTAAATGCGGTCATGGGATCACATCAAGGATTGGGCAAAAACGCAGGTCTATGACTAACATCTAGGCGCTGATTTAGGAGGATCATATTATGCCCTAGCCGCAGCAAAAAGAGATAGCATGAGGACAGCGTGGTGGGCCTAGATTAGAGGCCAAGTTGTTGTGGGGATGTGGGTTGGTTTGAGGGTTGTTTGAGGGTGCAAACATGCCCAACAACAACGTTGTCTCAAAAGAACAAGGAGCTGAAGGTTAGGCTGAGTTAAGGAGGCATAGGAGCTGTGTGTAGGGTTGTTAGGCCAAGTATCTATAGGAGTCTAATCAAGGTTGTTTGGATAGCAATCAAGTTACGTTGGCATTGCTAAGTGCTAGGCTGCAGGCCATAGCACCACAACAAGCAACCTTGGTATCTTAGGATGAACGTTGTAATGCATAGTACAACAATATGAAAGATACAGCTCTGTGAGACTCAGTGAAGGTGCAACATGAGGGACAGTAAGCATGTAATGGGACAACAAGCTTATACATAGGACAACTGCAATGACACTATGAAAACTGCAAGTAGGACAACAAGCTGATACCTAGGACAACTGCAATGACACTAGGACAACTGCAAGTAGGACATCAAGCTTATACAAAGGACAGCTGCAATGACACTAGGACAGCTGCAAGTTTGATGACACATGGGACAGTTGCAAGCATGAAGAATCATGGATAGCAGCAACATGGTAAAGCATGGACAACAACAAGTACAGTGTAGCAAGTACTTTGGGACAACAGTAAGCATGGTGCAACAGTGGCACTATTTACAACAGTGCCAAACTCTGGGACAACAACAGCATGAGGTCCAACATTGTGATGATGGGTGCAACATGGTGCAGCATGATGACGAGATGCAGCAAATTGATAGGTGAAGGAGTCACCTTGGAGAATCAGTTGAAGCAACATGTCTTCAACTGATCTCATGTATCATCTTCTTAGAGACGATCTTCTAGATAAGTCAAAGTGTTGACTTCTGATGTAAATGTACTAACTCTCTCTCTCACTGCTAAACTATTGAAGAACATATAAGAAGGATTGATCAAGGGTTTCCCCACATTGGGGTTTGTCCCTGGCTAGCGCCACATCTTGTGTCCTCTTGTCTTGGCTTGTCTTCTGCGATTTATATTTATGTTCTATCTGTAGTTTACTTTAACGCTGCTTTGATTGCTAATTTGGAAAAGATATTGAGCTAACTGTGAAAATTGAAATAAATTGCTCTAGCATAGAACAAACCTAAAATTAACAAACTTTGACCCCTAACAAAATTTCGGCTTCTACTACAGGTCTGAAATTTTCGGCCCTCCTAGCAATAGCTGCGTCCACATGTGTGAGCTTATTTTTGGCTTCCAAGACTTCTTGAGACCTTCGCTTGACTTTCTGCTTCTTCAAGTGCTTGAGGATGACTTAATGAGCCTTCCTTCAACCTTCTTTCTACACTTTCTCCATCTTTGATCCTGTAGTAGCAAAATCCTAACCCAACAACAAAAACCCTAGTCTCCTTCCTTCGCACGTGTGAAGAGAGAGAAAACCTACCCAATTGCTTGATCTTTGTCCTTTTTCTTTATTCACTAGCCTCTTTGTTCTTCTCCTTCGCATGCCTGATGAGAGAATTAATTGTGTTCATAGGAGGTTGAGTTCCCTCATATATATAAGCTTTCAAGGTGGGCAAAGTACCTCAAAATTCAAATTAGGCTGACTTCTTAGCTGGCAAGCCGACTTGGTATTGGAGGGTATTTTAGCACTTTCAAATACAATAATTATTTTTACAAGTTACAATGTGCCTGATGGGGTCTTCATCATATGACAATGACTCTTTTAACTTCTTGACATAGGACAAATCCTAGAAGCACTCAATGGGTGCTTGACCTCTAAAATAAAAGACCTTGAGCATGAAACCCATGCTTCAAAAATAACAATAATAATTTTTTTTTCATTTTACAATATTCAAGACTGAAAAGTACATTTCATATTTATGAAGACCGAACCTAGTTACACATTTTTCAAAGAAAGGTGGATAACTGGGAGAGATGGAAGTGTGAAGTATTGATTAGCTTGTAACTTTATATCAAATAGTGCCTCCCCAATAGTGCCCTTCCTAAACCCTAAGGCCTTAGAGGAGGTTTCATTGGACTAGATTTAAGATTAATCTCCTAGGTGAAGTGTGGGAACAAGGATACAATCGGGATCAGTCAATCATCTAGTGTTCCCTGTGATATAGATCAATATGCCCATTACGTTAAATGAACGCACCTGATTGCAAGAATGGTTAGAATACTTTCCAATAGATGACCCACCTTCCTTCAAGAAGAATGCCAGATGGGAGAGAGATCTGACTAGAGCAATGGTGAAGGACTTTGGCATAATGCTATGTGATGACCATCATAGGGCTGCTGGCTGGCTAGCTGTCAAATGAGGAAATTTTTCTCCTCTGGGTTACCCACTTTTGGTGGGTAACACTACTCAAAAGTATGGTTAGTACAAATAGCAAAATAAGGAGTGCCTAGTGCATCTCCTAGGTTACTGAATATAAAAGAGTACTGAATCTAGGTAACCTTTGACTAGAGACAATCTACTTTTGAAGTGTACTACTCAAAGCCGAATTGTGTTGGGCCTGTTACTTGTGATGTAGTTACTCCACATATCTATCATAAAATGAGATAAAATTAGTTCAAGAATCATGGTTTATGGCGTTGATGTCACCTAAAAATTTGTTAAAAATGTTCATAACAAAAAAGTTATTTATGGCTAGGAAGAAGTTAGGGATGTTCTCTCTGTCTTGGATTATAAATAATAGTTGCATTCCATGTTCCGAGATGGTGGTATATATTATCTTCTGTCTGAAAGGATCCACTCATATACATCTGCTTCTCCCTCTCAATATCTTTCATTGTATTTTGTACTTTCAATACTTAAGTCTTAGATCCCTGTATAGCCTTTCTTCATGTCATGTTTTCTCTCTAGGTTACCATAAGTGTTGGGTGAGGCTGAAGGTGAAAGGACTTTGTGGACTGCCTAGAAACCATTTGTGCAGCATTAGGATCTACTTGAGTCAATTGAAATTTGTTTGAAAAATGATGTGATCGCTCTGTGTGCTTGGGGTTGATTGTGAACATATCTGCACAATTGCCCTCCCATTGGAGATAACTCATCTATAAATAGTGCTATATATCGCTTATCAGTATAGCCGAGGGAGAACAGAGAACCAACGAGTTTGGCAATTTACTTTTTTGAGATTACATAAATGCATTAATATATCAAAAATGTTCTACCCTAGAACAATGCATGCTTTCAAAACTAGAAGCTAATGTATTTTTAATTAGTTTAGCTCGTTTCACATGACGTTGAAGTCAAATATTTAAGAGGATGATGAATGGTTGTGTTTTTCTTTTTTTTATCTTCTTAGATGTCACTATCCACTCCTGTTGGAGTTTCTGTAGACATGTATTAACCTTTTTCCTGAGAGTTGATACAAGATTTTCATATAAAGCAATGCATGGAAATTTTCATGTATCATGCACCTGTGTTCAAAGTTCAAACTTCAGAGCCTTTTTTTGTAGTTTATAAAGCCAGAATGCAGTGTGAATGTAATTAAGTCTATTTAGTTCCACTGCTCTATCCCAATTTGTATATTGCATTTTTTCTAACAATGGAAAACATTATATTGTAGGACTTCCAACCGAGCTTGTTGAGGATCCAAAGTTTGTTCCTTTGAATGAGGATGATCCCAGATTTGGTCCTCCAGTAAGTAGGTGCACGTGTTTAAAAAGTGGATGCTTATGAAGTTATTAAAATTGTGTTATGATATCAGTTCCTCAAGGACTGTTTTCTGATGTAGTTATGTTCTTCTTATTTTACCTTTCTCTACTTCACCTTGTCTAGCCATAAATTCTGTTTTTTGAACTAGTAAATTTTGCAGTTCAAGAATAAGGTATTTTTTTCCTGCAACAAGCTTTAGAACTTGATGTGATAGTGTGAGATTTTATTTGTGGGCACGACATGGACTCCATGGTGATGCTAATTGTGAGTGCTGTGCAAGAAAGTTCATTGGATTTCACTATTATTGTATTTTCGGTTAATTTCACAGGGAAATGGTTATTCTGAACACAATCATTATGTAAGAATGTTTAGCATCACCTATTTAAATATATGATACCACTTGGGCTGCAAGTAATGAATAAAGTGATTGATTGTGGAAAATAAAAACGTACTGCTAATGAAGTTAGTAATGACATCGACTATGCTGATGTTTAATAATAGTAAATACAGAGGTAAGTTGCTATTATTTAGTGTACAATAGCACAACTGGTTCTATGGTTTCAGAATCCTAAACACTCAAATCTTGTAAAGTGTTAACTGGTTTTTTACACTATTATTAACTTATCACCTATATTTATTTATAGGTTTTATTTTTATTTTGGACATGAAAATGTATCCCGACACATTAACCCTGCAGCTCTGATCATATCTATGTTAAGCATCTGATCATATCTATTGTTGTTTGTATTACATGAACTTATAATTCATGTAGGTGGGTGACGTTATGGCATAGGCATACTTTAAATACATAGTATTTTTTGATGGAATTTGGTGACATGATTCTGTAATGTCCCAAATGAAGAAAATTTGTAAAAGCACTTCACATAAAAAATTTCATTCACAAACAAAAGATTGCCATGTAAAAATAAACAAATAGAGCATTGCAATCTCACAATTCAATGAATAAGAAAACTCTCAACTTTATTATATTAGATCACTGAGGTTTTACATGCACATACAACCCATACAACTGAGATAATCTGACCTCAAACAGATCTACAACAATGTCGCAAATCGGCCTCCAAAACAAACTGAAAAACAATACACTGCAACCTGTGAACCCTGAATGGATTCACCGAGGGAAGAGATGGGTGCTGGCCCACTCTCACTGAATCATCTAAGGGTTTCCGTCCTGGGGCTACTGTTGGAATAGAGAACCGGGTTCTCAACCTCATACAAAAGCAACACACAAATCCAAGATGTCCCAAATAATCTTCTCCTCCTCTTTTTATAGATTTGATGGATCCCTCTAGAACCTCCTATATTAATATTATTTTAATTATGGAGCACTTTTCCCTCTTTTATTTTAATTAAAATATTCTTTTTAATGCAGGAAAATGGTAAATTAGCCATCATGTCTCCCTAGGTCACTGAAACTCTCATCTAACAATCCCATCATGTATATCTTCTCATTCTGGTTCCAATGAGTTATTACACTAAGGTGTTTTGCCGCATATTCCTCCCGGAATGCCACCTTAAGCTTAATTAATTGAGTGAAGCCTACCAATATCTTAGTTTTTTGAAAGTTGTCGGAATGCGTCAAACGAAAAGCAAACTGTGCAAATGATGGAATATACCAAGCGAATGCCATCGGACCTCATAGAAACTTCTCAAAGCTCCATCCGAACCCATGATGACATAACCTGACATGGTCATCCCCTGCCTTCGAAATCCACCCTGACTGTACCAGACCTCTCACATGCACCTGGTTTTAACAATGACAATACATAAAGGAGACCTTGGAGGCATATAACTCAACAGCTATACTCTATCCTTGACCATGCATGATACAATCAACAGTGTGCATACACAAATTACTGACCCCACTTGCTCCACATATACAAATAATCATTCCATCCAACATAGGCCACATGCAACACTTTCTGTTTCCATTCAACACTAATACCTACAAGACTCATAGATTTACAAGAGTTATATGTGATACAAGACTGAAACGTCCCATATAATGACTAGTTCACTGAGAGATTTCCACAAATAATTTGTGGACAATATGTTGCAGGACTCCCTTTATATGTACAATTGCTATATTGGAAATTCGTTCTTTTGAAGCAGACTCGTCCACACGTCTCAAACGCACAGTGATATAGAATGCCCTTAACTCTGGAACTGGTGTGTCACCTTGGCTGGGTGCAAGTTAACTTTCCCACGTACCGTGGAGTGCCCAGATTTGCGCTCAACCACATTGTCATCAAGGAACTTGTCCCCTTTCATAGAATGATGCTTGGAATTTCAATTATTCAGCCATTCCCAATGCTAGTGTACAGGGAAATTTGGGCCGCTCAACCTCGGCCGGCAAGATCACAACTGCAGCCGCAACTTCTAGAAAGACTACTCGTTGCACAACCCACCATAACTACGCAAAATACAACGACCCGATGTTTATGACCCTCTTCCACGTAATCAATCGGTCTTGGAGTATAGCTACAGGAATGGCGGCTCAATCACGCACTCGCCACCATAACTAGGTCCAACGTAAAGATAGGGCGTGATTCTTGGCCGGTTAATGATCCTGGCTCCCCTACGCATGCAAAATTGCTTGCTTGGATGGCACGCGGTTCCACTGTCGATCTGCGCCTTTGATACGTAGAACGACCCATCGCAACTACAATTCGGCCTTAAAAAAAAAAACTCGGCTTTCAAACAACTTCAATCCCCGCCTTTATAAATTCGGTTCTCATGAAATTAATCAGATGGCTCTTGCGAATTGTGGTCTGGAGATTGTCTGTCACAAATTATGAGTGTCTCGTGAGACAGTCGACGCCGTCAAGCAGCTTGTCACCCAAACTTGTGTAACCCAAATCACGTCCCCGATGGCTTAATCGTTGCGCGGGTGGTCTCGACCTGATCCACTTCTGGTTTTGATAATACAACTCCACCCAAATTCGCCTCGACGATCGCCGCAGATATTGATCGAGACGTGGTTGGTCCTTCGCTTTGAGTGGCGGTTCAAAATGCGACTCTAGCCCCGTCAATAAGTCCCAACGAATTTGAAAGTTCAACGTGGCAAATTTCTCTCCTGAACTTAGAACACTAGTTGCATAGAAAAACTGGCCGATTTTCCCTCGGTCAACAAGAGTCTCAGTTGGTCAATTTGTCAAAGCGCTGACACTGCGTCCCACCTCCTCGTTCAATTACGTGGATTTGTTTGACTTGTGCCCATGTACGCAGGGGCTTGAATCGACTCCCATAAAGACAACTTTGTACACAGGCTTAACGCCCGTCGATTCCAGTTGATCCTGAGAGCACGCCCGAAGAGGATATCAATGCGGTTGCACGAGCCCCGAACTAAAGCAGTCTCCGGTTCAGTCGTCACAACACAACGCAACCTTCGCTCAATCACCTATTGGAACTGGCCCAACGATTTTCGTTTTGAATACGTGCTAATTACCTTTCCACGTGTTTCTTCAACCACAGATGGACTGAAAGAACCCAAAACAATGCCAAGATAGGGAGGGGAAATGTCTTTACAGCGCTGCAAATTACTGAATGGAATCAATTTTTTGGTCCAAACAGAATAATTTACCCTTTCAAGACTTTCATCATTTTCTTGCAATAATTTGGCCACTGCAATGAAAATAATTTTGGCTTCAAAGAATAGAAGATTTCCGCTTCAGGAAACCCTCAGAACTGAATTCCTGCAGGCTGAGCCACGACCATTGCTTTGATACCACTGTAATGTCCCAAATGAAGAAAAATTGTAAAAACACTTCACATAAAAAAATTTCATTCACAAACAAAAGATTGCCATGTAAAAATAAGCAAATAGAGCACTGCAATCTCACAACTCAATGAATAAGAAAACTCTTAGCTTTATTATATTAGATAACTGGGGTTTTACATGCACATACAACCCATACAGCTGAGATAATCTGGCCTCAAACAGATCTACAACAATGTCGCAAATTGACCTCCAAAGCAAACTGAAAAACAATACACTGCAACGGGTGAACCCTAAATGGATTCACCAAGGGAAGAAATGGGCGCTGGCCCACTCTCACTGAATCACTCGAGGGTTTCTGTCCTGGGGCTACTATTGGATTAAAGAACCGGGTTCTAAACCTCATACAAAAACAATACACAATCCAAGATGTCTTAGATGATCTTCTCCCCCTCTTTTTATAGATCTGATGGATCCCTCTAGAACCTCCTATATTATTATTATTTTAATCATGGAACACTTTTCTCTCTTTTATTTTAATTAAAATATTCTTTTTAATGCGGGAAAATGGTAAATGGCCATCATGTCTCCCTATGTCACTGAAACTCTAATCTACCCATCCCATCATGTAGATCTTCTTGTTCTAGTTCCAACGAGCTATTACACTAAGGTGTTTTGCCACGTATTCCTCCCAGAATGCCACCTTAAGCATAATTAATTGAAGTCAACCCTACTAATAACTCAGTTTTATGAAAGTTGTCGAAATGCACCGGAACGAAAGGCAAATTGTGCGGATGATGGAATATACCAAGCGAATGCCATCGAACCTGATAGAAACTCCTCAAAACTCCATTGGGACCCTTGATTACATAACCTGCTCCACTGACCTGGCCATTCCCTGCCTTGGAAATCCACCCTGGCTGTACTATGAAGAATAAAAATGGGGACATGGTAGATTCTTGGTGAGATCATAATATTCCATAGTTTAACATCCAGTTTTGAATGTAGAAATGGGTTCAACGCCCTCGAACACCCCTTCGTCATTCATATTATGTAGACTAAAATGTAAGATTTTCCCAATTTCAAAGCAGATTTTGAACAAAATCGACCAAAAAATTTATCTAGAAAATTGCCGAAACATTGGCTCATTAGGCTATTGCCACGTTAAAGTTAATCAACCAAAAAAATTAACTAGAAAAGGGCCAAAATGTCTCCTCGTTAGGCTATTGCCACTTTAAAGTTAATCAACCAAAACATTTACCTAGAAAAGGGCCAAAACATCACCTCGTTAGGCCACTGCCACTTAAAGTTTAAACTATCATGATTTTCCCAAATTCAAAGCAAATTTCCGACAAAATCAATTGAGGAATTTACTCAGACAAGTGCCAAAGCATTTCCTCGTTAAACTATTGCCATTTTAAACTACAATCACTTTAAAGGGGTTGCCCTAATGTCATGCGGTTATATGTTCTATGCATTTGTATGATAATCACATCATGGAGCTACCACAGTAAATTATCAACCATCCATTGATTAACCAATTCTAGATTTGTGCAAGCCATATTGATCTAGATTTGAAGAGGTCGATACTTAGGGCTTGGCATTGTTATCACCATCATCTTTACCTTATTATGCTAGAATCATCATCATTAGTATCATAAATATGATCAATATCAAAATAAAAACAACTTATATCCCATTTATTCCACCCAATACATAGAAGGTCATCAATATTTTCAATCTCATGGCCATCATGTTTTTCATCAAATGAGAAATTGACCAAATCCAAGGGTTTATCTAAAAACTCTTTACTTTCTAAGTCATCAAAGAATGCATCATAGAACTCAATGAATTTGAAAGAAGTACAACTCACCATACCCTTGTTTTTATGTGGAGAGATGGAAACTTGCATGCTCTCAACATCTAGGTCTTCATCAAAGTCTTTTTCAATGGGCTCATGAGGTTGCTCTTATTTTTCTTCATGTGATTGATGTCTTTCTTCTTCATATTATTTCCCTTTAGTGGAGTCTTGAGGTGGCTCTTGATAATTCTCTTCATCAACTAACTCTTCATGTACTTGATCTTTAATTAGGTCAAAAGGAGCTTCTTCTTCTTGCTTTGGGTCTGTTACCCAACAAAAGTGGGTGACCCCATAGGAGAAATTTTCTCCTAGTTATCTCTTTAGCTAACAACCAAAAACCAACAACCCCTGACAACCACCAGTGTAGTCGATGCATTGTGCCATTTGATCTCTTCTCCTTGCCCATCCATCGAGAGTGTTGAGAAATATAGGGCATCAAGATTAGGTGATTTCTCTTCTTATGATAACTGCTTGTGTGTTGAAATTTCTAAGTCTAACACGTTAGAAATTCTTCCTGCATTATCTGGTTTATTTCGCCTGCTTGTTTATTACTCAACAAGTTATTTAACCATATAAATACTGAAAATAAACACAAATGCAGTCTCAACTCATATACAAATCATCAACTGAAATAATAGACAAACACACAAGGGACACCGTTATTTTTTGGACAATCGTCCCTGGAAAAACCCAACTTGGGAAAACCAGTGCAACAGTTCTGAGGGTTTTATTATTAAGCGCCTTTCTGGAGTACAACTAGGGTGCCAAACTTGCCCACCCAACATAGATATCTATTTGGCAGTAATACCTCTCTTCGGAAGCGGATATTCAACAAGTCTTCTCCACGAAAAACTTTCCAATGCTTCTCTAAGGCTCTGCGTCAGCCCCTTGGCCTCTATGTAGCTCTGGAACCCCCTACGTCAACCCTCTGCTGCTCTGGGCTGGCTCTCTAGCCTTCTGCATCACCCACGCAGACCCGACTAGCCTCTGCGCAGTCTCTCTGGCCCTTTGCGTGGTTTCTCCTGGCTCTGCGTAGCCTCCTCAATCACTGCGCTGGCCCTCCGACACTATCTTTGCCTCTCTGCTATGCACTCACTGCCCCTCGCTGCAACTTATATCACTTGTTCGAATTTTCTTAGCAAACCTTGCTCCAGAAAATTGAACTAACTGATCAATCTTGGTGTATCTCCAACTGACCCTCAAGCCTCCTCTTATACTTTTCCCGTTGAGTCTTCAACGGCCGAGATTAGGTCCCTAATCAACGACTAAGATTATATTTGGCTTGATCCATGTCATTTAGAACATTCTCACCTAGTTTTATATTAATACCCATTAATATTTTAATTTTGCTAAGTTTAGACTTAGGAACCCCATTAAAAATATTAATTATTTAAATATCTCTCTAACCGGGTGGAATTTCCCCAAACCATTTTTGGGTCTTGGAGATCTCATGTGCTTTAGCCTCTCCACCAATTTCATGGTTAGAGCACATCTGATGCTACCCCAAATCAACACTCCCTCTTAGCGAGGAATGTGCTCTAGTAATGTTCCACCACTGAACATCACACTGATCCTTTCGCACCGGTACCTATGCTAATCCTAGGCCTGCTGCCCTACATCCACTGCACTACTGCTTCCTGTACTGCTACCCATGGCTCTGCCACTGTCACTGCTACATCTGTACTGTAGCTCCCTCTGCATCCGTGTGGCTGCTGGTCCTTCCTCCCAACTCTGCATCTGCACTGCAACTCTCTCAAATGTTGCATCATGCTACCATAACACTACCATTGCTAATTGTTGCACTGCAACTTAGATACCGAGAAGTAAGTAACTGATCCGCCCAAGTAATGACATCCTTGTCAGCCTAGAAGAATCCTGATGCTGAAGCTACCTCTGCTGCTATCTGGTGCTTTCTCTGTTGCCTTTGCGCTCCTGCAAACACCTTTGTGCCTCTCACACTGCTGCAACCTCCTTTGTGCCTTTTTGCATTGCTGCAACCACCTTTGTGCCTCTCGCACTGCTATAACCTCCACTGTGTTGTTATAGACCTTTGCACTCTAGCATTGCCTTGTCGCTCCATCCACATCTTTCTTCTATCGACATTCGTCATACTGCTACTGTCATTCGGGGCTCCCATAGCCAGATATGATCCAAGAGTTTGGGTACCTCAAGGATCTTGTCCCTTATCTTCTGTAGTCCTCCTGACTACAACTCGATGTCTCCCCACCTCTTCTCTAGAGGTGCATGAGCATTCATGGCACAGTCGTCATCCGTCTCGACTTCTTTCTCTGCCTTAGTCGAAGCTGCCTTGGAGTCAGAAGCCTCTCCTTTATTCTTCCTCCTGGGACACTGGGTTGCATAATGACCCAGCTCCCCACAGTGGAAGCACTTTACCTTGGAGATGTCCTTCTTCCTCTTCCTCTGCTGTCTCACAGATGCTAAAGCCACATCCTTCTCCTCCTCTTTTTTGATTTGACCTCCTTTGCTACTACTTCCCGCCTTGGTCAACTGTCTAATCTCTTCTTGGCGAAGAGTTGTCCACATCTCTTCCCATCCTGGAAGATTAGCTTTGCCCAAAATGCTTTGGACAAATGTCTCCCAATCCTCGGAGACTGCATTTAGGGCGATCCTCACCATGAACTCCTGATCCGTCGTGGCCCCTATGGACTTAAGTTGGTTCGAAATCTCTTGCAACTTGCTGAGGTATAGATCTATCTACTCCCCCTTTTGCATTTGATACGATCGCAGTTGATTCTCCAACAACATCTTCCTCTACATGGAAGTGCCCTAACACAATGTCATCAAGGTATCCCACATCTCCTTTGCTGTTTTCTTTTCGGCAATATGCGGTATCACATGATCCTTTACCCCATCAAGGATTATGCACTTTGCCTTCACCATTGCATCCTCATACCTTTCATTATCAGCTGGATCGACTGGGATAGCCATGGTTCTTAAGGTGAAGCCCTTGATGCGATGTCTATCCAGAACAGACAAGATCCTGGCCTTTTCGATGGCAAAGTTGGAGGCCCCATCCAACCTGTCTTGTTCCCTCAGTCTGTTCATTGCCATCTCCGCTCTTCTACTGGACTCCCTCTGAGTCTCGACTTCCCTCTTGGAAGTGCTCTCCTAGGCTCCCTTTGAGTCTTGATTTCCCCGCTGGAAATCTTCCTGCCAACTGTCGATCCGCTCCTCTCTGATCCTCTTTGCAACTGCAACTTGAATGGATTTCTTGGCTAGAAATCCCTCAAGGCAACGGCTCCCTCTCCCTTGGTTCTGCTTCGACAGCAACAACACCCCACCAACTTCTCAATCCACAATCTGACCACAACTCCCTAGGCCCCAGCGGCTGAAGAAATTGAACCTCTTAGCTCTGCGCAATCCCGGCAAGACTGAATTGCTCTTCAGGTCAACTGTGTCAAGCCTACCCGACTGAGTAGGATGACGTGGCTCTTCGTGAGCCTCTTTTTCTCCTCTCGGCCTCTGCGCTGGCCCTTTCTTTGGCTCGAAATGATGACATAGGCCCTCTGCATCACTCCTTTGCTGCTTTATGCTTAGGAACAACTCTGTCTCTCGAGACAGCTGCTACTGCTGCAAATACTTCTGATTGCGCTTGTGCCTTCAGTCCTCTTGTGATTTGCACCCCTTTGATACCATGTTGAAATTTCTAAGTCTAACACGTTCGAAATTCTTCCTGCATTATCTTGTTTATTTCACCTACTCGTTTATTACTCAACAATTTATTTAACCATATAAATACTGAAAATAAACATAAATGCAGTCTCAACTCATATACAGATCATCAATTGAATTAATAGACAAACACACAAGGGACGCTGTTATTTTCTGGATAATCGTCCCCGGAGAAACCCAACTTGGGAAATCCAATGCAGCAGTTCTGAGGGTTTTATTATTAAGCAACTTTCTTGAGTACAACTAGGGTGCCAAACTGGCTCACCCAACAAAGATATCTATCTGACAGTAATACCTCTCTTCGGAAGCAGATATTCAGCAAGTTTGCTCCACAAAAAACCTTCCAACACTTCTCTGAGCCTTTGCGTCAGCCCTCTTGGCCTATGCGTAGCTTTGAAACCCCTTGCGTCAGCGCTTTGTTGCTCTGTGCTGGCTCTCTGGCCTTCTACGTCACCCATGCAGGCCCTGCTAGCCTCTGCGCAGTCTCTCTGGCCCTCTGCGTGGCTCCTCCTGCCTCTGCGTAACCTCCTCAATCACTGCGTTGGCCCTCCGACACTATCTTTGCCTCTTTGCTATGTACTCACTACCCCTCGCTGCAACTTAGATCACTTGTTCGAATTTTCTCAGCAAACCCTGCTCTAGAAAATCGAACTGACTGATCAATCTTGGTGTATCTCCAACTGACCCTCAAGCCTCCCCTTATACTTTTCCCGTTGAGTCTTCAACGACCGAGATTAAGTCCCTAATCAATGAATAAGATTAGATTTGGCTTGATCCATGTCATTTAGAACATTCTCACCCAGTTTTATATTAATATCCATTAATATTTTAATTTTGCTAAGTTTAGACTTAGGAACTCCATTAAAAATATTAATTATTTTAATATCTCTTTAACCAGGTAGAATTTCCCCTAACCATTTTTGGGTCTTGGAGATCTCATGTGCTTTAGCCTTTCCACCAATTTTCATGGTTAGAGCACATCCGATGCTACTCCAAATCAACATTGTGAATTCTTTTTACTTCTTTAGATTAGGATATTCTCTCTACTTAGATTATTATTGTATTCTTCATAAGACAACTCCCAACGCATAAACAATAAAGAGACAAGAAACACAAAATGTAGGTGATCAGCCAGGGCCAAAACCTCTCCAACTTGAGAGGAAAACCCAAACGAATTCTTCTTCTTATAGAGACTTCAATTGACGAATACCAATACGAAGACCCTTGACCTATTCACCTCTCCAAGACCAAGTCACAAGGCTTTTTAGCTTGAAATTTCCTTCCTTGAGTCAAAGATGGTCAACTGCTTGCAACCCTTCAAATATTGACTTCCTTTTCTCAGCTTCTTGAATCAGACTCACAACTTTTTGACCCTACTTTAGAAGCCCTAAATTTGGTCTTTGAGAAACCTTCACCTTCAATCTTCTTTGCTTGAGAGCGAGACTAACCTTCCTCAACTCGGCTTGAGGATTTACTTCTCTTTCTCCTTGATTAAGCTTCTAGGACAGTGGTGATACCTTTGACCCCTTTTCTGTAGCAGATGATCCTCCTTTCCTTCGCATGTGTGGAGATATCAACCCTAAAAACAGATCCAAACAACTTTGCTCTTCCCTTCCTTCTCTTCGTTGGTTATGAGGCTCCTTTCCTAGTGATTTTCACACTTGTTATTGCAGACTGATCTTGATCGGAATTCTATCTTCCAAATGGAGACTGAGCTGTCTATTTATAGTGATTTGTGCATCCATAATAAGCTCACTTGAACTGAAGCCTAGGTCGACTTGTCATTCTGGAAACATATTTAGGCCGACATGAAGGAGGTGCTTGAGCTTGGTGTTGGAGGGTTTCTTAATGACTCATTTATATATGTAATATGCCCAACAAGGGTCTTCAATGACATTGACTTAATGAACTTTATGACTTGATGACTAACCCTAAAGGCTCACAATGGGAGCCTTAACTAAAAATAAAATTCCTTGCTCATGAAACCCATGAGACAAGCATTACAAAAATAATTTTATTTTATTCTTTACATCAATTACATAAAAAACATAATTATACATGTCATTATGAAGACTGAACCTAGTTACACTTTTCAACAAAGAGCATATGTTAGAAGGCAGGCAATCCAACCCAAAAGTTATGTTTTTCATTGTGCAGTCGGGTGCTTATGCTTGTTTGGGCATGGATTATTGGGTGATTTGGAAGAAGGAAAGGCTTTGACTATGGTTTTGTTCTCTCACGTTAAATGGGGGGTTAATCCTTAGTCCTAGTCCCATGGGATCTCCCTTATTGACATATGGTTTCAGGAAGGGCACTACTTGAGAAACCTTTATTTTCACTCCCCTCCGCACATTACAAGCCCTATTTCATCTCCACATGACCATTAGGTACACAAAGCACTGACATTCCCTCTCCCCTTGTCTTCATGTTTGGGTGGGGCCTGAAAATGTTTCCCCGAAGGTTGATGCAACTAAAAGAACATTAAAGGCATATCATGGCCCCAAGCAAGAAATAACAGAAAAGAATATTATGAAATGCAAAAGATGGCTAGGAAATTTAATATACCACATGGGCAAAAGTCAAACATGAGCTCTACCCCTTATTATGGCCATCACCTTGGTTCCTAGGGCCCCCATGAGTGCCCCCACATCATTAAGGAACCCATGCATGTCCCAACCCTTGGTGAGCGATGAACTGACCCACCTTAAGGGGGTAATAACTCCTTTACATCTTACACAACATGCTCTAATTTCCCAGAGCTGCGAGCAATAATACAAAGAAAAATCAAGAAAAGACAAAAGACAAATAAGGAGGGGTGGAAAAACAAAGGTCGTGGTAACTCATTTATCTACAATTTCTTCCTCCTACATCTGTAACCCTAAGATGTGGACATTCCTCATTATTGCTATCCTTGAACCCATGGCATTTGGCCTTGAGACCCCTGTGACCCCATAAATTTCATCATCTTTCATATGCCACCTATTAATTTAAGGATGTACTAAGGACCTGTCTTTCCCCTTAGGGGCTTGGAACACCTAATAGGATTGTTTATTAACTATTCCTACCTAGGTTTTAGTTTTTCTTAGGGCTATATTGTTCTTTGCTTTGATAATTTCATTTCCTCATTAACACATTAAGTTCATCCCATGGGCCATAACATTATGACATTATTCATATTTACATCACTATTTAGCAGCATATGCAACTATATAGAAAGAACAATATCATCATTATCAATGCAAA
Organism: Pinus taeda; assembly: GCA_000404065.3. Classification (NCBI taxonomy): domain Eukaryota; kingdom Viridiplantae; phylum Streptophyta; class Pinopsida; order Pinales; family Pinaceae; genus Pinus; species Pinus taeda. The sequence goes on along the minus strand of APFE030261057.1, from coordinate 29,046 downwards.
GGAACAATAGAAGAAAAACATTCACACAGAGACACCAGGATTGGTCGGAGACCATGGCAAAACCCTTTCAAATTCTTATTCTTATTAGATTGTCATCGAATGATTAAGGAAAAGAGAGTATAATGATCTGTATCTTCATCCATGCAACTATCCAACAAAAACTACATAATATCAATAAAATGAACCCAACAATGCTTATACTCAAAATTATGATTTTGAAGCCTATAATGAACTATCCCTATCTGCAGTCAACTGCTGAACATTGCGGTCATTGAGCGAAATATTTGGACAATCAAAATTTCATCATTTAGGTCCCGGTCACACGGAGGAGGAGTCATGCGTGCCACTGGGAAGCTTCCAGTCACTAGAGCCTATAAGCCAGCGACTGTAGTTTGGAACTGAGATTTTGAAACCCTAGATGCTGGTCGCACAGAAGACGAACTATGCGTGTGACTGGGATGCTTCGGTTACATGAATGAGCTTGGTAGCGAGCGATTGTAGTCGAGATTTCTCTGTCCTATGCCTGTGACTTAGGCCCAAAACTCTAAAGCAGAAATGCAAGCTTCAGACCATGCAATTTCATCTTCAAGCGAACCTGTTCCTCCGTGAATGAGACTCAGACCTGTGTGAGCCAAAAACTAAGAAAGAGAATAGAAGAATGTCTCATGATGATGTCCAAATGAGGTTGAGGTCACTTGTATTTATAGCCTTCCAAGGGTGTCCAATTTGCTTTAGGGCCGACCTTATCAAATATGCACGTGGGCCTTTTTCATAAGTACACTTTCCTTTATCCAATTTGAGTGATGTTTAGGTCAATTTTGGTCCTCTCGAAAAGAGAAATTCAATGCAATCATCATCTCCATCAAATGAGTTGTACAAAATGGAATTTGACCATTGTTGCATATTTTAACACTCCCTCTCAACTAGGGAGAATTCCACTTGCATCGTGTCACGTGTATCCTGTCATCAAATCATATCCAATCTCAAGTATCTCATCATCATGTATTGTCACTTTTCATTTCGATTCATCTCTTGCTTATACCTTCTTATCTCTTGGTTGTCCCTACTCATATGTTGAACATTCTCGAATCTAAAAGGAGAAGAATTTCACATCGGAGGGGAGCTTAATCTACCACCCTCTATCCATCAGGGAGCCACTGCTACCACCTGGAATCTCCGCCAGTGGGGAGCCCAATGCTACCACCCGGGAAACATTTGCAGGGAGAAAAATCTATGACCTGCATCATCATCAGAGAGCATATCATTAGGGAGCATATCTCAACCTGGAACCACATTGGGGAGCACATCTCAACTCTGGATCTCATCGTGGAGATAAACATCTTCGACTCCATATCGAGCAATAGGTGATATAGGGGAGCTACCACTCACCCATCCTATTGCCTACCGTTCTTTCCAATAATGACCCTCAAGGGTCGTGGTAGAACGCTTGCATCATAATTAGCTTGGGTTATACACCCCAAGTACACTCTCAATCCATTGGCCAAACATGGAGCAATAATCCCAACAAGCCTAGCTTGTGGGTATAATGCCAACTAGGGTATACTTTGCAAAGACCAAGATAGAGGAGCAACATCTCCAACTATATGGGTAACAAATAATGGAGTAACTATTGAAGAAAGTGTAAGTAGATTTGGTCTTCATAATGACATGATCTTTGTATTTGTTATAATAAAAGGAAATAAATAATTTTTGTAATCTTGCTACATGGGTTTCATGAGCAAGAAGTGTCACTAGGTGAAAGACTTATTCTTGATGTCTTTAGGATTTATTGTTATGTCAAAGAGTCATGTCATGAATGGAGAAGCTCTTTAAGAGACTATGTAAAATGTATTAGTGTCAAATCAGCCCTCCAAGACCAAGAAGAATCCTCCAAGAGCAAGCTCACCAAAATCTGCAAGAAAAACAACAAAGGAATATAATGTCGGCTCCAAAATGAATCAAATAAATAAATATAAGTCATGTCGGCTTGGAAAAATAGACACGTCGGTTCATAAACATACATCGGCTCATATAGGTGGCTCACTACTATAAATACCCACGAAGGGTCAGCGAAAAAGAGATAAGAGAAATTTCAGATGCCTCTGAAATTTCGCTCAAAGGAGCCACAGTCAAGGAGAAAGAAGCCGCAGTCAGAGAAGAAGATCCGCATTAAGGTAAGGTAGGTCTAAGGGTTTTGTTGCCTCCTTGAATGGGTATAAGGAGCAACAGAACCCAGTCTTATATCTTCTCGGCATATCTGTGACTTGAAGGAGAAGCCCTCGGATGTGTAAGATTGTGTATAGAGACACAACACCATCATGAAATCTGGGCTAGATATACTTATGTGATTACAATCTCGGCATCTTTATACGGATCTGTGTAGTTATATCTCAAAAGCAGAACTAATTCTCTCGGCATACCTGTGATGTCCTTGGATGGATAAGAGCAAATCAAGCAGCGTTTGATCTTGGCATTCAAGTTAAGTAATGATTCTCAGCATGAGGACGCAGTCACTATGAATACCCTCGGCCTTCTCACATATTGTGATATACCTGTAGCAGCCTTGACACAATGTATTGCAGTAGTTAAGGTTATATGAAGATGACCTATACTATCTCGACAATACCATAAAATAAGCTCACATGATGGGAGAGATCCTCGACATATCTATGAAAAGGGACACACAGTCTTATTGGTTACCACAAGCTCTCGGACTCAGTGTGATGCAGTGCTGACGTGCTACTAGGAGCAGTAACCAAATCCTGGCATAACCATAATCATAGTAGCTATAGACTATGATCTTATGATCTCATTATATTGAAGTGCAACAATGACATTAATATAGTGAGAGACGCATTAGCAAACGATTTCAGTGATCCTGTCATGAAGGCATTCAATGGTGCAACAATGAGGATGATCTCAACAGCGACAGAAAGGAGGACTGGTATCTTGGTCTTGGAGAGTCAGAGTGTGTCAAGGGTCATGGTCTTGGTATTCGTCAATGGAATCTCTATAAGAAGAATTTACGCATGGGTTTTTCTCTCCAAGTGGGAGAGGTTTTGGCCCTGGCAGAAAGAAAACATTTGTGTTACTTGTCTCTTTTGTTCTTTTGGTAGCAGTTTGATGAAGTAAACACATACACTAATAATGAATGAAATATCAAGCTAATATAAATTGTTTAAATACTTCACAAATTGCTATCATGTAACGAAGAATCAACCTAATTATGCATGCCCTAGATTCTTCAAAATGGTATCAGAGGGATAGGTCCAACAGTCAAAGGAAGAGCAAAAAAGAGACATGCAAGAATCAAGATTCAAACATCAAAGCAAGTTCAAGGATGGCAGAACCTATAAACCTTAGATCAAGGAAACAATATACAACAACAAGTCTGCAACAATAAGGGTTGTTGAATGACAACAGTTTTCATATCTTAGGGTACATGACAATAGATGCCTCCCACAGCTACACCTACAACATCTCAGTGATAGTCACTGTCTCAGATTAAATACTTTTCAAATTGATTCAAGAGCACATGGACAGGACTCAAATCAGATGATGCACTATCCTATTACATCATGGCAAGCAACCTCTAGTCGATGCTGCAAGGACCAGATGTTCAAGTCAATTATTCTTCAAGGACTTGAAGAGAAGCTTCAACAAGGATCCTATCCAGAGGAAGCATCAATGCATCTACCTCAACAACAACCAACATGATCAAGGTGAAGATCTTGTCTTCACATATCAAGTAAGTATCTTTTATTCTATAATCAAGTTTTGGTTTATTGATTTCATTAGTGCAAGAAGATCTATGGGTTAGATAAAGTTCTTGCAGTAGGATTGACAGAATCCTCATGAAGGAATAAAGCCAGTACCTCAAGGTCTCCTTTGAAGTCATGAGAACTCTTAAGGTTCTATGAAGTAATAAATGAAACATAAAAGGATATACTCTCTGAAATGAAGTGCAGAAGGTGCCAAGGAATGAAGAAACATCTTCATGAGATCTCAATTGAGAGATCTAGAAAAATGATGAATAGATGATCATCATTAATAAGCAAGGTGACCGATGTCTATGAACAAGAAGGTCACCTCAATCAATAGTTTATGGTCTATATGTTAAATAGAGAAAGACAAAAGACTCAATATGTGCAAAGGAAAGGTTGACAAGATAAGTACTATGGAAAGATTACCTGAAGGATGGATGAAGTTGAGGAAAGGATCAAGGGAAAGAGGAAGTAATAGATATCCACTATGAATGAGATATCTCTCTCAAAAGGACCCTATCAGAAGTCCCTGCAGATATGAACATAGTAAGAAGATGCATCGTGGCATCATGGAAGCAAGAGCTCATATGGAATCATGAAGAACATAGCTCTTGGGAATCTTGTTGTACATTGAAGGAAAGGAAGAAGTCGTCTAGGTCAAAGGAAATATTTGCTAGATGGGGATATACTAGATCTTGAAGGATCTCTGATAGAGATCTCAGCGAAGGGTCTCCTAGTCCGGGAAGGCAGCAAATATCTCGTCAGAAATTCCAACTCTTGGAACTCATGAGATGGTGCTTCAATGACATGAAGAATGAAGCAGACCAAGGGATTGAAGATATTTTCAATCAAGCAAGCTGCTGAAAATACCTAAAGGAAAATGAGGTATGTATGATTGTATTTGTATTTGCATTTGATATTGTAATGTCATGATATGTGGTTGCAGATAAAATGGATCAAGCATGATCAAAAGGGAATAGATCTCCTTCTCTGAAAGAATGCAGAAAAACGTAAGTCAGACTAGATGAAATCAACATAATATGTCCTCATAATGTAGTATGAGGTAGTTGATGACCATTGAAGAACTATGAGAGCTCTTGGGAATGAAAGATATGAGGATGGAAGAGATCGTGACGTAAGCAACCTTGATGAAGGCAATCAACATCCAGAAGATTAGGAAGACTTGACCATGAAATCTCTCGGAAAGATGTGAAGGCTCTGATGGAAATCTGAAAGGATGAGGACCCTTGACAACAGATATCATTGGGAGATGTGTCAACATGTATGCAGGATGATTGATACCTACAAGAAGATGTCACTGGAAGAAGGCCATCACCAAAATGTAATATGTAATTTGTTTTTGGTGTCTGACCTCTTGGAAAACTCTGGGTATGTGTGCAGGATCAAGGAAAGGAAAGATGTGAAGGATGTCACAACTAATCACTTTTGAAGGAAAGTGAAGACATATGAGCTTATGATGGAAGCCCCAGATGCAAAGCCAAGGAGGATACTTTCTGGGAAAGAAGGAATGACATGACGGAGGAAAGTGATGGATGGCTGAACCTACATGTGAAGAAATTGATGACATCGAAGTCTTGAATCATCAGTCAACTAGAAGACCCTACAAAGCATTGATGATAGAGTCCTTGGGTGAGAGGGAGCTCTGGGAAGTTCCTATGAGCGAAGGAACTCGAGCAAGTTTCTGAGTAAAGAGAAACTTGGAACTCGTCCCTGGTTAAGAGGGAGAGTTAGACATGATATTCTTGTCGTTAGTTTGGAAGAAAGAATGGAGGATTGTGTAATCATCTGGTATCTGACACTCTTTGAGGATGTGGTAGGGTATCCAAGACAAGAGTGGGCAAGAGGACCGATATTCTTGAGGGTTGGGAATCCAAGATGAGAATAGTCCTAGTAGGGCATACTCGGAGAACACCCAGGTGGGTATGACCCTAAGAGAGACAATGATGATGTGTGTCTATCAGTCGTTGGTGTCGCTAGCATTGTGTTCTCTAATCTATTTGAGAGATAGAGCTGTTAGTCAAGGCCTTGCTATATGGAAACAATGTTGGTTGAAATGATGCTATCACAGATGGATTGCAAATCCGATTCCTCTTATGAGAAATTCTTCAGATTGAGAATGACCAAGTACCATTATGAATACCTTCCTAGTTAAGAGGGAGTGTTGAAGAAAGTGTATCTAGGTTCGGACTTCATAATGACACGATCTTTGTATTTGATGTAATAAAAGGAAATAAATTATTTCTGTAATCTTTCTACAAGGGTTTCATGAGCAAGAAGTGTCACTAGGTGAAAGACTTTTTCTTGATGTCTTTAGGATTTATTGTTATGTCAAAGAGTCATGTCATGAATGGAGAAGCTCTTTAAGAGCCTATGTAAAATGTATTGGTGTCAAATCAGCCCTCCAAGACCAAGAAGAATCCTCCAAGAGCAAGCTCACCAAAATCTGCAAGCAAAACAACAAAGGAATATAACATCGGCTCCAAAATGAATCAAATAAATAAATATAAGTCATGTCGGCCTTGAAAAATAGACATGTTGGTTCATAAACATATATCGGCTCATATAGGTGGCTCACTACTATAAATACCCACGAAGGGTCAGCGAAAAAGAGATAAGAGAAATTTTGGATGCCTATGAAATTTCACTCAAAGGAGCCGCAGTCAGAGAATAAGATCCGCATTAAGGTAAGGTATGTCCAAGGCTTCAGTTGCCTCCTCGGATGGGTATAAGGAGCAACAAAACCTAGTCCTATATCTTCTTGGCATACCTATAACTTGAAGGAGAAGCCCTCGGATGTGTAAGATTGTGGATAGACACACAACACCATCATGAGATTTGGGCTAGATATACTTCTGTGATTACAACCTCAACATCTTTATACAGATCTGTTTAGATATATCTCAACAACAGAACTAATGCTCTCGACATACTTGTGATGTTCTCAGATGGATAAGAGCAGATCAGGCAGCATGTGATCTGGGCATTCAAATGGAGTAATGATTCTCGGCATGAGGACGCAGTCACTATGAATACCCTCGGCCTTATCACATACTGTGATATACCTGTAGCAACCTTGACACAATGTATTGCAGTAGTTAGTGTTATATGAAGATGACCTATACTATCTCAGCAATACAATAAAATAAGCTCACATGATGGGAGAGATCCTTTGCATATTTATGAAAAGAGATGCACAGTCTTATTGGTTACCACAAGCTCTTGGACTCAGTGTGATGTAGTGCTGATGTGCTACTAGGAGCAGTAACCTAATCCTGGCATAACCTCTTGTAGCGGCTACAACCACCCTCCAAAATTTGCCTTAGCTTTGTTTTGGAGCCTCCCTACCAACCTTTCACAACATCTTGTCTTACTTCGTCAAGTACACAAGGTTCAGTGTTTTTTTTGCACAAAGACAGCCTGTCGATGAAAGCTTGATGCATTCCCCTCATAGGTTGATCACCCGGACTTGGTCTAGTTGCAGGCTGAGCAACTCCCCCAAGAAATTGCGCAATTCTGGAGGGCAACCAGTCTTCCCTCCAGAAATTGCGCAATTCTATTTGGTAGCCTGCTGGGCTCTAGAATTGCGCAATCCTGTCAGTCAAGCTTCACCCAGAAAACTGCGCAATCCTTCCTAGCAAGCCTGCTCAGCCCAGGAATCATGCAATCTTGGGAAGCAATCAGCTTCTCTGCCTAGGAATTGTGCAAATCTCCTGGGTAGCTAGCCCAACTCCCATCCAGAATTGTGCATTTTCACCCAGCAGTTGAGCAGCTTCATGCATGAGCAATTGGGTTGACCAGTTCCACCCGGGACAAAGGAAAGTTGACTTGCATGCATGACTTGATCTTTCCCGGAATAGCAAAAAGCAACATGCAAAAAGCATCCCATGATTCAGGGAGCTATTTTTAGCAACCAGAGGTTACATGCAAAATCGTTTTAGAACCTTTCCTCCAAGTGTCGATTTTTCCTAGATCTGTGGCATGTGTGTCATGAGCTCAAACTTATTTATTAGACGTATTAGAGCTCATTCTTTCAGATTGATCTTGGAGTTCTGACATCCCACAGCACATCTAGGACTCTTCGACACATCCGACTTAGCTATTCATGGGTAAGTGGTCTCAACTTGTCTTTTTCAGTATTTCTGTCTCTTTTTGTATTTTAGCTTGTGTGGGTGTTGTTTGCTTGATTTCTTTGAACACTTGCTGTTGTTTACATGCATACTAGCTTGTACTAGCACCGTTTCAGTGTTTGTTGTTGTCGCATGCACGAAACTGTTTTGCACGAACGGTCGTTGATTTGGTGACTCGCGTCACCCACATGCATGTTGATTTGTTCATTTAATTTTTCATTCGATGTTTGCATGCACGATCAATCACTTCTGCTTTCACTTAGTGTCACCATGCATTTACTTTCACATTTTCTTTCAGTTGCCCGTCGGCTGGTTTAGGCAGCCTTGGCCTGGAATCTACCTCACCAGACAACATTGCACAATCCGGGAAGGAAGGCTCTGTCTTCCTCTCCATAAATGCGCATTTCTGCCCAGGCATTGTCCTCCAGGATTGCTTTGCGCATTTCTGAGGGATAGTGACCGCTGGCCCAAAAAATTGTGCAATGCAGTCGCTAAACTTGCAGTCATTGCCAGCTGGAATTGCGCATTGCGCAATCCCAGCAGTGAGCCTAGATTGTGCATTGCGCATATCCAACAGCCAATCTTGCCTCCCAGATAACCTAGACTGCCTTTTGCGCAGTTCTGGCAGCCATCCACCTAGCCTCCTAGAAGAAATTGCGCAATCTTTGACTATCATTCCCCAGGTATGTGTTATGTCATTCCCCGAATTAGCTTTGGTTTTCGTTGACAGATTTTTTGCCATGCATGTCGCTTTGTCTCCAGATCTTTCAGGTGTTCACCCGCCTCTTAGCAGTATAGGACCAATGGCCTCCAAGAGAGTAGGATCAAAGGACACTGATGGAAGTGCAACTGGAGTAGCAGTTGAGCAGGTGTTCACATGTTTGCCGATCTATGAAGATACCAAGCTGTTTCTAGACAAGGACATCACGCTGAAATGGCAAGAGGTCAATGAAGCATTTGCAGGCACTTTTGGGAAAGACCTCAAAAACTGTCAGGTGTATGTGAGCATTCACAAGTCCGTCTTGTATTGGATTGGATGCAGATACTTCGCGTTCCCATGCGTGGACATGATACACTGGATTGCCTCGCACATTGATCTCGAGACGATGACTCTGAGCAGTGTCAGCGGGACGAAGCTTGCTACCTTCTGGGCACATGATTATGCTGAGATGTATCAGATGTCAAAACCCGTGACTATCATGGAGACTCCTTTCAACTTACCCAGCAGTAGTGCCAACTCTAGAGACATTCTGAAGAACTAGGTAAAGGAGCCGGTTAGATCCAGGATGACACCCAACCAGATCTATAAGACGAAGACACTGCGGAAGGCATATTAATACTTAGTCATATTTGCATGTCGACTATGTGGCCAAGAAAGCATGGAAACCTTCCCACAGAGTTGGGTGATCATGCTGGAGCAACTGGCCAGAGAGGGTAAACCATGTAACTGGTTCGGCATGTTGGCTCATCAGCAGAAGGAACAGGTAATGAAGGCTCGACAGTCACCCGGAGGCATGCAAGTAGAGATCTACATGTCTGCTTACATCTTAGATGCAATTTGTGCCCAACATGAGTTCTTGGGCTTGGAGTGGGCATGGTCACCGACGGAGATTGCTGTGAACACATATTGTAAGTTGTTGTCTGAATGCAACTTCAGAGGAGTAATCACATGGTTGTCCGATCATTTTGTCACCCCAATTTACGAGATGATATTCAAACAGGATCCACCATGCATGTCGAAGGAAGCAATGGAGGCATTGATAGACATTGCAGATTGGTATGCCTCACCGTCCGACACCTTCATACGAATGTTCAGCGCAGAGAAGCCTTCGCATGTTCTACTGAAGTTTGCCTTGGACATGCTCGTCATGCAGTAAATAGCATATCACATCTCGGCAGGATTGACAGCGAGACTTCATCGGAAGAAGAAGGCACCTTGGCCAGCTCTTCCGTTGCAGATTGGGTTATACGAGATTCTGAGTTTCAAGCAAGCGGATGTTGAAGCAGAATAGATGAAGTATCCATTCGACCTCCAAAGTTACAATTCATATGACCCACATTGTCTTGTGAAAGATCACTGCGCAAGAGTACAGTTCAATTGGATCCACGAGGCATTTCATTGGGCAAAGGAGGACCCATGGAGGTATTGCTACAGTTTCTCCAAACCCAATGAACAGGGCGGCTTTGTTGTGGAGTGGTTAGCGAAGCAACATGAAGCAATATCCAGAGAGCACCAACACCAGAAGCAGCAACAACAGCAGAAGTAAGCATACCAGTGCGGGACAAGGGCAAGAGGAAGATTGTAGATCGAATGGAGGAAGAGCAAAGTTGCAAGTTCCGAGCAGATCCACTGGTAGAGAAAGCAACTATGGCTATAGAGGCAAAGAGGTGACAGCGTGACAAGAGAATTGCGCAAATGCAGAGGGATAAGAGAAGAATGGAGGAAGCAGAGAAGGAGTTGCATTGGTTGAAGGAGCAACTCCGGAAGGAACAAGAGCTGCGCAAACAGGAGAGGGAATCTCAACAACAACATGTATAGCAGGGGGCGCAACATGTGCAAACAGATGAAACAATGCCTGTACAAGTAATGAATTCATCAGAATAGTTGGCATCAGGCAGACAGGGTGAACCATTGCAGGAACAAGACTTCGCTCGTGAGATAGAGCAAGCACTTCAACAGTTGGATATGGATATGGAGCAACGAGAATTGGAACAGGACATCGACCTTATGCCTCACCACCAAGAGGTCAACTTGCTTCATCGCATCCAGATGATGAGCAAGTCTCAAGCGACTGAGGAGGCACTGAGATCTTTGGAGATCAGCTGAAAGGAGAGATGTACAACATCTCATTCGATGAGTCTCAACATAGAGTTGTGCAGTCTCGTAGAGTGTCAACTCCGGATGATCATATATCTCCTACGAAAGTTGAGGAATGAGTGATCGTGTCTGACGTGCGCAAACATCCAGCAGCCTTGGCCGATGCAACTAGAGTGTATGCCAAAGCCACTAGCTCAAGTGTTCACTTTCTGATAGCTGTAAATGAGCAAATGGCTAAAGAACTTCAGATGGCCAAGCAAGGAGGAGAGTTGGTGACAGCGTCTGCCCGAGCTGAACTGAAGAAGCTAATACTAGATGAAGTATTGTCCCTTGACACAGTTATGCGAGCATTGTACTCCAAGCTTGGCACCGTGCATAAGGCAGTTGTCCATCTCAACGGATGGCAACAACGATGTGCTAGAAGAGCACGTATCTTGACGAACTTGCATGCTGCTGTTGATTACATGCAAACATTGATGATGAGATACAAGGGAGTCCTGCTTCACTTGCCTAAGATGATGAAGGCCAGTGCGGTCGAGTTGAAGGCACATATCCGGAGTCAGATCCGAAACTATGAAGAGCTCCCACAACTCATCACTAGTATACAGGCTTCCCATGCAAGTGTGTTCGAGAGTATGGATGTTGTGGTGCGCGCTCATGCAATCCCATCTATTGGGACTCTCACCCAGGTGAAGACAAAGGCACAGGTCCGACTAGAGCTTGACTCGTACTTCAATGAGTTGATGTGCATTGCCACTAGCCTAGACTTGCCCATCAGCGCAGACATCATGCACAAGTATGTTGTTGTTCCGGCCACATTAAGGATAATGATGTGCATGCTTACAGACGAGTTGGACAGAGGATCCCGAGCAGTGTACCTAGATACTATGGAGGCAAGAGTCAGGTTCTAGAAAGATGTCACCTTGGAGCACACGGACACCATCGCGGACTACCGATCTTGGCATCAGTATGTTACTGTTGATCAGTGCGAGGATGTTGAGGAGTTGGACTTCCATGGTTGTCTAAGTCATAGTGATGTCTAGCATGGCTTGCTTAAGCCATTTCTCTCACATGGGTACATGTGCATTGTAATGTAACGTAATGTCAAGTGTAAGTCAAGTGTCGATGGTTGGATGTAACAGTCATAGAGTAGATGAAGAGTCATGAGAGTAGATGAACTGTCACAAAGGGGAATGTCAAGGGTCACCCCACCCTTTGCTTAAAATAGTCCTTCATAACTCATTGTGGAGGCTTTTGGTCAACCAAGCTTCTGATAAGACTATCTTGGAGAGAGCTTGGATAGTATTGTAACGAGCGTTGGCTTCTCCACTGCGTAGAGCTAGTGCATCTTTTTGGAGGAGAAGGCAGTTGTAACGTTCCGCTATCGGAACTAGTGGTTGGACATGAATATATTGTATAACTGGAACTTACACTTTTTAATATAATAAGAGCCAACACGTTTCATGCATATGTTGTATTCTATTCTATGCTATCTGGTTTACTCGAAATGATATATGTATCTGTTTACTTACGCATGAATGTATAGCTATCTGTGTATGTATGTATGAATCTTTCTGAAATGTGCTGTTGGTTTAAACATCACTTTGGATTGCTTGCTAACTTGCCTTCCATGTTGTGATGTATCTTTGCTTGTGTGTTCCCTTCTTAACTGCGTGCTATCACAGGTTTCCAAGGGGTGCATTGATCTCAACCCCTGTGTGTTAGAACCTCTCATGCACCTTCCTTGGCTCGCTGCAGCTGTCACACCCTTGCTACCAACAAATTTATCTTACTTGTCTCTGTGCGAAATCACGGTCAAGGCATTACCATATGACCCACTGCTGGACTCCTACACCAAACGGTCTGAGGTCTAATTGGGACTTCTTACCGGGGAGATCCCCTGACATGTTTGAGGGTCCAGCACCGTTAACATAACCATAATCATAGCAGCTATAGACTATGATCTTATGATTTCATTATATCGAAGTGCAACAATGATATCAATACAGTGAGAGATGCATTAGCAAACGATTTCAGTGATCCTGTTATGAAGGCATTCAATGGTACAACAACGAGGATGATCTCAGTAGCGACAGAAGGGAGGACTGGTATCTTGGTCTTGGAGAGGCAGAGTATGTCAAGGGTCATGGCCTTGGTATTCGTTAATGGAATCTCTATAAGAAGAATTTACGCATGGGTTTTCCTCTCCAAGTGGGGGAGGTTTTGGCCCTGGCAGAAAGCCAAACATTTGTGTTCTTGTCTCTTTTGTTCTTTTGGTAGCAGTTTGATGAAGTAAATGCATACACTAATAATGAATGAAATATCAAGCTAATATAAATTGTTTAAATACTTCACAAATTGTTATCATGTAACGAAGAATCAACCTGATTATGTATTCCCTATATTTTTCAACAGTAACATCTATGAGCCTATTGTCCAAAGATCTCTTAACCTCAGGAGCCCTCTATCTCAATTCCTCACCTTGGAGCTTAGATAGGGGGGAAGAGTTGGCTCATTATTCTCAATTAGCGATGCTCTCTGTAGATCAGCAACATATCATCTTGCTCATATCTGATAGTCATCATGTCTCAATAACAACTATCTTTTGTTCATATAGGGCATCAAATCAAATATCATATTAGAACAAAATATACATAAAATGGTTACCATAGTCATCCTCCCTCTCGAGGAGGTGCCAACCACAAGCTTAAGCTTGTCTCGTACAACAACACTGTCTCAATGAAGGTACTTTGTTCCCAACTATATATATGGGATTCTTTGCCAATCAGTGCCCAATCTTTGTCATCACAATGTATACATGTCATATCCAAAACCTGCTTAAACATCTTTTCAAAGAGCTTCTTCATCCCTCCTGATAGCTAGCCATGCTAGCAACATCATACTCAACCCCGGTCTTGCTAGAAGCCTCTCATCCAAAAACATCATGGTAGATCTCATACTAAGGAAACACCTAGATGCGTTCATCAGTAATAATCCCAAACATCATCAGTGAATCCATGCAGTTGCGTATCACAGGAAGAATGTCTTAGTCCAAAAATTGTTCATTCCATGCAAATATCTCGAAGGGTGTGTTATCGCACAAAGTGTCTAGGCACCGCGACAATGCTCAGAGTAAGGGCTGTCACTCATAATCCTTACTCCGTTTAGACTCTCTCCTAGGCAAGTCAAGGGGGGTAGTCCCTAGTTAAATGGATGAGGATAGCCTGTGAAAAAGAGACTCTAGGAGATTTTAATGATAGAGAACATGATGAATCTAAACGATTAAATCAGATAAATACGCCAACATAAACAAGACATGACCATGAGATAGAGACAATTATAGACTAGTGCCTTCGATATTTGAATTAACTATCAATAAAACAAGTTATCGAGAACGATTTTCCAATATATGACGAACAATGACAATTAGGTATGATTAATATAAACGCCCAACACTGTGACATGCAAAAGATTCCAGATCTAAAACGATTTTTATCAACTGCCCAGATCTAGGATTAATTAACCTTTTCCAAAAGCCAACATGATTTAAAATATTTATAGCATCTTGACCATAGAGAAATATAAAAAATGCATTTAATCACCGAATAATACTAAGGAGCTTTAGGTTTAAATTTTAATTATTCCTTAGGCAATAACTTCAATGTGATAAATAAATCGCACTGAATCAAAGGGTTTAAGGAAAAAATCGAATTTTTAATGTTCTAAAATTTTCTAATTTTATATATATATTTTTTAATATTTTTTTGGATTTTTTTTTTTTTAAATAAAAATAAAAATGAAAATGAAATGAAATCAAAAGAAAACAAAATCGATTTTTTTTTTTAATGAATAAAAGTCAAATAAAGGAAGAATTCAAAATTAAAAAATGAATAAAAGTGAAAATAGAAAATCGAAATAGAGAAATGAATCTAGTTAACGTAAATGATGAAAATTGAAAAAGGGAAGTCAAAATCGAAATTCAAAATTAACTCTAACCATTATATACAAATGTAAATAGATAACATTAAAACAAAAAGGGACTAACTAAACTACATAAGAAGAAGACTTAAACTAACCCACAAATATAATACACATACATAAAATAAAAGGCAAAAGCCCTTTTTTTGTTGTTGTTTATGCTTTAGATTTCGAAATGAAAATCATCAAATCAAAATACGATAAACCTAATCTACCCTAACTAAGCCCACCCACTCACAAACAAATAAAAAAAGGGAATACAAAGTCGTAATGTGTTTTGCGTTGATGTGTCTGTAGGTTTGAGAGCAATGTAAATGTGGATGAAGGATGGAGCTAGGGACGTGGAACAGGTATGGCAATGCGTGGAGATGGCAGCAAATGAGGGTTCTATGGGAGAGCTACAGGGATGGTAGCGGGGAAATGCGATGAGAAGGACGCAAAGTATGGAGGAGACTCCGACCCTCTGGCAGCATGGAGAGGTGAGCTTGGATACGCAGAGGGAATGGACAGTAGCCAGGGAGATAGCACGCGGATGGAGGTTGCAGAAAGAGGATGAAGGCTGTGCGTAGGGCAGAACTGCGTGGAGGGTGAAGCAATGCTAGCAGCATGGAGGTTGGGCAGTGGAAGGCTGCGTGCAGGTGATTGAAGATTGCGGAGAAGGATGGAGAAGCTACAGGTAGGAGGTGCATAGATATGGCAGTAGCAAGGGAAAATTCGACGGGCAGAAAGAAATGCAGCGTGAGGAAATAGGGATTGCGAGTAGGGAGCTCGACAGTGATGGTTGTGGGCTGTTGTAGAGAACCAACAACGAGGTTAGGGAGATGAGAGAGAAAAACGCAAGAAGACACCAGAGTTTTCTTTTTAGATCTTAAAAATTTAAAACCCAAACTCAGACAGTAAAAATAATTTCGAAATTCTCTAGAAAACAATAGTAAAAAAACAAATTCGAAATTTTTCTGCTCAAGAAACCCCAGGCAGCCAATCAATCTGCAAAATGATGGCCCAGAACTTCCAACAGAACCTCTAAAAAGATTTCCAGAAATCTTAATTAAATTTTTAAATCGCTCTGCTTCAGATTTCTTTAAAACCCTTATGAAATTTCCAGGTCTGAAAATAAATAAATTCCCTACAAAAAATGATGTTGATGGACTTCCAGAGTTCCAAATCTTACCCTCCAGGGCCTAGATCTGGACTCTGCGCAACTTTAAGCTTTAGCCTAGATCTGGACTCTGCACAACTTTTAGCTTCAGATCTGTAGCTGCAATGCAAAAAAAAAAACACCCAAACGATATATTCAATGACCCAAAAAACCCAAGTTAGAAAACTGAAAATAATTACAGATCTATGTACATAAATGGCAGATCTATCAGATCTAGGGAGTGTGAGTCCGACTCCGCTCCCATATCTGATGATCTAAGGCTCTCATGTAATATTCTTAATTAGCTATGGCTAATTGGAATATTCGATTTTGTCCAATTTTTGCCTTATATAGTTATTTGTAAATAAAAAGTGAGGACGGGGGAACATAACTCACTTTAGAATAAAAAGTCACTTCCTAGGTAGCACAACATTGTGACTTAAAGGGGAGCCAAGGGGGCCAAAGGGGGACGCATAAACGGGGCCCACGCAGACACATGGAGGGACTGCGCAGGAGGGAAGGAACACATGGCAAGAAGGGAATCACGCAGGAGAAGGTGGGCCTAGGGATTGTGAGAGGCAGAGGCTATAAGATAGAGAGGAACCCCCTCATTTTGGATCATTCAGTTATGTGCATTTTGAGCTAGTCATTTCGACTTTTGAGCACGCTAGCTGTTTAGCTAGTATGTAGCACTGTTTAGTGCATCGAATGTCTCCGGTCGAAGATCTCACCCTTAGCCCCGGGGGATTTCGAGTGCCTGCTCGGGCAAGGTATTTCCTTCGGTGTTTCCGCAGTAGTTTCATCAGCATTCTAGCAGTTGTTTTAGCAGCATTTTGGACTGCGCAACACTTGGAGAGGGACGCAGTTCTTTTTGGGTTGTAGTGCCGGATTGGGGTTTGCAGGTGGATTTATGCTGGGTGATTGAGCAGGGTCCAGCTCTTGTCTCATTGGAGGATTTTTGGCAAGGTTTCAGGCGGATTTTTGGAGGGTTTTCTTCAGTGGTAGCACAGGGCATTAGGGAACTGTGCAGTACCCTAAGGGGGTGTTTTTCGGGGTTCGGCCATTCCAAGAAAGCTTTCTGGGTTTTTCTGGGTTTCTTGAGTAGAGCCCAAATTCAGAGTTTCAGCTTTTTCCAAGGAGGGGAGCAGCCCCAAATCATCGTTTGTTTTCTAGCAGTAGTAGCAGCACAACAGCGGCATCCACGCAGAGAGGCCATTCTTTAGATAGAGGAGCAATGACCTGTTACAGAGTTTTGTGAGAGGCCATTATTGTCATTCTGAGAGTATTTCTTCACTTGCCTTGTGCAAGTCAAGATGCCATCTGTCTAGTCACCTCTTGTACTCATTTTATTGTTTAGTATAATAAAATGGCTTAGCATTTTCTCGTTGCATTTCTTGTGTATCTGCTTACATTATTATATGCTGTTCCACTATTATTTTATCACTTCTGGGTTATTATATCATCTGCACATATTTAGTTGGAGTTTTTCCTGGGGTTTTTGGTTTATTCCGGGTTAGGAGTATTACATCTCAACAGCCAGATCTAACGATTTAGCACAGAAAAATTAAATTTTTTTGAATTTTAGAGGAGGTACTAAGCTCAAAACCCTTCATGCATCACCCATAAAAATAATATCTTATGATAAGCCCAGGATCAAATTCAAATTGGGCTCTTCAGAAAACACGGATCGGGAGTTGGCTGGTTCAACCGAGAACTTCCCCGAACGCCCGATGATCTAATAATCAAGGATTTTCCTGCAAAACTCAATTCAGCCGTCAATCATAGAGCGAGAGAACAATAATAAAATTCAGATCTAATAGAGATGCCTGCTATTATATTCAAAACTTAAATTATCATTCAAACCCCAACAATTGAGCAAGATACATGTACTCAAATCGCTCTCCAGAAGCTATTATTAATGGCAAAAAAGAAATTACTCAAGAAAATAATACATCTTACAGCATTTCCATGAAGAGTAACACCAACAGAAATTTAACCCAAAGTCTTTCTTTATTGCTCATAAAAAGATTACAATAGAGAGCTTTTCACTTAGTACATGATCAAAATATCGGATGACACTCACTGACAAATGACCTCCTATTTAAAGATAAATCCTCCAACGGCTAGTTCGAATGATCATTATCAAAGTGATCTCCACTGTTGATGGGGATCAAAATTTCTTTTAATCTCATCTGTTGAAATTTTAAATATTGAGGAAATTTCGAGTCTTTCAATTAAATGCATTTTAATAAATTCAAAAATTAAAATTTTGCATTTATTTTCTTGAAATTTTGACTTTGACTTAACCCCAGGGACCTAAGGCATAAAATTTAGCAAAATAATCAATTAACCTTAGTCTCTGAACCTGTTAAGATTTAATTTTTTAAAGGATCCATGAATTTTACCTCTGGAAAACTTAAATTTACTTAGGACCTAGGACTTATGAGGGGATAAATTATTTTTCTAACCCTCAAGACACTTTACATCATGATTTTTTACATTTTTACATCTCAAGGGGGAAAACCCATTTGCAAAAGACCCTCACAGACTATCCAGTTCTGCGACACAAATATAATCTAGCAGATCAAGCAATTTGTAATAAAATATCCTAACCAAATAGTTAGATTATTCTCAAAGCACTTTTACATAGACTCGATCTAGAACACTAGGGCTCCCCTAAGATCCCAGTGACAAAATCCCTTCCGGCTTTGGGGTAAGGCTGAAGGGAAACTCTGCCGACCATTCAAGAATGGATCGGTGAGCCAAAAATCTCCCGGAATGTAGATCGTCACCAGAAAAGTAGGTTTACCTAGTTGATTACATACACGACACGAATCCGCTGAGATTATTTACATTATACACATGCGGACTGGGTTTACATTATAAGATGATGATCAAGCTAATGATGATAGTTGGACGACATGAACACATCGATTAGGCGCTATCCCTTTTGTGAAAAAGGGGGTGTACTACTATGGGTCGTTGACACGTAGTGGTCAACAGGGTGCTCGGTAGCAACTCTTTGTGTATGAAGCGGCTCAATCATGAATTAACTCAGGTTCTATGTACAACATATATGTATGTGGATGGGTGTTCTATTAGAACTGTCAGTGGCCAAGTTGAGTTCAACAATATCTCTTCACAACTTCTTGAAATTCAATCTGAGTGTCCAAGGATTTGCATTTCCACTTTCCAACACTTCTTCAATAGCTTCACAATATAGATTTTCTTTTCCCAACTTCAGAAATAGATTCATCATGCCATGATGAATTATTTCGAGCTTCAAAAGCCATCTCCCTCTTACTTAGATCATCAGAGGCTCATTACCTGTCAATAATAGACCGTTAGCATATAAAACCAAAACCAAAATCAAAATCATTCCTTGGAACACTTCTGAAGTAGAGGTTTGGATCAACACATCATCCCGGCTTTAGCAGGTAACTATCAATGCAGACACATCAAGATTGAGGAGCTTGCTTCATACAATGCTCTCTGCAAACATAACACTTTATCAAACCAATATGTTTAGTCTTACATAAATCAATATTGTACAAACAAATCAACTAAGTCAGCTTATCAAAGTTTAGATGTTAGATCATAACTAATATAACAGTATTAGATTCTTTAGACTAGGTGACAGGTAGAGCTCTCATCAAGTCATGACTTCATCTATTATAAAGCCAACAAGCTGTCATTTAATTATCAAACCAAGCTTCATCAAGTCATCCTCATGATCATAATGTAAGTCACTATATGCAAATGCATATACTAAGAATAGGTTCCATCCATTTATTGTGAGATTACTTCACACTAAATCACAACTATCAATACTTCAACCATTGTGCTAAGAACAATGAGGCCAATACAAAACCATTATCGAATACCAATATTAGCCATTGAAAGTCACTATGCCCATATAGCATTGTCATCAATGCAAATTATCAGTGGTCAAATCAAATCATTAGTCATTAGGTCAAATCCCAAATTTGCTATCATAGTGAGGTCTATAGTCCAAAACATATCTCAATCATCAATTCAAAGTTCTAAGTGTTTAGAAATCTAGGGCATCAAGTATTAGGTGATTTCTCTTCTTAGATAACTGCTTGTGAATGCTTTTTACTTCTTAGATTAGGATCTTCTTTTACTTATGTTATTATAGTGTTCGTCTTCATCAAACAACTACCAATGCATAAACATAAAGAGACAAGAGACACAAAATGTAGGCTGTCAGTTAGGGCCAAAACCTCTCCCGCTTGAGAGGAAAACCCGAACAAATTCTTCTTCTTATAGAGACTTCAATTAACGAATACCAAGACCAAGATCCTTGACCTATTTGCCACTCCAAGACCAAGTCACAAACCTTTTTTGATGAAATCCTTCTTGAAACAAACTTGCAGCTCTTTACTTCTTCTATGGTCAAAGCAAGTCAAACTGTCTGCATTTCTGCAATTTCGTCTTATTCACAGATTTGCAATTATCGGTCTATATATACCCTTGCAATTCTCATGTGTGATCTGTTTTGAGATATCTTCCTTTTTCGATTGACTAGGAGACTTCTCTTGTGACCTCAGCTAGGATGTACGCTGATATAGAGAATCCTTTCTTGGCTCCTTCGCTGACTGAGAAACCCTACTATAGAACCCTTAACACATGACATACATGCTAAGAAAAGTACCCAAAAATAGTGCCAAAAATAGCTTGAATACTCCTCTGTTCTTCGCTTGATGAGAGGCTTTTGTCTCCCTTTCTCGCACTTCTGTCAACTGCAAACCATGACTGAAAGCTTCATCGAAATTTTCCTTCTGAAATGAGGCCGAGCTACCTATAAATAGTTGTTTCCCATCATAATGAGCCGACATGAGTATATGTGAGCCGACATGTCCTTTGGAGAGTTTACATTATTCCTTTTTGAAGCCGACTTGAAAGAGAGGTCTTGTGCTTGTCTTGGACGACTTCCATACTTATTTAGTGACTCATACAAAATGTAACATGCCCAAGAAGAGTCCTTTATACATGACATAGACTCAAATTGACTTTTATGACTAGATGACAAATCCTAAAGGCTCATAATGGGAGCCATAACTAAAAATAAAATTCCTTGCTCATGAAACCCATGAGACAAGTATTACAATAATAATTTTATTTTTCTTCTTTTCATCACTTACATAAAATCACAATTACGCATGTCGTGAAGACCGAACCTAGTTACACTTTTCAACACCAAGTCATTATCATGTCAAAACTCCAAACATTACACATCTATATCAATCAACCAAATCTAGTCTAACTCTTGCAACACAAACTTCAATGGTTAAATCATAATGACATATCTATATGCATATCCCGTCACTAGTCAACATATTCACATTATAATAAAACATTCAAACTTCCCTTCTCATAGAATTTTCTGTTGCTTTCTCTATGTATGTAGGATTAACATCCTTCAGGTGAACTTCTGATTTTATGCGCAAAGCTTCACTCTTGTGTCCTACAAGCATAGTCGTACCCATAGACCTTCCTCCGAGCGGTTGGGAGGCTACAGTGGCACCTTTGAGCTTCCATCCATGCAGCTGGGTGGCTATAGTCGCACCTATAAGCATGCTTTCATGCGACTGAGGCTTAGAGTAAGGGAAAACTCTCTCGTCTCATATCAGGACTTTGCTTCAGATCAACAATGTTAGATATTTGTCTATTCATGTCCATAAATCTTATTTCAACAATAAATAATATAATGCAAATGATAATAGGGGTAAGGATCTTATGGAGAGATTCTCCCTTTGAATGGGAAGCCACTTTAGTCATCTTCATTCAAGTCATCAATCTGTCTATAATACTGTCATGCATCAACAGATCTATTAGATCATAAAGTCAGACTATATCACATATTCATCATGGTCATATATGTTAGCATCAACTACTTCACCATTACATCATGACATCAATCTTTCGTCCAGGGTTAGTGTCAAATAGCTAATAGGAGTATACTTCAAGAGTCATGATCACAACGTTACATAACTCAATCCATCAAACCAGGGCATTCAACTTTTCCATATGCCATGATTACTAGCACATCAAAACATAACCACAGTCAACAAAATATCCTGAATATCAATCTCATTGTTACACTTCTACAATCATGGCTACCATGCTTTTCACAAACATTATTAATAGTATCAAGTTACCAACTACTAGAATCAAGGTGCTAACCTTCTTTATTGGATCAAAATGATAGATGTTAGCCAAACATAAAGTATACTAATATATCAAAGATCAATATTAAGAATCAAGAAATTCATCATGTCTAAGAGGTACGATACTTGTTCAATACCAAGTAAATCATTTTATTGTAAGAACCATGAATCCAAATCACTTTCATGTGCGTAAACCATTTGTGAAGGAGACATTCTCATCATACCTTAGGGCTTACTTTGTCATCCAATATCATAACATTAAAACATATATCATGCATACCTTGTAGTATTCAAATGCCTGTGCACCTTCTTATTTTATATAGGCAGCTTGTAGCACTTTGTTACCTTTACTAGCTCCTCTCTTCCAGCATTAGCCATGATTGTCAAGAAGGATCCACTTATCACAACTCATCAAGAGGTTAGAAGCATCCAAATACTCAAATATACATGTAGGAAGTATAAGTAATAAACAAAACTATATCAGATCCATATGTCTAAGCAAAGTAAAGACATAAAGAAGCATCATAAATCGAAAAGTATTTATCTTCAATGAGAGGTGATCATCTCCATCTTGAACCAACGTTAAAGAGCCACCACTGTCCATTGTCCATATAACAATGTTGCCTTCAATATTTCAACCAACTCTATCAACAACCCGGCCTAATAAAGACTATCCCATCTAGGGCTGCATCAAATTTGACACAAGTGCTTGAACATCTTCACTTTGACGATGCTAGGGTTTCTAGATTTCGTATCTCACATTTTTGCGATAAACTTGGATTTCTCTCAAACCCTAACCTCATAATATCCATCAAACCCTAATACAAAAATTGCCTAGGGTTTCCTTCAAACCCTAGAATTCTTTTAGGTCTCCTCCATCTTCTTTTGCTTCCATCAATGGTGTCATCATAGGGGTGATCTTCATGACGTTTCTTCAACCCAACTCTGATACCATGTTCGTTTTTCTTAGGGCTATATTGTTCTTTGCTTTGATAATTGCATTTCTTCACCCCATAACATCATAACATTATTCATATTTATATCATCATTCAGCAGCATATGCAACTATATAGAAAGAACAATATCATCATCATCATTGCAGTGGAACGTAAAGGAACAATAGAAGAAAATCATTCACACATAGAGACACCAGGATTGGTCGAGACCAGGGAAAAACCCAGTATGGGGAAAACCCTTTCAAATCTTCTTCTTATTAGATTGTCATCGAATGATTCAACAAAAGAGAGTACAATGATCCATATCTTCATCCATACAACTATCCAACAAAAACAACTACACAATATCCATGAAATGAACCCAACAATGCTTATATTCAAAATTCTGATTTTGGAGCCCGGAGGAGTCATGCATGTGACTGGGAAGCTTCCAGTCGCTCCTTGAAGCCTATAAGCCAGCGATTATAGTCTGCAACTGAGATTTTGAAACCCTAGATGCCGATTGCATGGAGGACGAGTTGTGCGTGCAACTAGGATGTTTCGGTCGCACGGATGAGCCTAGTAGCGAGCGATTGCAGTCAAAATCTCTTTGTCCTGTGCCTGTGACTGAGGCCCAAAACCCTAAAATAGAAATGCGAGCTTCAGATCCTGTAATTCCATCTTCGAGTGAATCTGTTCCTCCGCGGACGAGCCTCAGACCTGTGCGAGCCGAAAACCAAGAAAGAGAATAGAAGAATGTCTCATGATGATGTCCAAATGAGATTGAGGTCACTTGTATTTATAGCCTTCCAAGGGTGTTCAATTTGTTTTAGGGCCGACCTTATCAAATATGAACATGTGGGCCATTCTTCATAAGTACACTTTCTCTTATCCGATTTGAGTGATCTTGAGGTCGATTTTGGTCCTGTTGAAAAGAGGAATTCAATGCAATCATCATCTCCATCAAATGAGTTGTCCAAAGTGGAATTGACCGCAGTTGCATATTTTAACACTAGAGAGGTAACACTATTATGAGATTAAAGCCCTAAATTTGGAAGGGAAGCCCAATGTGAAGTCTTAATGTGCCCTTGATTAACAAGCTTGGTTTAGTTAGATGCACTAATTGATTATTGTACCTGATGGAGAGGATGCAACACTAGACATTATATGTGATTGGCAAGTGGTTTCATCATGGGTTGTGTAACTTAATTGGCTCCCTAGTCCAACAGAGGGTCATATTGACACCCTCGGGTGAAGCATTGAGAGCCATGGGACTCCCATCATGTGCAGAGCATCATTTCACGCCATGAACATCTTCAACACCCTCAACTGTCTGCTCATTACAATGTGCTCATGGCCCCACATTATTCATGAGATGATGCACTTGGATCAGTGTGCCCCAACCGACTTAGCATTTATATCATGGTGTGGCAGATGATCCAAGGCGTAGAGGAGGTTTGTCTCACCCCTTGATACATGGGAGGGTAGGCACCATCGTCAGAATCGTCGACATTTGAGCATTACTGGCTATTCTATCATCAGGAAACCCATGAGACCAGTTTTGGTGCCCCAAACACAAAATTGGGGCCACATGATGACTTATATGGAGATTGAGGGGCCATCCCCTAGTTCGAGATTTATGGAGCCCTCTCACACGATTTGGCACAAAGAGGACTCAATGTGGCCTTCCAATGATCCTACATCAACATGACGTCATCATTTCAGCTAGCATTTGGATGGCTAATTCATATTTGTAAAAGCTACTTCGTCGGCTTGTGACCAACAGATGTATCTTGTCCATTTTTATAATGTTAGGGGGCTTAGGCTAATGATTCAACCTAGTAGGACTCATAAAAATAAAACATAACTTCATATGTATTGGATCATCATCACACTTGGGAATTTTGACCTTCTTGGCAAATTTCCACTTGTTCTTGGATTGGCTATTGTATGATCTTGGATGCATTTCGATATTTGGAGCTGAAATTTTGATCTTCTTTGGAGCTATCCCTTGAATTGTGGATGGATATATCATATTGTCATCTTGTAAGTGCTTTTTGTTGAATTTTTTCTTGAAATAATGTCTAATGTGTGGAATTATTGTAACTAGATTAATGTTATATTATGCCCTAATTGTTGAAGGTTTATTTTTGAAAACTATTTGGTTGGAAATTCCATACGTTACTCATGATATGACATGTGATGAATGTTCCTAGTGGTGAAATATTGTTTTTCTCCATAAAACTTCATAATTCTTGAGTGGGTAATTTTTGAGGGTTGGTACCTAGGGCATCAATTCTTGACCTCAAGGACAATTTTGGCTAATCTAAAGCATTCAAGACTCCATGTGCCCAAAGGCTAAGGCACTGGTCCAAGCTTTTGGTGATCAACTTCAAACCTTCTCCATAATTTTCTTCTTCTAAATTTTGGTCCCCTTCAATAAGATGACTAGACTAGGGCATAGAGCGAATTTCATTAGAGGAAGAATTGGTGGATTCTGGGAGCATGTACACCAAGCCTAGGGTCTTATCTGCAAGACCTCAAAGTTTAGTAAGTATCCCTTAGGTTTTCATCCATAAAATCTATTGCCCTAGGTGTGCCCTAAGAGGGAAATCATAGCTTGTATTTCCTTGACTTGGAGACGTTTTTGAGGGTTGTACGAGCTTATTACTCAGTAGAGTAAATCATAAGAAGCCCTTTCTCTTGCTTGCCTTGATCTCAGGAGTGCCTTTGGCCATGATAATTTACAAAACCCTATACCCTGCACAATTTCTTTATAGGCCTCCTAGAGGGAGAAAAGCATCTTTTGAAGTGTCTCATTATGATGTAGAGCTTCCCTTGAGAGGTCCTATTTCATCACCTAACACCATAAACGTTATAATATCTATTGAAAGGTGATTATATTCCTATCGAGACTCTTCCCATTGGTGAAAGTCCGTAAGAGTAGGGGACATTGGATGAGGTGATAGTGGGCCATTGTTCCATTGTTATCACCTAGTTTAGCTTTTGTCCTATAGGCTTTCCCTCCTTAGGGCCTGTTAAATTGTGTGGTAACATTTTTGGCGCCGTTGTCGGGGAGGAAACTAGTCTACCTTCTTGGTCAAATATTTGAAGAGATGTTTCCTTTAACAATAATATAGACCCTCTTTTGGCGACTCCTAAATTGCTTAGTTACAAAGATCACGAAGAAATCGTAGCTCCCATAACTAGAGCTGCTGATAGGAAGGCTACTGAGCTTGACAAGTCTCCTTTAAGGAATCCAACACTTGCTGCAAGGCAGCTTTTCCCTAACATCATGAATACCAACACTAACCCAAACCAAAACCAAAATCCAAATCGAAATCAACCCCTCGAACTTAGGAGATGGAATGTGGCATCCTTCAAACCCTTGAATTTTGCTTCCTTCCTCGATGCTCCCCACATATTACCTAAAAAGCATCATGAATTGCTACTCGAGTTTGAAGGAAGGGTGATGTGACTGTTGAGAGACGTGTAAACAATTTCCTTTGGGCCATTGGTCCTCAAATGATTGAGCAGGAAGACGTAATGATGATGTTATTTGCCTTGACATTTGAGGGAGATGTTAAAGATTGGTGTACTAGCTTGCCTCAAGGTAGTGTCACCAACTTTGACTAGTATGAAGAATTCTTTAGAAAGAGATGGGCTACTCATGTTGATGGAGGCATAGTCATTCAAAAGTTTTACAATATAATCAAGGGAGAGAATGAAGATGTTAGGACTTTCATTTGAATATCGATAGGGTTATAAGGGAAATTCCTTATCATCTTAAACCTACTGATGCCCAAATTCTTGAAAAATTTATCAAGGGAATCCGAGGACATCTAACATACCAACTTAGGGATAAGAAACCTAAAACTCTTGCTGAAGCAAAAGAAATGGCCATCTAAATTGAACAAAACTTAACGCTTCCCATATTGAAATGTTCAATTTTCCTGGGGCTAAGGTTGAAACTAAGAAGGTCAAATCTAAAAATCAAGTTGAAGAAGTAGTTGTCGCCCTATTGAAGAAGGTGGGCAAACTATGCAATGATTTCACCGCTAGGAATAGAATGTATATGAACAAGTTCATGTTAAAATTGGAAACTAGGGCCAAACTCCATGGGGGTCATATTATTTATGGCAACTGATATTTTTATTAGATCCCTCTCATTGAGAGGTGTAGGATTGATCTAAAGATCATCCGATTCCGATAAGTATTTATGAAGTTATGAATTTATCTATGTTATGGACAAATTGTTAAGTCAGCCAACAACTTATGTAGGCTCAGAAGCCCAACAGTCATGTCTATTTAACCTCTACGTTTTAGTATAAATAGAAGAGGACTTCAAGTCATTTCTACACACTTGGATCTCTTCCTCTCTCTACTTGTCTTTGGGTTTTAGTAGGAGGAGAGATCCTAAGGAAAAGCCGTAAAAGCCGGAAAAACTGGAAAAGCCAGAATTGCCAGAAAAGCCGAAACTGCCGGGAAAGTCGGAACCTGCAGCAAAAGCTGGAACTGCCGGAAACATCAGAAAATCCAGAAATACCGAAAAAGCTGGAAAAGCCGGAACTGCCAGAAATACTGGAAAAGTCGGAAAAGCCAGAAAAACTGGAAAAGCCAAGAAAGTCGGAACTGCCGGAAAAGCCGGAACTACCGGGAACTGTCGAAACCGCCGGAGCATCTGTCTCCGAAGGAAGGCAGCATGATGTATGAGATCATGGGCAACATAATAAGCAGCATGATGATATGAGCGTGGGCAGCATAATGATGAATGAGATCATGAGCATGGGCAGCTTGATGATGAATAAGACCATGGAAGATGCAGCGTGATGAGCAACATGAAGATGAGATGTTGCTTATTGAGGTTCAACACATGTGACAATACAGCAAGGTGTCACACGGTAATGTGCAGTTAATAGACGAGATGCAGTACTATGATAGGTGAATGAGTCACCTTAGAGAATCAGTCGAAGCAATATATCTTCAACTGATCCATGCCGATATCAAAAGTCAAAGTGATTGACTTCTATTGTAAATGTACTATCTCTCTCACTTTCTCTGCTAAACTTTGAAGAACATAAAAGAAGAATTGATCAAGGGTTTCCCCACATTGGGGTTTGTCCCTGGCTAGTGCCACATCTTGTTTTCTCTTGTCTTGGCTTGTCTTCTGTGATTTATATATATGTTCTATTTGCAGTTTACTTTATGCTGATGTGATTGCTAATGTGGAAAAGAAATTGAAATAAATTGCTCTAGCATGGAACATACCTAAAATTAACATGGTATCAGAGCTGAGGTGAAGACAATGCCCAAGCAAGAGTGAAAGAGCAGTCACCAAAGACAATAGGGACAAGATAAAAGGATCAATGGGTTCGACATCTCTCTTCTAAATTCACAAAGGGCGAAGTCGAAGCAGAACACATTATCAGAATGGCGTAGCAGAAGTTTCTGATGGCCCATCTAAAGATCACTTCATTGGGAAGTTCGGATCTAAGGGTGGAAGGAAAGGTGGATGCCTTGGTTGCAATAAGTTCGGCCATTATGCGAAGGAGTGTCTGAAGGTAATGCAAGTCATCAAGGAAATGGTCGATTCTTCAAAGAAAGCAAGGAACCTCGAATCACTTTTATGTACCTGATTGCAAGAAGAACCTGGTGTCCATCTCGGAAATGGAAGTCAAAGATTTTAGGGTGGCACTCATCGATGGAAAGGTACGTGTTTGGAAATAGAATTTTCAAAGATGTTTTTGAGTTCAGGGTTGTATCAAATCGCAGGAAGTCCAGTGGGGACCATGTCCATTGTCATGTAGCACCGAAGGTCTGTGAGTCAGATGGTGATAGGGATGCCTGAATTCAAAAGGAGCATGAAAGTACACGTTTGAGATGTACCAAAGGAAAATCTTACAAGGGGACCATTCCCCTCATGTAGCAGGTCTAGGTCTGGAACAACCCAAGGGGTCTGAGATTGATAATTAGGAATCTGGCATATGTAGGTGGAAGAAAGCTGTTATGAAACCAGCTCAAGAAAAGATAGAAAAGATAGATCAACGCCTTAGAATTCAGCCTCTTCGAGGGGG
>APFE030261056.1:23050-34615 GCA_000404065.3 Pinus taeda | reverse complement strand
TCTGAAGTGACATGGCAATGTTTCCCAAGTCGAAGCTTAGTCCTTCCCGTATTAGAATTTTTCTTCTCAGCCATCCTCCGAAGATAAGATCTGCAAAATAGTCAATTGTAACATGGCAACCCTTGATAGGGATTATTAGTTAAGAAATCTAATATAAGAAAAATAAATATATAAACAGAAAAACTAAGTGCATTAAGGGATAATAGGTTCCCCCAAAAATGCATAATGTATGTCTGTCACGCAAGTGGCTTTGAAATCCTCTTTAGAAATAGGTTGCTGATACAAACAGAGTCGATACCCATTCACTAACAATGGTGTTCTGGAATCATCAATTTTTAGGAGTCTGACTGTTCCATTTGGGAAAACAGTATCTACTTCATAAGGTCCTAGCCACCTTGTTCTTAATTTACCTTGAAAATTTTCAAAACGGGAGTCATATAGTAAAACCCAATTACCTTTTTGGAATTGCTTATGCTTAATGGTTTTGTCATGCCACTTGGTTCTTTGTTGTTGTATCACGCTTGTTTGATGGATGGCATCCAACCTCTTTTCATCCAATTCCTGAAGCTATTGCAACCTAGCTGTCTGTGCATCAGTCAAGTCAAGGTCAACAGCTAAAGCAGTCCTTAAGGTTTTGATTTCAAATTCCATAGGAAAAACAACACTTTTACCATAAATTAATTCATAAGGTGAAAAACCTGTAGTGTTCCTCCAAGTAGTTCTATAAGCCCATAATGCTTCAGGCAACCTTTGAAACCAGTCCCTTCTATTTTCCTTTACCATTTTTGTTAAAATGGCTTTTATGAATTTATTCATACTTTCCACCTGCCCATTGGCTTGGGGGTGATAAGGCATAGTCATTTTATGCTTAATGTGATATTTCTAAAGTGTATCTTTAAAGCCAAGAGAGTTGAAAGGAGGTCCTCCATCTGTGACTAGCTCTCTAGGCAATCCAAACCTAACAAATATTTCTTCAAATAAAAAGGTTAACACTAATTCTTCATTAGCTCTAAGGAGTGCCTTAGCTTCCACTCATTTAGTCATATAATTTGTGCAAACCAGTATATAAACTCTTTGATTGGATGGAGGGTGGATGTGACCTATAAAATCTAGCGCCCATCTTTCAAAAGGTTAAAGTATTACCTGGGGGTTGAGTGACATTTCATCCCTGTGATTAGGCTGGCCCATTCTCTGATAGCTATCACAGGCCCTAACGTATTTCTTTGCATCCTTGAAAAGTGAGGGCCAATAATAACCCATTCTAAGAACTTTGTGTGATGTTCTTTTATCAGCAAAATGCCCTCCACAAGGGCCAACATGAAAAGTTTTCAATATATCATAAACTTCATCTTCTCTGATGCATCTCCGAATTTCCTGATCGAGTCCTGTGTGAAAAAGACACCCGCTTATCCAGCTGTACCTAGCACTTTGCTGAACGATATTTCTTTTCTCTCTGTGTGATAGGTGTGATGGTAGCTTCCCTGCAACTAAATAATTGGCAATGTCTTCATACCAAGGTGAGTGAGTAGATACTGCAAATAAATACTCATCAGGAAAGGAATATCTACTGGAGTGTTTTCATCTGTTTTTAACCGAGAAAGGAAATCAGCAACTACATTTTCTTTACCTGGTCGATCTACAATTGTGATATCAAATTCTTGTCGTAATAATAACCATCTGGTAACTCAAGCATTTGTAACTGATTTGTTCATTAAATACTTAATGGCCGAGTGATCAGTATGAACAAAAGTAGTGTAACTGGTAATATAATGTCGAAAATTATTAATAGCATAAATGACTGCTAAAAATTCTTTCTCGGTAACTGTGTAATTATGTTTAGCAGGGGTCATGTTTTTACTAATAAAATAAATAGCATAAGGAAGATTGTTTTCTTCTTGACCCAAGACAGCTCCAATTGCAGTATCTGAAGCATGAGAGGATATATGAAAAGGGAGTGCCCAGTCAGGTCCTCTTAAAATGGGAGCTATAGACAATTGATGTTTAAGTTCATTAAATGCTTTTTGACAACCATCAGTCCACTTAAATTCAACATTTTTCATAAGTAACACAAACAAACGAGAAGCTATTTTAGAAAAATCCTTGATAAATCTTCTATAATATCCAACATGTCCTAAAACACTTCTTACATCAGTTTGTGTTTTAGGGATAGGAAGAGTCTGAATTACCTATACTTTAGTTGGATCAACTTGAATTCCTAGGAATGAGATGAAGTGTCCCAATACAATTCCTTGATTCATCATCATATGGCATTTTTCAGTACTTAAGGCAAGATGTGCTTCTATACATCATTTAATTACTTTCTAAAGGTTTTGTAATGCATCTTCAAAAGTCACACCATAAGGAGTAAAGTCATCCATAAATATTTCTAAGGAATCATTAAGCATATCAGAAAAAATCCCTATCACTGCTCTTTGAAATGTTGCTGAGGCATTACATAGTCCAAATGGAAGAACTCTATAGGCAAAAATCCCCCATGGACTAGTAAAAGTGGTCTTGTCTTGGTCTTGGGGTGCAACCTTGATCTGATTATATCCACTAAATCCATCCAAAAAGGAAAAGAATCTCTTACCTGCCAAATTGTCTAGTACCTGGTCAATAAATGGTAAGGGGAAATGATATTTCTGAGTGGCCTTATTTAGAGCTCTTTAATCTACACACACTCTCCATTTCCCATTTTTCTTAGGTACAATTGCTAATGGAGAAACCCATTCACTATCAGATATAGGATATATAAATCCTTCATTCAGCAATTTTTGAAGTTCTTCCTTCACAAGTTCCCTTAAATTGGGATTCATTCATCGTTGGGGTTGATAGAATAGGTGAGATCCCTCTTTAATATAAATACGATGAGTACATAATTCAGGAGAGGTTCCCTTCATGTCTGTGTAATCCCACGCGAATGCTTATTTATTCTCACAGAGTAACTTCATTAACTGTTGTGTTTCAGCATCTGTTAGGTTAGGGTTTATATTTAATGTTTTTCCAGGCTCGATTTCTACTGTTATACTTTTGGAGGAGATATCAGCTGATGTCTGAGATAAATTTTCAGTTCTAAGGTTTTGCTGGGATTCAGGTTCCAAGATTGTAGTCAAGTGATCATGTATTTCAGAGTTAACCGAGGAAGGTTCAGAAATAAAATTGCTAACTAATTCATCCTTGATTGAATCTTTAAAAGTTAAAGCTTGTCCAATAGTCAATATGGGTTGGGTCTCATCATCCTCATAGTCTAACCATACGGAGTTATCATTATTAATCATAGGTGTAGCATGAGGGTAAAGAGTAAGCTACTTGGTTTCAAAACCGTTAGAAATCGTCATTGAACCTAATCTATAGCTGATGAAGGCATCTGCTGTAGCCAACCAAGGTCTCCCTAAAATCAATGGATGACCCCCCAACTTTGTTTTAGTCTGCAATACAACAAAATCAGTTGGGTAGTTCCAAGATTCGACTGAAATTATCAGGTCTTCAATGACTCCTTCATGTTTGATTGTGGAGCGGTCAGCTAGTTCTAGAATGGTTGGGGTTTCCCTAATTACATTCTTTAACTGTAATAATTGTGCAGTTTCAAGTGTCATAATGTTTATTGCAGCACCTAGATCTACTAGAACTCTAGAAACAAAAGTTTTTCCAACCTGTACTATGACTGTAGGATGACCAGGGTCACCATATTTCATAGGAGGGGTTTTTCCTGACAGTAGAGCAGCTAGATCACCCATCACATGGACTGTGAGGGGATCTTTAGCTTTTCTTCCAGGTTTCTTAATGCAAATATCTCTAACAGTTCTAGCATAAATTAATACATCTCTCAGTGCTTGTAAGAGTGGAATTTTAACATACAAATTCTGCAATTCTCCTAAAAGATTAAAAGCAGGTGGCTCAAGTGTTTTGGTAAGAGCCAAACGTTCAGGGAATGGTGGCTCTGCTGTTTCAGCAGTCTTATTAGAGGATGATTCGACTGTTTCAACATTGTTATTAGATGACTTTTCTTTTCCCGTTTCTTCTTTATCAGAGTCAGAAGAAGTAATTTCATCAATAATGGGTTCAACTATTCTCCCAGAGCGTAAATGAATATCATTACATGGCATAGGGAAAACAGGTTGGTTTTGAATATCAATTACTTGCAGAACTTTATTGTTATTTGAGTTGGGGTTAGGTTGCACAGGCAGCTGGGGTCTCATTGTCTGATTATTTGGTGGAGCATTTGATGGCAAGGAGAGAGATTGTTGATACTAGGGAAATTGGTTTGGAAATGGGATCTGTTGAGCTGTCCAGTTTGGGTTCCATTGATTAAAATAGGATTGTTGTAGAGCCCAGGGATTCCACATTGTAGGATCAATAAAAGGAGGATTTGCTTACTGCATGGGTGGGAAATTCATTTGATTAAAGGGTGGGTATTGCATTTGATTCAAGGGTGGGTAATTTGCTTGAAAAGGAGGATGATTATTCCAACGATTAAATGGCATGTTAGAATTCGTACCTTGTCCTTGTGGTTGCCATTGCCTCCTCTGTGTCAGAAAGTACACTGCTTCAACTTCCTCTTCAGTTGGCTGCAGTGCTGCTTTTATTCCTGGTAAAGAAGGGCATTGTTGAGTCTCATGGTCCTTCTCACAAATAGTGCAAATTGGTACCTTGTCCAGTGGGCATTCCCTTAGTGAGTGTTTTTCTCTGCATTTAGAGCAGAAAATAGCCAAAGTAGCTTCTACTTCTGCCTGCTTTTTTTTAACCTGCAAGGTATCGATTTGTGAAGCAAAAGAGCTTAACATTTTAGTTTTAAATTCTTCGAGTAAGTTACCTATTTCAGCCCGTGTTGCTCCTCCACTCACTGATTTCTGGACTCTTGAGTATGTACTATCTTTGCTTTTTGGCTTGCTTGCTGCTCCTCTTGAACATCTATTACAGAGGTTGACAATCTCGTCATATGATTCCTTAGATATATCCCCTTTTCCAAGCATATTCAGCATATCTAAACAATCATCTCGTACCCCTTTTAACAGTATTGACTTAAGAATATCCTTACTCATATTCGGATGATCAGATCGCTGCAAATTATACTGTAGTCTTTCCACGAAGTCCTCCAGGTTCTCGTCCTCCTTCCGAATCATCTTAAATAGTTCCTCCTTCCTTTCTCTTGTTCGGCAGTAGTCCTGGTATTTAGCCAATAATTTTTCTTTCATTTGATCCCATGTTGTGATCACATGTCTTCCCAAGCTCGTAAACCACCTTAGTGTAGTTCCTTTTAATGTTGCTGGAAATAACTTTAACTTCTGAGAATTATAACATAATCATAGCTCCTACATAATATATCAAATTCGAACAAAAATTCATCAGAGTCTTCAGATGATAAACCATGGAAATTAGGTAGGGCTGAGAGTGGGATGTTCTTCATAGGAGTTGGCCCTCTAGGAAGATCTCCAATAGGGAATTCCAAGGTGGAAAGGGAGTTTTCTCCTCCTCCTTCTCTTCGTCGCCCACCAACAAGTCCTTCATTGTTTTCGTCCATTGGTTGTTCCCCTGTCTCACTTGCTCAGTCTTCAGCACTTTCTGTAGGGCTTTCAATGTCCTGAACTGGTTCCTCAACTTCTTCTATTGGTTCTTCAACTTCAATATCTTCTATTGGTTCTTTAATATCTTCCACTGATTCCTCGATTTGTTCTACTATCTCTTCGGCCCTTTCCGGTCCCAACACTCCCTCCGTTTCGTAATCCGTCTCGAGAGGGTGCCAAGTCTATGGCCTCTGAGAACTTATCTTCTGAGATGCTTCAGCTTTTGAAATAATGTCATCAATGAAATTTTTCCTTCCTCCTCTGCCTTGGACCCTACCGCCTATAGGGTTAGCTTTCCTGCGTCCTTTCATGCATCCTGTACATCTAAAAGAAAATCGTTAATGCTTTTAAAATCTTCGGTCGCCTTCCTCGTCAACGACGCCAAAATGTTGGTCACTTTAATTGTTTATTAATTAAACAGTCGAGTGCCACATAAATTGTCAACCCAGGAAAGTCCAATTATTTCAAAGGTGACTATGTACTATATGTACTCAATTTTAATAGTATTAAAAAGTTGTAGTATAAATAAATCACACTCTGTTAAACCTCTACTCCGTGTTACAGCAGTTATATTCTATTGCAGGAATCGAATAAAAACAGATAATTAATTAAAGAGAGTAAATCTGCAAAAGAAAACAATGGATGTCCTGTAACAAAGGATCAGGACCCTATCCCCAGAGTAGGAACATTCAGCACCTGCCTCAGTTATCCAGTTCACCAATTCACTCTGTAAATCCTAATCATCGGTGAGGCACTCATGAAACAACATCAATCGATTAAAAGAGAAACAGAGTCTTAGCAAAAGTAAAATATCATCAGAAGCAGTACTCGTGAATAAGGTATGAACAATAATCACACACAACACACAACAGAAAGGAAATGGGTGAATCTTGTGATGAAGGTGGGCCCTGTCCTTCTCACAAGATTCCCCAGGACACGGAAACTAAGATAAAATACTCAGAACAAAACTTTATTCATTCGTCAATATACCATATTACAGAAAATATTCAGTCTCGTTCCTTCCACTACAATCCTTGTGTTACAGCTTATTCATCCTATGTCGATCCCCTCTCTAATGTAGATGTCTCGTCTTTATAGAGGAGACATCTATTACAAAAGATTTTCATTATAAATTCTAGTTCAACCCTTTGTACAAAAATAGGGAAATCATTTCTTGTTAACAGAATGTTGTTACAGTAATTTAGATCATGAACGTTACGACCAATGTAACAGTTTCTTCAATGATCGATAAGGTTCCTTTGTTGTTGCAAATATGGTATGCAAATCTCAACTGTCTCCTTGAGATTTGCATGCTTTCCTTGTTGTTTCAGATTCGAGATTCGTGCTATTCCCGCAGTTTCAACAACTGTAAAATATAGTCCTGCCAGCTTTAGGCAGTTTCAACAATTGTTCAGCAACTCAATCAAATTCAAGGATCAATTATAAAGATAGCATGATTATGTGTTGAATAATTAAACATATAGCAATGAGAAGAGTTACTGTATACCTTTAGAATGATTGAGTCAAAACACTAGCAAGGGCTTTCAAATATGGGTTGAAAAGGGTAATATTATGACAAAATATAAGGTCAGAAATAGACAATATGGGATCCTAACACAAATCAAAAGATTATCAAACACCTACTCCAACGACAGGGAAAGATAAAGAAGGTACCCCTTCCTCCTCCACCCCATCTACCTCTGGTCCTCTCCATATAGAGTGACCTAATCCTGATTTTGCTATCTGACCACCCTCTTGAGTTGTGTTGCGAAAGTCCTCATAGAATCCAAACGCTTGAGCCGCTCATAATTATAACATTGTTGAGGATTTGGCTCAAGCACCATCAACTATGTCTACTCTTGAGGTCCTTCAAAGTTGTCCTTCTCAGTGGAAAGTGTTACTATCAGCTATTGGAGGTATTGATCCATATGATTCCAATCTCATTTGTTTTGATATGGAAAACCATGTTCCATGCTTACCTCATAAGATTTCGTTTCTCATTCAAGTGATCATTAATGAGAAGATAATTCACAGCACTGTCACTGAAGAAGGTGCTTCCACCTGCATCATGTTTGTCTCTTGTTGGAAGGAAATTGGTTCTCCTACCCTAAAACAATCACCTAACACGTTGGAAGCCTTTGATGGATTTGATTCTTGACCATTTAGTGTCCTTCCTAATCTTGCCATTACCTTGGAAGGAAAGACAATCAATATTGAAGTAGAAATTGTGGATGTAAATCTTAACTATAATATTCTACTCAGTCAGAGTTGGACCCATGCCATGCATGCCATAGACTCCTCTCTATTCCACATGCTCCATTTTCCTCATCAAGGGAAAACCTTCACCGTTGACCAGTTGTCTTTCTTTGCCTGTTCTTTGTCGGATGGAAATGTTCCTTACGTGAAGCATATCGGTGCTCCTAATGAGAGTGTGGGGTTTGGAATTTTCAAAGATCCCGCCTTGAAGGGTATTTTTCTTCTCCCACCTCCACATGTTGCCTCAGTCAACATGATCTCGGTTAAGTCTGATCCTTGGGTCATTCCCTCTCTTGATCTTGTTGATACATGGGGTGATGTCATGCCGTTAAGCCCTGCCAAGATGAATTATGTGGAGATTGTTTCGACTTCAGCTTGAGTACCTACTGATCATACTACTTCAAGTACATCTATTGAAATGTATTCTCAATCACTATGGCTTGGTTCTTTAGATTCTCCTGATCCCTTAACTGAGACTTTTCCTTCTAACGAAAGTATCATGGAAATTGTGTCTCTGGATGAAGCACCGTGGAATGATAATCATCATCGTTCATTGTTCCTTCCTGGGCCGACGGTCATGTCTACATGTCTTCAGATGCCTATTATGACCCATGAAGTTTGGTCGGAAGGGAAAATGGGTAATATTACCCAAACGATGCCTATTGACATCTCTGTTAAATCGAGTATCATTGAAAACATTCACATTGGGGTGGCTTGTTCTCCTTATGAGATCAAGCTCTATACTCATCTTTTTCAAGAGTTTCAAGATGTTTTTGCATGGTCGTATGAAGAAATTCCCTACATTGACCCAAGTATAGTCATTCATGAAATTCTGACTTATCCTAACGTGAAGCCCGTTCGCCAACGACTTTATCCAGTGCACCCTAGAAAAGAGGCCGCCATTAAAGGGTAAGTTGAGAGACTTCTTAAAGATGGATTTATTTATCCTATCCCTTTGACAGATTGGGTGTCCAATATCGTATTGGTGACTAAGAAACAAGGCACCATTCGAGGCTGTGTTGATTACCATGACCTTAATCGTGCATGTCCAAAGGATAATTATCCCACTCCTTTTATAGACCAGATCATTGATGAATGTGCTGGGAGTGAGATTTTCTCCTTTATGGACGATTTTTCTGGTTATAAATAGATAAACATTGCACCCGATGATCAAGATAAGATCGCCTTTATTTGTCTGTGGGGGACTTTTTCATATAAGAAGCTCCCTTTTGGCCTTAAGAATGCTGGGGTTACTTTTCAACGAGTGATGTCTTGTGCTTTCCATGACATTAAAAACACCGTTCAACCTTATCTGGATGATCTTCCTGCTCATTCGCGTAAGCACCATGACCATCCCGATCATCTTTGACAAATATTTCTTTGTTGCAAACACTATAACATTTAGCTAAATCCGCATAAGTGTGTCTTCTGCATCAAATCCACATGACTTCTCTCTTTTATTGTTTCGAAAGATGGAATTCGTCTTGATCCTCTCAAAGTTGAGGCTATTGTTAATATACCCCCTCACTATTCATTGCATCAATTATAGAATCTGCAAGGGAAAGTGAATTTCCTTTTTCACTTTGTGCCTAACTATGCTGAGCTAGATTCAGGGTTCAATTGATTGCTTAAGCAAGGAACTCCATTCATTTGGGATGAGGTTTCCCAAAATTATTTTGATGACTTGAAAGCTATCCTCATTAATGCTCCTTTGTTGCATCCTTTGAACTATCATTGTGATTATTTCCTCTATCTAGTTGCGACTTCTAGAACTATTGCCATGGTGCTGGTGCAAGACAATGATGAAGGTCATGAACATGTCATTTATTACCTTAGCTGCAATCTCCTTGATACTGAGACACATTATGCTCATGTCAAGAAGTTGGTTTTGGCTTCTCTTTAGGCTATTCAGCGCTTTCAATATTATATTCTCCTGCGCAGTACAACTATGATTTCCGAGTGTAACTCCATGACTTACATTCTCACTCGTCAGTTACTTGGGGGTAAGTATTCTAAGTGGATTTTCATCCTCCATGAATTTTATTTGGTGTTCATTACTGCCAAGTCCAAGAAATCACTTGTATTTTTTGAGTTTATTTTCTCTCTTCCCTCCGCTTCTCTTCCTACTGGTGCTCATGAGCAGCTCCCCAATGAGACTCTCTTTCTAATTAGCACTCTCGATCCTTGGTATAGTGATATCATTGTGTATCTCCAAACTTCTACCTTCCGGTCTATGTTGTCCAAGGATTATCGCCGATGCATCTGGAATCAATCCCAACTTTACTGCATCATTGGGGATACTTTATACCGCATTCATATTGATTCAATTCTTTGCCGATGCTTA
Source organism: Pinus taeda (assembly GCA_000404065.3). Lineage (NCBI taxonomy): Eukaryota > Viridiplantae > Streptophyta > Pinopsida > Pinales > Pinaceae > Pinus > Pinus taeda. Next base: position 24,451 of record APFE030261056.1, on the reverse strand, counting down.
ACTCTTGATGAGGCTGAAAGAGTCTTGAATGACTACCATTCTGGTGCATGTGGTGGTCGTCTATTTAGCTACACCACTGCTCAAAAGATACTCTGCGCTGGCTAATTCTGGCCCTCCATCTTTAAGGATTACATCCTCGATGTTCACAAATGCCACGAGTTCCAGATTTATCAATGACAAATGTGCGCCCCACCCGCTCTCCTCCACCCTGATATTACTGTTGGTCCCTTTTCCAAATGGGGCATTGATTTTATGAAATGTAACCCTCGTTTGGTCGGGGGGCATGGATATATCATCGTTGCCATGGATTACTTCACCAAATGGGCCAAAGCAATGCCTACATATTCCTCTTACAATAAAATGATGGCATAATTTCTATTCAATCATGTTATTTCCATGTTTGGAGTGCCTCAAGCCATTGTCATTGACCATGGCTCTCATTTTCGCAATTACATGATGGCTGAGCTGACTTCTACGTTGGGATTGCATCACGACAGCTCAAATCCATATTACCCTCATGCCAATGACCAAGTTGAAGTTGTAAACAAAGTGTTAGTTACTATGCTTCAACGCACCATTGGGATGCACAAATCCAATTGTAATCTCATGATTTTTTCAGATCTGTGGGCCTACTGAACCTCGACTAAAGATGCAACTAGATTCACACCTTTCCAGCTCATCTACGATCTAGAAGCAACCTTACCGATTGAGTGTGAAATTTCCTCACTCAAATTGGCTATCAAATTACTCCCTAAAACCTTGCCTAAAGAAGAGTGTCTCTTATATTTGGAACAACTAGATGAAACTCACCGTCTCACTGCTTTAGTCATTGAAGCACAAAAAAAGCGATTAAGTCCCATTTTGATCATTCAATCTCTCCTCGTACTTTAACTGAGGGTGATCTGGTCTTGCTATATGACCAAGCTAATGATAAAATGGGGGTAGGTAAATTCGAATCCACATGGCATGGGCCCTATATTGTGAAGCGTGTGTTACAAAAAGGGGCCTATGAGCTGATTGATTATGAGGGCAACCCCTTGGACAAGACCTACAACAGGGTGTACCTCAAAACGTATTATGCCTAAGTCATATTGCATGGTTAATTTTGTACACAAGTGTGTTATTCATTTTTATGCATTTTGGTTTGGTATGTTTTTTTCAAGCAACTTCCTACTTATTATGTCTTCACATTCTTTGCAGATGTCTATGACTCCTTACGTCGGTTTTGCTGATGGTGCTCGTCATAGTACCCATAATCTATCCTCTGCGACATGGGCTATTTACGCCCCTAATGGTGAGTTGGTTGATCTTCAAGGTATTTGTTTGGGTCAAACAACTAATAACATTGTTGAATATAGTGCAGCCATTGAACTCTTGTCAAAAGCCATTTCTCTTGACATT
>APFE030261052.1:0-34411 GCA_000404065.3 Pinus taeda | reverse complement strand
AGGCGATCATCGATATGCCCCCACCTTCAAATTTTCTTCAGATTCAGAAACTCTAAGGGAAAGCAAACTTTCTAAGGAGGTTCATTCCAAATTATGTCGAACTTGCTAAAGGTTATACGCGTCTTTTGAAAAAAGAAGTGCCCTTCAACTAGGATCAGGTTGCACAAGCTTCCTTTGATGCTCTAAAGGAATCCCTAATAAAAGCATCATTAATGTACACTCCTGACTATCAAAAAGACTTTAACCTGTATCTAGCTGCGACAGATACGACCATCGCCATGGTTTTATTTCAAGAAGACAATGGAATCGAACATCCTATCTATTATCTAAGTCGACACTAGGTCACTAAAATCAAACCTAGACACTGAAAAAAAGGAGGGGGGGGCAAAGTCGAGGAGGAAGAAAAGGAAACAAGCGGTCTCAAAGATGAGGGGGAATACAAAGAAGATCGTAGTGAAGAACCACCCAAGGGGTGTGGGAGGGAAGGCATAAGTTAGGAGGAAAGGGCAGGAATCCAATAGCTGCTAATCTTCCATCCATCATCCCTATTGAGATTTCTCAGCCTTTTCTCAATTTCAATGGCTTACCTGAATTTTTGGTGATGAAAGGGAGCAATCTTGGCAATGACCTAGGCCTCCTCAATGCCAATGTGATGCTTTGTTTTTTCCGCGTGCTTTGCCAAGGCGAAAGACCGGGTCCTCCTATGTTTGATGTCAGCAAAGTGTTCATGGATCCTTTGATTAATAGAACGCCCCATCTCACCCACATAGGGGGTCCCACAAGAACAAGGAATAACATAGACACCTTTCATGTCCTTGGGGTCAATAGGGTATTTTACATATCTAAGGGACCTACTGATGGTGTTAAGGGGTCTAAAGGTAGAGGGAATATTATGCTTTCTGAGGATCCTCGCAATCTTATCAGTGGTTCCTTGGAAAAAGGGTAGATGAGCCCCCGAGACACGATCCTTAGTGTCTCCCTTAACTTTAGGATCTTTGCTGGCTTTAAGGAAAGCCTTTAGACCTTGGTGCTTACTATAACCATTATTGACAAACACATTAAGGAGATGAGCTTTCTCTCTATCGAGGTTCTTTTCATCGGAGATTCTCAGTGCTCGAGTCGCAAGCGTATTGAGGACACCCAACTTCTGAGCAAGGAAATGATGGGAGTTAGCATGAAGATGATGCTCAGTATGAGTTTTCTTCCTGAACACTTGATGGGAGAAAGAGTCATCATCATTCTTGGAGATGAGGACATCCAAGAAAGGAAAACAACCATCAACTTCCTGCTCCATAGTGAACTTTATGGATGGGGATTGATTTTTGAGATGCTGGAAGAAGAGTTTCAATTCCTCCTGGCCATAAGACCAGATGACATCAGTGTCGTCAAAAAATCTCTTCCAAAGTTTAGGCAAGAGACGAGTCGATGCCAAAGCTTTGGACTCAAAGTCTTCCATAAAGAGATTATCAGCAACTGGGGACAGGGGGGAGCCCATGGTGACCCCACATGTCTGTTCATAAAATTCCCCTTAAAAACTGAAAAAATGGATGTGAGACAAATTTCAACTAAATGAGCGGTGTCAGGATCAGTAAGGCGCTTGATGACCTCAATGGTCTCCTTTATAGGGATGCATATATAAATGGAAACCACATCAAAACTCACAAGAATTTCCTTAGGGTCGAATTTGATGTCTTTAAGCTCATTGACAAAGGATGAAGAGTCTTTAACGAACGAATCTGTGAGGCCAACAAGGGGTCTAAGCTTCAAGGCTAGGTATTTTTCCAGGAGGTAGGTTGGACCACCTATGGTATTGACAATCGGCCTTAGGGGGGGCCCCTCTTTGTGAATCTTTAGAAGACTATAGATCCGAGGAGTGATGGGGCTACTCTCAATAAGCTTATGCTAAAGGAACCCACAGTGTTGCTAGATTTAATAGCTAGAGCAACATTTCTAGAGACCTTCTTCAGGGGATTTTTGCTAAGCTTTTTATAACTGCCACTGTTACCCAAATGGTCCAACATCTTCTGCTGGTAATCATCTTTATTAAGTATGACAACAGCCCCTCCTTGTTGTTGCTCACCCTATCCCCAGTTGTTGCTAATCTCTTTATGGAAGACTTTGAGTCCAAAGCTTTGGCATCAACTCATCTCTTGCCCAAACTTTGGAAGAGATTTGTTGATGACATTGATGTCATCTGGTCTCATGTCCAGGAGGAATTGGAACTCTTCTTCCATCATCTCAACAATCAATCCCCATCCATAAATTTCACTATGGAGTAGGAAGTTGATGGTTGTTTGCCTTTCCTGGATGTCCTCATCTCCAAGAATGATGACGACTCTTTCTCCCATAAAGTGTTCAAGAAGAAAACTCATACTGAGCAGTATCTTCATGCCATCTCCCATCATTTCCTTGCTCATAAGTTGGGTGTCCTCAATATGCTTGCGACTCTAGCACTGCGAATCTCCGATGAAAAGAACCTCGATAGAGAGAAAGCCCATATCCTTAACGTGTTTGTCAATAATGGTTATAGTAAGCACCAAGGTCTTAAGGCTTTCCTTAAAGCCAACAAAGATCCTAAAGTTAAGGGAGACACTAAGGATTGTGTCTCAGGGGTTCTTCTACCCTTTGTCCAAGGAACCACTGATAAGATTGCATGGATCCTCAGAAAGCATAATATTCCCTCTACCTTTAGACCCCTTAACACCATCAGTAGGTCCCTTAGATCTGTAAAAGACCCTATTGACCCCAAGGACATGAAAGGTGTCTATGTTATTCCTTGTTCTTGTGGGACCTGTTAGCACTCCAGGAAACTCTCCTAGGTTGTAGCTTGGAGATACCTGGTAACCTATAATCTTCAATATTGTTCTCTGAACTATTGGAATAAATGATGGTTTGGATCAAGCCAAATAACCATTTCAACTATGATTTTACTCAAGACATGCATGAACACCCTCAGCTTACAAGGCTTTAGACCACTAATGCTCAAGAGTTTGTAGTTTCAATGAATGGATGGAGAATACTAACCATACCGGAAGATGCATACATAAACATAAATGAATGGCTAGCTACAGGCAGCGAAAGAAAATACTGACTATACCGACAGATGCATATATGACCACATATGAATGGCAAGCTATATGCAACAAAGAAGCTTGCAAATCTAATTCATCAACGTAGAGATAAGATGATAGTTATCTAGAATTAGACACAAAAGAAACATGAACAACCTGTTCAAGTGCAAGCTTAGAGTAGAAGAGAAAATGGACATTAAACATATAACAACAAAAGAAGCTTGTATTACTAATGAATGAAGATGAGAAGCTTGAGTAGCAGAGTCTCATTAGTCTCCAGAAGTTTGAACTCGTATTACATCTTACTTTCAGATATTTATAGCCTGTTTACAATGCTCCTGAACTCTAAGAGGCTAGGAGTCTTAATCTATATGATCTGTCTTGTTAACTGATTGATTCCCTCAATAGGCAAGCATGGGCTCGGAGTTTTCTGCTTCTGACAGAAGAGTAACCACTTTCAGATATTTGGCTAGTTTGTTGCGCTGTCTGGGAGTTGTCTCGTGCCAGAAATGCTCCATGATGTTTGTTTGATGAGCTGCGTTGGGCTATTGATGCATTGTGCTGCCCCATGATATTTCTGTTTCGGGCTAGCTACGTTGTCTGCTCCATGACTACTTTTTCGGTTTGGGATGAGCTGCACATGTTGTGGCCCTTTTAATTCCCCTTCCGGCCTTTTTTATTTCCTTTCCGGTCTCTGTCTCCCTTTAAATATTTAGAACTATTTGTTTTTGTTTAAACAAAGAAAAGTGTTGCATATAGCAAAAACCCTGCCCATTTCTGCTTTTTCAGATCTTAAAAAATCCTTAAACATGGCTGTTTTAATCTATTAGGTCTGCCCTTGGGTCGCTGTCACCTATCGCAAGTGGCCTAGCCCTGTGTTTCCCATTGTATTGAAATACTTTGAAAAACACAAGAAATACATGAAAATAGCCTCCCTCCGGACTTCAAATTTTATAGATTTCACTTCGCGGACCTTTTCGGGTTCAGGCTTCATCGCAATCGGTGTTGGCCAAGGCTCCTTTTTATTTTATTTATTTCATTTAAACAACGAAAACACAAAAATACATTGAAAATGGGCTTTGGCAGATTTGAAAGATTATATATTTTTCTTCCGGAACCCATCGAGTTCGGGTCTTATCGCATCGCACACATATATGCAAAGGCCCCACTCCATGGTGATTGCCAATAGTCATATAGCAATGCGATCAATCGCAATTGCATATCGTCCGAGCGAGAGGTCCATGTTTAGCATTCATAGTAATCCCCAATAGTGATCGTTTATCGCCATCGCAAGTTCCCTTGGGCCCGCACCAATTCCGCTGACTCGCCTCCGCCGATTACGACCCGCCGATCTGATCATTAGCAATCACTGATCGACAGTGTCTCGCGTTGTTTGCCATTGCCCACCTGTGCCGATTAGATCCGCTGATATGATTTGCCGCTTAGATCTGGGTCGTTGATCGGCTAGATCTAATAGTGGTTGTGCCTTCTCAGTTTTAAGCTTGCAATAATGTTTTTTTGTGATTTTGAAGTGTTTTAGCCTCCCGAAAGTGCATTTATTCCCTTCCAAGGGCTCTCCTCCCTCGCTTGTTTCGATATTTGAATGATCTTAAGCACATTTGAAGACTTAGGGAGTGCTTTGGAGCATATTTGGATCCATTGGGATGATTTTTAAGCAAATTTGGAGACTTTTAGAACATATATGGATCCAATTTGGGTCTTTTGTCAGTGAGGCTAACATTAGCTCCTTCTTGGGATGAAATCCTCCCTGTGAGGTTTCAAGGATCACAGATCAATGCCTTTCCTGTAAAACAAGATCAAATCTTCCTCCTAGTGTTGCATTGGGCATGGAGTCTATTTAGCATGAAATAAAACCTTGAAAACAACATATTTACAATACCAAGGCTTGAAAGCCTTAACTGAAATAAAGTTCGAAGAAAAGCCCATTGAATGGGCCATCAAAAACATATCCTTCATTTGATGCATCCCTTTTGAAAAAACAGTCACCAAACTAAAAATTGACCCTTTTTACCTTTCTACCAAAGGTTTCTTTGCCTTGGTCAATGTGGATATTAGCAAATTCATCAAAGACTTGCAAAAGCCTATTAATTTGATCATCTACTTCAAAAAAATTCCAGCATTTGACATTCTCAGGTAGAGATGGTCTATATTTCACCTCCTCTCTGTATGCTTTCAGCCTTGGATGTTTTGCTTGGAAGGTTTTGTACACCTGTTGAATGATAAGGTCTGCTTCATACTCTGTTGTGTCATTTGTGACCTGAAAGGTTAATATAAAAGATGAATCAATGCATTCTTGTGTGGGGGACACAAGGACTTCACCTGTTCCTTCAGCTTCCTTAGAGTAAGCCCCATCAAAGAACATGCCCCAAATCTATGGGCCTTCTTCCTCTGTGATCTGGCAAACTGGTTTTTTAAGCTGTGTAGAGGCCAACTGATAAGGCTAGGTAATGTCAAGACCGGGCTTATCCATGATAGCCTTGGGCATTGGATTATGGCTGGCTCCAGTGTCTAGAAGGAAATTATGAAGGATTTTATCATGAATAGTTAGAGACATAGAATGATGGGGAGTTGTCTTCACAATTTTCAATCATTGGGCTGAGAATAATAGCTAATTGGTCATCTTACAGATTTACATAGTCAGTGGAAGCTTGGATGACATTAGGCTCAAGAGCCTCAAGGATAGATTTCTTGAAGGAATCATTCTTCACTGGTTCAATCAAAGGCATAGGTATTCTTGGCTTCGAAATTTCTCATTGAAAACTGACAGAAGAAGGGGACTTTTCAAGGCCTCTTATGTCCATGGTTGGAGCTTTGAGGATGATAAGATAAACTATTGGTTTCTTCTGCTTATTAGCTTGTTGTTCTACAAGGACAGCAGCTTTATGAACAGGGGTCTCCTTGGCATTATTCATTTTTGACCTCAGATTATATTGGTGTTGATCTTTAGTTTGTAGAACAGCTTCACCATCCCATTCTTGGCTGCTCTGGTCATTGAATAATGACTTCTCATAGGCAGCTTTGGTTAAAAAAGTGGCACTGCCCTTTGTCTTCCATACAATGGATCTCATCATCTTCTTCAAACTGCTCTTCTTCCATGACTATATTTTGAAAATGGCTTTGGTCTTCATTGGCATCTTTGTTTCTTTGCAAAATCTGCAACTGCTCATTTGCTCTTCTATATGGATTTGGATTTGGAGGAGAAAAGATATTAGGAACCCTTCCTTTCCCCGAATGCTTCTCAACCTTTAATTTGGAAACTTCAAAGTCTAATGACTCTATCTTCTTGGCCATTTTATCGATCTTGGGGTCTAAAGATGATGAAGGCTCGCCCCTCTATCTCCTTCTATCATCATTACCTTTGAGCTTTTCTACAGCCATGATGTTTGATTCTACTTCTAGGGTTGCATCTTGTATATCAGCCAAAGAAGCACATCGCCTCTCCCTCAACAGTAAACAGAAGTCAAAATCAAAGGCATTAGCATAGATGAGTCTAGAAAAGGTAGTGGTGAGTTTCACTTCAGCTGGTATCTTGTTGTACATGCGGTTAAATCTCTTATTAAAATCAGACAGCGGCTCACCATTTTCCCTCTTTATGTTCCCAAACTCAATGTGGTAGTAAAGGAGATCCTTCTTATCCACCCAATGCTTTAGGAATGCATCATCTAAGGCCTCAATATCTGGTATAGATGTTGGGGTCAGTGCCCTGAACCATTTTCTAGCCTCTCCATCTAGGCTTTGGACAAAGACTCTCATCTAGACATCATCTTCACTAATGTCCATGCTATCAACATAGCTATAGAATGACTCAAGATGTTCTTCAGCTGAAACACCTTCAGTTCCAGTGAACTTAGGCATATACTTCTGATATTCTCCAATAGGCATAGCATTCAAAGGAGTGGGCAGTATTAGAGGTCCATACCTAGCAGCTATGATTCTTTCCATTTTGGCAGGTGCTTGTGGACCTGCCATAGCTATGGTCGCTAAAATAGTACTGGCAGTCTGAATGATAGAGGGCTGAGGAGTGACTGATAAGACTAAAGGAGTATGATGGATAGGAGGTGAGGTTTCCTTTGGGCATACAAAAAAAGGAGAACCTAAAGAATAAGAAGCTTTATGAATCTCTAAGAGTTTGTCTTCGCTGCTATTATTAAAATATATACTCTCAACATATATTTGTTCTATTACAAGCCTTTCTTGAAGAGATATAGGAGATTGTTTAGGTTTACCTAAGCTTGATGCTCCTTTATGCAATACCTTTCTTTCTTTGATGATCTTTTCAGGGTCAGGCACTGGGTTAGCTTGTAGCTTCTGAGGATTTATCCGAGTATGCCTCACAAACTGAGCCAGAACTATGAACTGGAGTTGCCAAGAGGTTCGGCCTCCAATAGAGTCGCCAGATAGATGATTACAACCAAAAAAGTGCCCAGAATTTGTCTATCATCAAAGCTAGATCTATTTCATTTCCCAAGGAAGTTGAGCTTCAGTTTCCTCTCCCTGGCAACAGCGCCAATTATGTTGAGCTCTCCAGGAAACTCTCTTAGGTTGCAGCTCGGAGATACCTAGTAACATATAATCTTCAATATTGTTCTCTAAACTATTGGAATAAATGATGGTTTAGATCAAGCTAGATAACCATTTCAACTATGCTTTTACTCAAGACATGCATGAACACCCTCAGCTTACAAAGCTTTAAACCACTAATGCTCAACAGTTTGTAGTTTCAATGAATGGATGGAGAATACTGACCATACCGGCAGATGCATACATAAACATAAATGAATGGCTAGCTACGGGAAGCAAAAAAGAATACTAACTATACCGACAGATGCATATATGACCACATATGAATGGCTAGCTATAGGCAGCAAAGAAGCTTGCAAATCTAATTCATCAACGCAGAGATAAGATGATAGTTATCTGGCATTAGACACAAAATAAACATGAACAACCTGTTCAAGTGCAAGCTTAGAGCAGAAGAGAAAATGGACATTGAACATATAACAACAAAAGAAGCTTGTATTACTAATGAATGAAGATGATAAGCTTGAGTAGCAGAGTCTCATTAGTCTCCAGAAGTTTAAACCCGTATTACATCTTACTTTCAAATATTTATAGCCTGTTTACAATGCTCCTGAGCTCTAAGAGGCTCGAAGTCTTAATCTATTTGATCTGTCTTGCTAACTGATTGATTCCCTCAATAGGCAAGCATGGGCTCGGAGTTTTCTGCTTCTGACATAAGAGTAACTGCTTTCGTATATTTTGGGTAGTTTGTTGCGCTGTTTGGGAACTATCTCATGCCAGAGATGATCCATGATGTTTGTTTGATGAGATACGTTGGGCTATTGGTGCATTGTGCTGCCCCATGATATTTCTATTTCAAGCTAGCAGCGTTGTCTGCTCGGTGACTTCTTTGTCAGTTTGGGATGAGCTATGCATGTTGTGGCCCTTTCAATTTCCCTTTCAACCTTTGTTATTTCCTTTCCGGTCTCTGTCTCCCTTTAAATATTTAGAACTATTGTTTTTCTATTTAAACAGAGAAAAACACTACATATAGCAAAAAACCCGCCCATTTCTGCTTTTTTGGATCTTAAAAAAACCTTAAATATGGCTTTATTTATCTATCGGGTCGCCCTTGGGTCGTTGTCGCCTATCACAAGTGGCCTAGCCCTGTGTTTCCCTTTGTATCGAAATACTTTGAAAAACACGGGAAATACATGAAAACGGCCTCCCTCCAAACTTCAAATTTTATAGATTTCACTTCCTGGGCCCTTTCGGATCCGGGCTTCATCGCAATTGGCGCTGGCCAAGGCTCCTTTGTATTTCATTTAAATAATGAAAACAGACAAAAATACATTGAAAATGGGCTTTGGCAGATTTGAAAGATTATATATTTTGCTTCCGAAACCCATCGGGCCTAGGTCTTATTGCATCGCGCACATATATGCAAAGGCCCCGCTCCATGGTGATCGCCAACAGTGATATAGTGATACGAGCAATCGCAATCACATATCGCCCGAGCCAAAGGTCCATGTTTAGCACTCATATTAATCCCCAATAGTGCTCGTCGATTGCCATCGCAAGTTCCCTTCAGCCCGCACCGATTTCCGCCGACTCGCCTCCGCCAATTGCGACTCACCGATCTGATCATTGGCGATCGCTGATCGACAGTGTCTCGCGCCGATTTCCACTGCCCACTTGTTCTGATCATATCCGCTAATGTGATTTGCCGCTTATATCTGGGCCATTGATCGGCCAAATCTAATGGCGGCTCTGCCTTCTCAGTTTTAAGCGTGCGATAATGGTTTTTTGTGATTTTGAAGTGTTTTAGCCTCCCGATAGCGCATTTCTGCCCTTCCAAGGGCTCACCTCCCTCGCTTGTTTCGATCTTTGAATGATCTTAAGCACTTTTGAAGACTTCGGGAGTGCTTTGGAGCATATTTGGACCATAGGGATAATGTTTAAGAAAATTTGGAGACTTTTAGAACATATATGGATCCAATTTTGGGCCTTTTGTCAGTGAGGCTAACAAGACCCCCTATGTGGGTGAGACGGGGCATTCTATTAATCAAAGGATCCATGAACACTCTGCTGACATCAAACATAGGAGGACCTAGTCTTCTGCATTGGCAGAGCACGCGGAAAAAAAAAGCATCACATTTGCATTGAGGAGGCCTAGGTCATTGCCAAGCTTGCTCCCTTTCATCACCAAAAATTTAGGGAAGCCATCGAAATTGAGAAAAGGTCGAGAAATCTCAATAGGGATGATGGCTAGAAGATTAGCAGTTGTTGGCTTCTTGCCCTTTCCTCCTAACTTGCGTCTTCCCTCCCCCACCCCTTGGGTGGTTCTTCATTACAATCTTCTTTGTCTTCCCCCTCATCATTGAGACCTGCCCCCCCCCCCCCTTTTTTTTAAGTGCCTATGTTTGATTTTAGTGACCTAGTAAGGTATTCAAGCAAGCATTGTCTGTTCCTTCTCGTGGATGGAAGAATTCCAATAGTATGGTTTTTCTTCCCAACCCTTTAGATATAAATAAAATAAATAAATTAACTAACCTATGGTAAGTTCTATATTCTTTCTAATTGAATTAACATATTAATTTTATCGAGATAAAAATCAAATTATAGTTAATTTGAGGTAATTATTTGACTATTTTTTAGGTTATCTAAAAAAATTTATTTCATAAAGATTTATTACTAGGATAGTATTTAGTAATAAGATTATGGTTCTTATTAATTAAACTCAAACTTTTACTATAATATTTATAACATACTAACCCACATAAATAAATTAATGAACTATTTACATACCTAGTTTTAACTATAAAGCATATTAATAGATATTTGCTCTACCTTAACATAGCAATTTTAACAAACCAACCTAACATTTTTTCTGCCCACTAAGTAATAATTTTTATTAACATATATATATGTGTGTGTGTGTGTGTGTGTGTGTGTGTGTGTATATACATATATGTAACATATTCAAGAAGGAGCATAGGTTCGTTCTGTTATCATAAAATCAGTACTAAGGGCTGCTACTTAATAAGATCTCATGAAACTGTTTCAGACCAGGCTTTAGACTAAGGTTTAGCCTCCTTAGTCAGAGAGGGCTCTCTCACAGATTTTTGATATGCATTAAAGGGCAAGAAAGATGGCTAACTCTTTAAACAGTATATGAAATTCATGTTGGTTGGAACAACAAAAATAAGGCTTCTCCCATTCGGCTCATGGAGTCATACATTCCTACAGTAAAAAAGTAGCTACTCAATCATGGAAACCAAGGCATATAATGTCTCAATGTTCAAAACATCTACCAAGAAGAACCTCAACTCAAAAAAACATACACAGGAAGTCTGAGCACTTATGTGAATTCAGAGTGATTGCATGTTTAGTGAACTGTAAAACAAGATGAATAAAACCAAACCACATATATTCTGAGCATTTAAAAACCACAAGATGATCTTGGGGAAGACAGTTTTCTTCTATTACTGTCAAAACACTTTACATAAGCCAATATGAAAACTCTGTTTTTTTTTTATAAAAATCTCCAACCCTTTTTACATCAGAGTTTTTCCCATATATAGGAAACACAACTAGACTACCTTGAGTCTCCTCCTCCAGCATGAGGGAAGCTCGAAAACCTATCATTAATTACCTTATCTATATTTAAACTAACTTATTAAATACAAAGGTATTGTGCTTTCAATACATAGAGTCCTATTCCTATTCAAACTCTAATTCTATCTCCTCGTGTGCATGATTCCTTCTTGATATTTGACACTTGTACTATTTCTATAGTGGCTGAAATGCATTTGAGAGGCATTCACTAAACGAGCTACCTTGGATTCCAACTGTGCTGATGACTCATGATTTGGTGAAGATATATGCTCTGTTTTCACGGTCCCTGCCTTCCATCAATCTTTATTTTCAAAAGAACGTGCTTGAAGCTATTTAATATATTTGATGACCATGCATAACACCATATGCCTAATGATCTGGATGCGTTGTGAACTGGACATGTGTTCAACCCAAGATTTCGGTAGCCTTACCAGAACCCTAATATTTCGATCATAAAGTAGCTTTAGGAAGACTTTAGCAAAAAACCAAAATGTTCTACCTTTTTGCTCCAATGCTTACACCTGTCATTCTTTGAATGTTTTGGTAGCCTTTTATGATCTCTTTCCTACCCTCGAAGCATTCCCTTACAAAATTTGCTGACCTCAGCCTCAATTTCATTTTTTCTTTAAAAACAGTCACCTACAGCAGTTTCGTAGCGCGCTACGAAACTACTGTTCTTTTCCAAAATTACAGTCTTCAATGAATTTACTAATTACTTTGTGACTGTTACAGCTTCGCTTTTGGCTCCAAAATTCCTAATTTGTCTTCCTTTTATATATGCCTCAAAAACCCATGAATTTAAGAAAAATAAAACAAAAACTTGGAGCAACATCTGACCTTAAAAATTTGCAATTTTTTATTTGGCAGCTAACTTGCCTAACTGAGCTTTTAGTTTTGCAAGTTCGTTTTCCATGGCTGCAATTTCTGATACAGTTTTCTCTAAATTAGCCATTTCTTCCTCAGCCGCCTTCCATTGCTCCTTTGAAGATGAGGTTTTAGTTTCCTTGACAATGGGAACTTTTTTCTCAATATCTTTCTTTTTGACTTCCTTTGCTTTTTCTACTTGAGCTATCTGCTTTTCCATTTCTTTGGCCTGTCCTCTGGTGTATATTTTTCTTTTGATTTCCTCTGCCTTCTCTGCTTTAGGTAGTTGTCTAATTTCTTTTGTTGCAGTTACCTTGATAGCTACCTCATCTTTGTGGACTTGCTCCGCTGCTTGGATTTGTCTCCTGGTGATTGGCCTTCGGGGTTTGACCATAAATTCCTTACCAGACTCTTCAAACCTTATCCTTTTTGAGGCTTTTGATTTTTTGGTGCTATCAGGTGATGACTGGGTTAGGTCAATAGGCATTGACTCAACCTGCACTGATGTGGCTTGTTCAAAATCAATTGCCTCCAGCAAATCCTTTAGACTAGCCTTTGACATAGGGCTTTCTTCCACTGCTATTGATTTTCCTTTTTCTCTGCTTAGCTGATTTTTGGTTCTGATTCTTGTCACTTGTTCAATTCCACTTGGTCCTGGTGCATCTTTCTGGTGTTTGATTTTCTCCCTTGATGACTTGGGTGTCTCCTTTGCTGGCGATTTATGTGTCTCTTTTATGACCACAGACTTCTCTGATTTCCTTGACTTAGTTTTGGGCTTCTTTTGGTCTTTTACCTCCTTCCTGAGCTCAGCCAAGGTAGGTTCTTCAATTCTTCTTTCTTTTTCCCTATCCGGAAATGGAGTGAGACCTATCTTGCTTTGGAAACTGGCCATAAAAATAAAAGAATCCCAATCTCTACCAATTTTTTGCAAACTATCTAACACCAGCAACTTTATTAAACCATTGTGGAACAGGGAAGTTTCACAATCATCTTTCTTTAACTGAACTTTGTCACACATTTTACTAAGGCTTCTGAATAAGTAGAAAGGGATGTCTATTGATGCTTTACCTGTGAAATGTAACAAGAGTTTGAAATGATAAGAATAAACTTTGGTGTACCTTCCCTCACATGTTAAGTATTTCTGGATGCCTGTAAGGAGCAGAGCATAATGTTCTTTTATATAATTCCTTGCCACAGCTTTGGTGAGGTCCTCATTTACATACTGTTCCTTTAGAAATTCCTTACAGGGAGTCATGTCAAACTTGAAATTCCTGAACCACTCTTGTCCTCCTCTCGGAATTTCAGTGACAACAGAAATGGCTTGTGGGGACACAGGGAACTCTAGCATTGACACCTTAGAATTCAAGCCAGTAAAATTTAATGCAAAAGCTTTCGTTACCTCTGTATGTCCTCCCTTCAAATTTTCACAAAACCTCTAGCAACCAGCATTTTTAAAAGCTCGTGCTACACCTTCATCTCTGAGTGTAAGATCAAGCCCCTCTGGCTCAGTTCTTAGGCACCTTCCAGATCGATGTACTCTTTTCTCCATCTTGCTCAGAATATCTTCACACAAAGAACTAATCAGCAACTACAATTCACAAAACAGCTTCGGCTTTGGAGTGCAGGCTTGCTTGCAATGATCCCTTTTAAATGAAAACTCGGGCTTCTTTGCGTTTTTTCAAACACTCGTCATACAACAGGCATGTTAACGCACCATGAATAAACATTATGACACTACCATACCTCATAAGATCTCTTAAAATAATTGTCATGTGCATGATCCTAAACCTGATGGCGGAATGATAACCTATCATGACTTGGAGAAGACATCAACTGACAAAATGTGGATGGACCTAATGACTCATCTCCCCAGATTTGACATTTCAAGAAAATGCGCTACAAAAAACCCCGAATCCCCGATTTCGTAGCGCAGACAATTATGAATTGACAAACCGCGCTACGAAATGGCTGGTAAATGATACGCTGCGAAAAGGTGGAAAAATGATTGCGCAGCTAAATTAGCCAATCAGATTGCGCTGCGAGAACGCGTAAAATACAAATGACGCAAACAAGACAAGACCTACCTTAAACAATAATGATGGAGGGCATCTAACGGTTTCTTACAAGGACATACATCAATACCTTTTGAAATTCTAATTTCAAAGTGACACACCTAGAAACCTATTGACTTAAACAATTTTTTTTTTTTTATATGAATCTTTGGACATAGGTGAACTGTGGTTTTAAGTGATAACAACTTATAAACCTTCATTTTCATGACTGCCATTCTTGAACCTTGTGTCGTCAATCACATTCTGTGTCCAAAATAATTACACTCATTTCATGTCATTGATGGGGGATACATCAAGGCCCTCTTGCGATGAGTCACTTCTTGTCGACATCAACACATTATCCAAGAAGTTGACTTAGAAACACCCTTCCAGTACCTTGAGGCTTGCATACATCAATGGAAAGTTTCTCTCTTCCAACGACAGGTTGACATCACTGGCCTTCAACCGAAAGAATTTGTATGGTATTCAACATCAAAATATCTATTCACACCATGTAGAATGTATTGCAGTACCTTGAGAATCATTATCATTATCGGTGACCTCTCTCGCGTCTGTTAATGACTTACATCATTGGATGGTAATCAGATGGTGCCTTCCCATGTTCAACTTCAGATCACGTATTCACATGTTTAGACTTATACTTGAGCAAATGATTGGATGAGATAGAAGACCCGGATCTAGTTTCATCCATCCAGACTGTGATTTAAAGAGAGTAATAAATCATCTATACGATGGCTTTACACATTTGGTCATCCTATCATAGGTCTATATTTGTAGACGACTATCTATGTACATGCAATGAAAAGTTTATATGTTGATTATGGGTATGCCTTTCCTCATCAATTCATGAAAAAATTGAAATATCATGATGTTATGTATTGTAATTGATGCAGTATACCATCTGCTTCAGATCCTCTCTGCCACATCATAAATCATATCAATTGACATTATCATTTTCAAATTCATGCTTTAGGGGGCAACTGTTATAGTTCTATTTGGGCACATCACTCCTGACATTCAGATCAATACAAATAGGGCTCATTAAACCCTAATTCAGTTGTTACATGCCCTAGAAAAGTCATCACATTAAATGTTTCCTTCCATGAAAGTTTCCTGTCCTAAAGCCTTGATGAAATGCCTCCTTGAAACACCAGCATAGCCTTGGTCATGGGTAACTGTGTTGCATAGCAGGCAGGCCTATTTTGGGCTACACTATAGTGCACTTAGGCCCTCTTTAACCTATGCTAGGTAAGATTGAGTGAAATTTGCATAGGATTCTCAGAATATTCCTTGATTCTATATCATTCTATAAGGATCCCATCTCTTATCTCCTCCTATGGGCTCGAAATTATATAGGTTAAGCATCCATTAACCTCCTATCCTCTCATACCTTGCTCCATGGAAACTAAATCCATGTTTGGAAGGCCATTCAATGCCCTCATTTATGACAAAACCACCTCCATTTCCTATAAAGTGATCACTCATCATAGTTATCAGGTGGCTAGAATTTGAAGTTTGTAAGGAAATTCTATTGGTTTGAGAATTGACTTGATGTCAAGTAACATTATACAACTATATTGGTGTGCTTTTGATGTGGCGAGGGTTGGACTAAAGCTGGAGGAGTGGCACAGGATCAAACTGTATTAGGTGAAACTCTTCCTTCTACATTAATAAAGAGCTTATTCATTTTCTCATATTATTTTTCATATCTATGATGATTATTTGTTTCAATGTCTTCGATTCCATTGGTTTATAGTACATACATCATGTATGCTTTGATTGTTTTTTGTTTTTGTTTCATTTGATACAGGTATCAATTGAGTGGGTTTAGTTCAAGTGGGAGTGACGGAAGCAATTACAAGGGGATTAAGGAAGTGAAAGACTACAAATAAGTTCCTTCATCTCATCTATCTACCATAATAAAAGGTTAAACTACTTTCTTTCTGTTGTTCTAGGTGTAGCCACCGACCTAGGGAATATTTGTTTATCCATAGATGCAAATTCCATATAAAAATAGCCTTCCTCACATAGTTCTTTTCAAGTTTCTATTTCATGTTTTTCCATTGCAAAATATAACTATTATGGTAGGGATCATTAGAAGCATTATAGGATGCATCATGTTAGTGTTGGACATTTCATGGTGTATGGGTGGATGTGTAAGTGTTGGAATCAATGTCAAACAAGGATCAGCATGATGATTGGGTGTTTGGGAGGAATCCCATGGTTGTTAGAGTGCTTTGTAGAAAACCCTCATAGTAGAAGGCTTACTAAAGAATCTAGAAAATCATAATTATAGTAATGGGCCAAATGGAATTCCATGGTAGCCGTAGGTTTCTTGTAGCGAATCAACAGTGTAGTGGGTTTACTGAAGAAGCCATAAAAGCATCAGCATGGTGGTTGAGAGCTTAGTTTGTCCAAGCACAAAGTAGAAGAGTCAAGGAGAAAAGTGATGTAGAGAAGGTTTTCAACCATCTCATAGGTAGAAAATGTACTCAAAGCGTATATCGGACCCCATTCAGTGCAAAGTGCTCTGGAAGAGTTTTTCAAGGATACGTAAAAGTGAGAAAATGGATTCTCGGATCAAAATATATGGTGTACTAAATTTTATGAATTTTAATCCTTATCAAGGAAGGAATATCAGAGATGTGAATACTGGAACATTGAAGGATTAGAGCAAGTGGCACCGCAGAGATTGGGACATTGGAACATCGGAATATTAGGATATCAGAGGTTCGTGACATTGGAATATCAACATATCTCAGATGTGAATACCAGAACATAGGAGGATTGGTGCAAGTAGAACCCCAATGATTGGGACAATGACAAATTGGAATATCAGGGTATCGGAGGATCAGGACATCATAATATTGGAACTTCTTAACAAATGTACTCTAAGAATTTGTGATCTAATAAGTACTATGAAGCACCAAGGAATGTCAAAGTATATTAACAAAGGATTATGTTTCAAAACCAAGGGTTGATGGGTTCTCTTATATCTACTCTAGTAAGACACACGGAAACATGAGATTGGCTTCGATACACAACAATGGCATCTGACATCACCATGATGATGCAGTACAACTGGACACATAGCAGGTTGATTCAACAATATTGGGCACACTAAAGAGCCAGATCTAGGTGACACATGTCATATCTATAAATACGCCATGTGGAGTGATGATGTCATTTGGAGCTTAGAATATCAGACAATGATACCTCAGAACTCTAGAACATATGGTTATGGAAAAGTTTCGATGGAGGGGGTTTCCAATATTATGTTGGATCTTGGTTATGTAAAACCAAAGAACCAAGAGTGTATAGCCATAGCAAGGGATGATTGGCTCCCAGTAGGAAATAAATTCCTTAGCACCTAAAAGCTAAGTTGCAGGTCACAACTCTCGGTCCCATGGAGTAGAAATTCAAGGATATCAACGTCAGAGGAGCTAAAGATATTGGGACTGAGGAGTACCAGAACACTACACCATTTTGAAGTTGAGATATGGAATTTCTACGATAAGGAAGTACAAAGAACTAAAGGATGTATGAGTTGGTAGTTGCGAAATTAAATGTAGGTATAGAGGAGTTGGTAGTTAGAAGGGGCTAAACTTATGGAAAACTCTGTAACAATAGATCAAGGAAATTATTTGTAGTAGAGATGAATTCGAGAGAATGAATGAAGCAATTGAATATTTCACATGCACGAATGGTTGTCATAAATAAGAATAGAATAGTCACCTCTCTAGACTGTCAAGATTTGCGGAATGATAAATAAGCAAGGGAATCTTATACGATTGTGTAGGTCACCTGGGAATTAATTTCTCATCACGGATATCTATCAAGTCAGATGATAGACTACAAGGGCTATCTCTATATCTTCCCTATTACGAGAAACTACCAAAAGACACAAGTGTGGTAAGGGGAGTCATTCCTAAGTATAGTGGGAAACTAAAGTACAAAAAACAAATACTGCCTAGCATAGAGTGCTGCAGTGGAACAAAACCATCACCTATAATGGAGAAGTGATGAAGTCAGAAAAATTGTGAGAGTGTTGTGCGGTGAGATGTGAGCATCAAGATAGAGAGACGGAAGCATCTAGGAGGAATCTATGTAATAGAACAATAAGAGACGAAAGAGGGTTGTGTGGATAATTAAAAGGATAGTGTTGAAGACAAGTCTATGAAGAGCCCTTGATAGAGGAGGCAGAGCGTAGGGGAAGTGTCGTTGTAAGCAATAAGAAGAGACCTGCTGCAAGTGAGCACACAAGGCAGAGCACGGAAGTCGAATATACAAATAGCCATTGCTGGTATTTTAATTTTATTATTGTATGCCTTTGATTTTAGTTTGAAATTTGTATGAAATAATAGAGCAGTGGCAAGAGAAGGTTTGTGCTTGCATACTAAAGAGGTTCGTACCTCATGGAAAGTTGGTGCTTGCTAACCAAAGGGGGTCGGTGCCTCCTATGAGTGGATTCTCATAAACAAATAGATATAATTAATTAGGTTCTTAATTTACATCATAAACAAACAAAAAAATTAGTGGTTTTTTCCCACTAGGTTTCCACGTGAAAAGCATTGTGTAAAATGTTTGGTTCTCATGTGATTGTTGTTCGAACATATGTGTTTGAAATATTGTTGGCTCACTATTTTTGTGAATGAATTCTCTCACAAGTTAAACAATATAAGAAGGCACTAAAAGAATTATAAGAAAAATAAAAAGAGTTTCTTAATTACTGATTCACACACCCCCCCCCCCCCCCCTCCTCAACAATTTCCTTATTTCAAATGGTGGATCAGAGCATAGGTTCCTTTAGTAATAGTATAATTGCTGGAAGGTAGATCTATAAGGAATTATGTCTAGGAAAAGAGTCAAGAGGCTTGCTCAAGTATAATACCAGTCTTGTATGTGACAAATTATGCCTTTTGGAAAGTGATAATGGAAGTGTATCTTATGTCCCTGGGAGTAGATGTTTGGACTTCAGTACTAGTAGACTACAATGTCCCTGATATTCGTCCCAATGATGCAGATGGTAAAAAATTATATGGGAATAATGATAAATCCAAGAATGTCATTACCTTTGGCCTTAGTTAATCAAAACTTATAAAATTTATGAACTGTAAGTCTGTTAAGGAACTATGGGTAGAGCTTAACCAGAGTATGACAAAATCAAGCAAGCAAAACTTTAGACTTTTAAAATGAGGTTTGAAAACTTGAGGATAAATGAGAATGAAATAATAGAAAAATACATCCTTAGAGTTGATGAAGTGACTAACATGATTACAAGTCTTGGTGAATAGGTCAAGGAAGAGATGGTTGTTCATAAAATATTAAGATCTCTATCCATGATATTTAATGCCAAAATATCAACTATTGAGGAAATGGCCAACTTAAAGGATCTCAAGATGGATCAACTACATGGTACTCTCACAACCTATGAGATGAAAGTAGGAATAGAAAATTTTGAACCAGAGGAAGTTGCGGTCAAAGTATCCAAGAAGGGAAAGCAGCACGAAGATCATCAAGATTGCTCTAGTTGTGAATCTGATCAGAAGCTAGCTCAACTAGCTAGAAAAATGAAGCGTGGCTCAGGAAAATATAAAGGGAAGTTTCCCTTTAAGTGTTTTGACTATGGAATATTTGGACACTTATTCCAAATTCCCTTATAAAGAAAAGGCTGAAGACGAAGAGGATCTGAAATTTGGAAACACGTCTCAAACACATCAGAAGAAAATAATCTATAAGAAAAATTGGTTCTACTCCAAAGAGGATAGCTCAGCACCGAAGTCGGATGTGAAAACTCATCGGAGAATGCGTAAAATAAGTATCTCCTTATGGCCTTTGAAACAAACTCCAAGAAACAAGGTATTGCGGACTCTGAAGAGGAAAAGGAAGAAGGAGTAGTGGACCTTGAAGGGGAACTCGTTAGTTCCCTCAATGAGTTAAAGAAAGCAACAAAGAAGAATAAGCAACTGAAGGAACAGTTACAATGTGCAGAGGAAGGTATGGATAACTAACAATGAGGAGTTTTCCTAGAAAAAAGAAAAGTTTGAAGAAGTTATCAAGAAAAAAGATAGTCTAGTCCTTCTACTACAAAAGAAACAACGAAATTGTGAGAGACTAGAAGAGGAGAACAAGTATTTGAAATAGGAGCTTCTCAACTTAAAAAGGGAAATGATTGCAAAAACCTGCAAATATGATATTCTGTCTTTGAAAGTTAAAATGGAGGAGGCTAAATGAAAAGAGGAGGTTCTACAAGATCCGATCCAAGAATGGGAAGAGAACTATCAGAGTCTTTAAGCAGAGGTTGTCTCTCTGAGATCTCATCTCGAGAGAAAAATGATCAAGAAAGGCTTAATTGAAAAATTTGTCGAAGGATCAAGGAGACTAGATCAAATCCTAAATAGTAAAAGGCCCTTAGGAATAAAAACTGGTATGGGATACTATAAGACTCAAGAATATTCTATGGGAAGATAAAATTCAGGTTGGTAGGGTTTGAAGAACCTCATAGGCATGAGAATAATATTCATGAAATAATTAATCAAGAAAAAAGAGCAGCAGGGCTAAGAGGAGATTGTCAATGCAGAACGAACCAACCAATCAGATGATCAAGGCATTTTCCTGCACAATCTCATAATGTTTTCAATAGTAGGCATGCCTATTTATTTTATGGTCACTGTTATAAGTGTCATATATTTGGACATAAAGCTATTGATTGTAGAAGGATCAAAGTTGAAAGAGATGAAAATTCAGATATAATATGCACTGGGTTTCTAAATCTCAAAACTCCTCCCTTAGGAACCGGAATGTCTTATCTCCCTTCCTAAGTGAAGTAGAATGCTTAAAATGTAATAATTCTAGGCACAAAGCTAGTGAGTGCAAATGCAGGTTTGAATACCTGTCTAAGTCCCAAAATGTCAGATAGAAAACTATCCAAAAGTATAAAGGGATTTAGAAACTAAAAACTAAAAAGAGCATGTAGTGTGGACTCACCTTATCAGCTCATAAATAAGAAGAACAATGGTATGTGTATAGTGGTTGTTCTAAACATATGACTGGGGACAAAAGAAAATTGATGCCACTTAAGAAAAAGGACAAAGGAACAATGTTACCTTTGGAAACAATGCTCCATCAAGAATTAAGGGTAAAGGTGTAGTTAGTCTTGATAAAAAAACCAAAGCACAGAATGTGTTGTATGTAGAAGGTCTCAAGCACAATCTGTTGAGTGTTAGCCAAATGTGTGATAATGGCTATGATGTGACCTTTAGATCTAAATACTATGAGATACACAATATAAATAATGGAAAACTGGTGGGAAAATAAATCATAACCCACAATAATGTATATGTGTTTGATGATTCCAGGGTTAACTACTATTTGAGAAAAATGTGTGAACCATGCTTGTGGTACAACAGGCTTGGGCATATGAATTTTGAGAGTTTGATAAAAATAAGAAATATGGGAGTGGTGAGAGGATTACCAAGACTCTCAAAGTCTAATAACAGAATTTTCGAGTGTGAATTTGGCAAGAAGACTAGGACTCATTTCAAATTGAAAGATTTCTCCTCATCCAAGCCTATGGAGCTCATTCACACAGACATTTGTCTCCCAACTAGAGAAAAAACATCAAAAGGAGAGGTGTATTTCATGTTTCTCATTGATGATTTCACTAGGGCTACTTGGATTCTTCTCTTAAAAGAAAAATTGGAAGTGTTCAAGCATTTCAAGAAGTTTAAAGCTCAAGTAGAAAAATGAGAAAGACTTAAAGATGAAATGCTTAAGATCGGACATAGGTGGAGAGTACATCTTAAAAAAATTTGAGGAAATATGTGAAGAGAATGACATTAGGAGGCAATACTTTGTGGATAGAACTTCTCAACAAAATGGAGTGGTAGAGAGGAAGACTAGAACAATCCAGGAAATGGCCAGAGCAATGTTAGATGAAATAGGAGTATCTCATATCTTCTAGGGATAAGTAACCCATGTAGTAGTATATCTTTCAAATAGAACTCAACTAGGCCTAATGGTAACGAAACTACCTATGAGTTATGGAAGGGAAGACCTGCATCAGTTAAACACCTCAAAGTGAATGAAAAGAACCCTGGGAAGATTGATTCACATGTTGACAAAGGAATATTTCTTGGATACTCTATTCGAAGAAAAGAACATAAGTGTTACAAAAAGAAGACAAGGAAGATTAAGGATTGCATCGGCGTAATAGTTGATGAAGAAGGTTCACAACCTGAATCCTCTAAAAGTAATATGAACGCAAATGATGAAGAAAGCTCAGATTTGAGGTCTGTTGATCTGAATGAAAAAAAATTAGATAATGCAGGTGAGGAAGTAGGCATGTCTTCAAGGCCAAGGACACCCTTCAAGTATGTAAAGAAGGAACATCGTGAGATTCATATTCTTGGAGATCAAAGACATGGTATCCAAACTAGAAGGAAACTTGTGGGTAGTACAAATTATGCAAATTTGACTTTGTTATCATAGATAGAACCCAAGAACCTCTATCAAGCAAGTGAAGAGAAGTTATGGGTGAAATATGTGAATGAAGAACTTGACCAGATTGAAAATAATGATACATGGAATCTTGTTCCAAGGCCGAGGGGGAAAAATGTTATTGGAACCAAATGGGTTTTCAAGAAAAAACTGAATGAACAGGGTCAAATAATCAACAGCAAAGCTCAATTGTTTTGCAAAGGGTATGCCCAAATAGAAGGGGTAGATTTCGAATAAATCTTTGCACGAGTAGCTCAACTGGAGGCTATAAGGATCTTCCTTAATCTTTCCATCCATAATAATATCAAGGTATATCAGATGGATGTGAAGTCTACATTTCTCAATGGAGATGGAGAAGATGAAGTTTACATTGAGCATCCATAAGGATTTTTACTCACATCCGATGAAGGGCTCGGATGCAAATTGAAGAAGGCCCTATATGGATTAAAATAGGCCTCCAGAGATTGGTACGAAATATTGGATGAGTAATTTCAACAACAAGGGTTTAAGAAAGGCAAAGTTGACAGTAACCTGTATGTAAATTCTAAAGGCGACCATCTACTAATAGTAGTTGTGTATGTGGATGATATAATATTTGGCAATGATATGGAAAATATGGGACATTAATTTGAAAAATGTATTAAAATAGAGTTTGAAATGTCAATGATTGGATAACTAGCCTTCTTCCTGGGTCTACAAATTACTCAGTCTCTTGAACGAGTGTTTATATCCCAATCCAAATATCTCAAGGAAACTCTCAAGAAATTTGGAATGGAAGATTGCAAACTAATCAGCACCCCCATGTCTACAAGCTACAAATTGTGCAAAGAAGATGGAACCCTGCCTAGAAATCAGACTTAATACAGGTCAATGATAGGAAGCTTACTATATCTGACAACTTCAAGGCCATACATCATGCCAGCAATGGGGATTGTGTCCAAATTTTAGGCCTTTCCATGGGATAGTCATGTTGTTTCTATCAAGCGGATTTTCAAATATCTTCAAGGTACATTAGAATATGGACTATGGTATGCTAAGAGCGAAGATTTCAAATTGAAGGCCTACATAGATGCAGATTGGGCTAGAAGCCTTCATGATAGGAAGAGTACTTATGATGTAGCGTTCTTCCTGGGAAATTGTTTGGCATCGTGGGCTGGCAAGAAATATGCCTCCATTTCTCTATCGACTGTTGAAGCAAAGTATATTTCTATTTCTACCTAATCTACATGGATTATATGGATGAATATATATATATATATATATTATATAATATATATATATATATATATATATAATATATATATATATATAATATATATATATATATATAATATATATATAATATATATATATATATATATATATATCTGTAGAGTGACTGGTCCCATTCCAATAATGCGTGACAACACAAGTGCCATCAACATCTCAAAAAATCCATTCATGCATCCAAAGACTAAGAATATTCCTATTAAGTTCCATTTCTTGAGGGAATAGGTTGCAGCCAACACTATCAAAATTGAATATGTATCCACTAAAGAGAAACTTGAAGATATATTTACCAAGCCACTGACAAGAGAACCATTTGAATATCTCAGGAAATAGATAGGAGTAGTGACTCCTCCCTCCAAATGACTTCAATTTGGTAGCGGGTGGTAGCTACTCAGCATATGGAACTCATGGGAGAGTAGGTTGTAATGGTTTAGGTGGAGTTCTCGAGTAGTATTCTATTCCACTGATGTCAAAAGGGGGAGAATATTAGCATCAGAGTAGACCATTCCTAGCCTAAGGGGGAGTTTATGGTGTTTCCATTAATGCCAAAGGGGGATATTGTTGGATATTTGATGGTGTATGGGTGGTTGTGCAAGTGTTGGAATTGATGTCAAACAAGGGTCCGCATGATGATTGGGTATTTTGGAGGAATCCCATGGTTATTGGAGTTATTTGTAGGAAATCATCATAGTATTAGGCTTACTAAAGAATCCAAAAAATAATGATTACAATAATGAGCGAGATGGAATTCCATGGTAGTTGTCGGCTTCTTGTAGATAATCATTAGAGTAGAAGGCTTACTAAAGAAGCCATAAAATGATCACCATGGTCATCAAGAGTTCAGTTGTCCAAGTAGAAAGTAGAATATTCAAGGAGAAAACTGTTGTAGAGACGCTTTGCAGCCATCTCACAGGTAGCATGTACTCACAGCCTACATCAGACTCCATATAATTGAAAGTGCTACAAAATAGTTTTCAAACATTATGTGGAAGTGCAAAAATGGATTCCTGGATCAAAATATATGGTCTGCTAAAGTTCAGGTGTTTGAAGCCTTATGAAGGAAGGAATATTGGAGATGTGAATACTGGAACATCATAGGAATGGCACAAGTGGCATCCCAGATATTGGGACATCAGCACAAGAATATTAGGATATCAGAGGTATGAGACATCAGAATATTGGGATATTGGAGATGTGAATACGGGAACATCAGAGGATTGGTGCAAGTGGCATCCCGAAGATTGGGACATCGACACATCATAATATCGAGGTATTGAAGGATCAGGGGATCAGAATATCAGATCTTTTTAACTAAGGTACTCTAAGAAGTTGCAATCCGGTAAGTACTATGAAGCACCAAGAAATGCTGAAATATATTTAAAAATGATTATGTTGCAAAACCAAGGGTTGATGGGTCCTCTTTGCTCTTGTCTAGTAGGACACATGGCAACTTGTGATTGGCTCTAATAAGTAATAGGATCAACTGACATTAGCAAGAAGTTGTAGAATGACCAGACACGTGGCAGGTTGATTCAACAATATTGGTTTCCCTAATGTGCCAGATTCAAGTGACACATGTCATAGCTATAAAGATGCCATGTGGATTGATGGTGTCATAACAGAGCTTGGCATATTGAAGGATGAATACCTCGAAACTCTAGAATATATGGTTATGGAAAATTTTCGATGGAGAGGGTTTCTGATATTGCGTTGGCTCTTGATCATGTAAAACCAAAGTACCAAGAGAGTAGAGCAGTAGAAAGGGAAGATTTCCCCCCCACAGGAACCAAACACCTTAGCACATAAAATGTAAGCTTCAGGTCATATCTCGCGGTCCCATGGAGGAGAAATGCTCAAGGAACTCAACGTCATAGAAGCTAAAGACACCAGGACTGAGGAGTATGAGAACACTACACTGTGAAGTTGCAATATGGAGTTTGTCTAATAGGGAAGTATAGATAATTAAAGGATGTATGAGTCGACAAATACAAAATTGAATTCAGGTATAGAGGAGTTGGTAGTTAAAAGGGGCTAAACCTGCATAAGACTCTATAACAAGAAATCTAGAACAACATGTGTAGCAGAGATGAATTTGAGAGCATGAAGGAAGCAATCGACTGTTTCACGTGCACAAATGGTTGTGATAAATATGAATAGAATGGTCACAACTATGGATCTTCAAGATATGTGGAGCAATAAATAAGCATGGGACTATCGAAGGAGTGTGGAAGTCACCTAGGAGTTAATTTCTCAGCATGGAGCTCTATGCAGTCAGATTATAAAGGAATGAAAGGTCTATGTTGTTTTCTACACTATTACAAGAAACTACTAGAAGGCACAAGCGTGGTAAGGGGAGTCATGCCTAAGTACAGTGGGAAGATAAAGTACAGAAACAAAGTTTTCCTAGCATAGAGTGCCTTAGTAGAACAAAACCATCACCTGTAATGGAGAAGTGGGGAATTTAAGAAAATGGTGAGAGTGTTGTGCGATGAGAGGTGAGCATCGAGACGGAGAAGTGGAAGCATTTTGGAGGACTTCGTGCAATAGAGAAACAAGAGGGATGCATGGATAATTGTGATGGTAGTGCTAAAGATAAGTTAGTGAAGAGCCCTTGACAAAGAAGGTAGATCAGAGAGGAAGTGTTATTGTGAGAAGGAAGAAGAGACCTACTGCAAGTGAGCACAGAAGGAAAAGTGCAGAAGTCAAATCCAAATAAATGGTATTTACTTGTATTATGGTATGCCTCTGTTTTCAGTTCGAAAATTGTATGAAATAGTAGAGCAGTGGCAAGATTAGGTTGTTGCCTACATACTCAAGAGGTTGGTTCCTCATGGAAAGTTGGTGCTTGCTAACCCAAGGGGGTCAATGCATCCTGTGTCTGGGTGCTCACAAAAACATTGATGTAATTGAGTGTGTGCTCAATTTACATCATAAACAAACAAAAAAATTAGTGGTTTTTTTCCTCTTGATTTACATGTGAAAAAAATTGCATCAAATGTATGTTTCTCATTTGATTATTGTTTGAACATATGTGTCTGAAATATTGTTGGTTCATTATTTTTGTGAATAAAATCTCTCACAAGTTAAAGAATATAAGAAGTCACAAAATTCTCAGAAGATAAGAATTTCATTAATCAAAAGGGGTAATACACATATGCTATTACAAACTCCAGGATAATGTAATTCCTTTCAATCTTAACTGTCAGTTTTCACATCCCCATAACTCTACTTATACAATTTGTTAACACTAGCAACTCCTAGAAGTAGGTAGTTGTCTACCTACAATTACATAGTATTTTCTTAAGCGAAATAGAATATAAAGATGGTAGTGTGTTGATTCAAAGATTTATCCATCATTGCAACTGATGTCTTGAGATAACACTGCCAATTGGATGGTCACCATTGTAGAACCATGGTCTTGATCATACTTCCTCCAAATCTGTAAGAATAATCGAATTAGAAGGCCACTTAAGCAACAATCTACCATGACTATGCTTCCTTGATTAATGATTCATAACTACATGACAAGAGCTATACATATGTAGTTTAGAATGTAAATTGACCATCAATGGTGTAAATGAATAAAGGAAACAAGGTAGAAAGGTTGGTAAAAACATGCAAATTCAACCACCAACATCTCCCCCTAACTAGAATTTTTGTGTGTCCTCATGCAACCCATCACCTACACAGATCAGGGTTGGGAGCGCAAAGATCAGCATGAAGCTATGTGAGATCATATTTTTCAGCCATTTCTATCCCTAGAGGCTTATATCCATCTATTTGGATGACTTGCTTCCACCAATCCTTGCCTACTTCGTAAGCTGAAGTATACTAATCAGTTGGCAACTAGATAATGGGGAATCATAACCTCAAACCCATCCATTGGACTCCATGAAGTTGCATGCATGTAATATACTGAGGTACCTTGTTCAAAGCCCGAGAAAAATTGGCAGCCACAAAAGGTTCATGTGTTGTGACGATGGATAACGATATCATCCACCATTTGTGATAGCTGTCCTAGACCCCCTCTTGACAAGTAAAAAATTATTTTCTGCTTATGTGAACACACCATTTTTGGGTTACCAACATATTTTTTTTGTCCCTCAATCCCTATGAGGGTTTCATGTCTGTTGCAAATGTTCACAAACTGACAATTATCCATTCGAAGGACAAGTGGCCTATTCACTTGATTCTCTTTGAAAGTGTCGAAGGCCTTCTTCCATTTAACACAATTAACTGTGTAGGAGGTAAATGCTCTCAATTTAATGTCTCCCATGTATGGCACTAGGTTAAATTATTGATAATTTCCCAAAAAGTAATCATTCATATAGAGTTCGCACATCAAGAGCTGGTCCATAATATTTTGGCGTCTCAAGATGCACATAAACTCCATTGGGTCTTCTATCTCATGGTTGAGTTCCTGGTGGACACTTTCTAAAAAAAAAAATAGATAATGTTCATGGAGGAACATATCATATCTATAAGCAGGGGTTGGCAATCCATTTCCTGTTGTGCTAGAGCAAACATTTTTTTGCTTATCATCCTTCAGTAGATGCACCTATCCTTCCAATTCCTTGATTTTATTATGCTACTTTTCCTACTTCCATTTCTCTTTCTCCAATTGCTCCAAGTAAATGGTAACTACTTTCGCGGATTTCTCATGAACTCCCTTCAGTCCTTCTTGGTGGGATTCTAAAGGAATGGTCCCCCATCGAAGGTGAGCTACAATAGCTTACCACTTCTGAATTTATCCAGCCATGAAGAACTCTTGTGCCTTGATCACATGTAAAAATGACTCTCTCTATGTAGCCATAGAGGTTGTGGGCTTGTCCTCAATCAAAACTACCCTGAGATGGTTTCAGCCCTAGGTTTTGTATCAGTCTTCTTATGCCTCCTCACTTTCCTTCGTAAGCACTGTACCTTCTTTCTTAACTTGACAATTTCCATTTTTAGTTGCACAATTTCCCTGAACTATGACTGGTACCTCTCTTTAAGAGGAGGCCTTATTCTTGCACATTTCTCAATGAATTCTTGTTTGACAGAAACCTCCTCAACCGATCTCGTATCTGGTGTGGGGTTTGGTGGATTTTCATCAACAAATTCGTTAACCAACTCTTCCTTGTTTCAGAGTCACTGTAAGCCCTTGTGAGGTGGTTTCTTCGACACCCTTTTCTTGTCACTACTCTGCTTCCAAATCGTTTTCTCCTTTGGGCATCAAATCATCCACACCTTCCTTTGGTTTCTCTATAGCCACTACAAGTCCTTATGGATTAGTGTTAACAACAATTTCCTCCTCTAATGGCCCTGTGGGGGTAGTATCTGCCATGGTCTCTTTAATTTGTTCTTTGGTCGGCACTGGTTCTTGTGTGACCATGTTGATCACTAATCCCTCAATTTGTGCAATTTCTTCACCTGTCAACACTGGTTCTTGTGTAACAATTTCGATGGTGGTGCCTTTAACCACCCCAACAAATTTTAAGATTAGGGTAGAGGCTTCTTTCTTCACCAGGCACCTAGGGGAACGAAATATCCTTGCCCCTCTTGGTAAGGATAAAATAAGTGAAGCTAAAAGAAATATTTCTTTAGTGTCCATTCTTTTAGTGCCCAATGCCTCAAGTCCTCCTTCCCTTGTGCTCACTAGTTGGTATGTGCCCCCTTTTTTATTTTATGCCTGTGCTTCTTCTAGTTTGTCCTCCTTCTCGACAATTGACACTTGTTCTTGCAGAGTAGTTTCGGCTACATTCTCTCCTTATTTCAACGGTTCCTTAACCACTTGAGCACATGATGTTGGTCTTTGTGTATCAGCACCACTTGTAGCCTCGTCTAAAGGTTTCTCGATTTCTTGAATGAGTGATGTTGGTTCTTTTGTGTCAGCACCACTTGCATCCCCGTCCACAGGTTCCTTGATTTCTTGAATGGGCGAAACTAGTTCTTGTGGAGTATTATCGGTTGTGGCTTCTTATGTCTTTGTTTCTTCCACTCTCATTGAGCCAGCAAGCAATGCTGGTGCTTGTGGAGTAGCATTGATTGTGGCCTCTCCCGTTTCCATTACTTCTACTCCCGTTGAGCCAGAAGGTGGTGCTAGTTCTTGTGGAGTAGTGTCAACTGTGGCCTCTCCTATTTCCATTGATTCTACTCCCGTTGAGATAGAAGGTGACACTATTTTTTCTGGAGCGGCATCATCTGTGGCTTCTTCTTCCTCTTCCATTAATTCTTCTGCATCCTCCCTTGCAGGCATCATAGCTACAAGTTCTTCCTCTACTAGCTCGCTGAATTGTGGTCAAGCAACATAAGTTCAGGACAGAGCATGCACCACTAATAATTTGACCAACAATTGATTTGTAAGGACTTCCAATGCTTGTCGAGACCGACGAGTAGATTATGCATCAATTGTAGACTATTTGATAGAAAATATGGCATGTCTAAAGAATGAATCAATGCATGCCAAAACCAAAGGCATGCAAGAAGCTTGAAATGATGCTTAAACAAAGTAGAAAACCGTCCTTCACAAGTAATGTAATTCATGAAAAAATATGAAATCTCAGCCTATGAGTGGCAAAGAATTTTGATGATACCTCCTACCCTTCTGGACTGTTGCTTCAATAGCCTATAAGAACAATTCCAGGAACTCTAGAAAAGAATATTTCCTTGAAAACCATTTTTTCCCTCCTTACAACAATCCATTGATAGTCAAAATCACTTCCTCTGTGATGAGAATATCCAATCCACGTAGTCTAGAATTATTTCCAACCAAATTCAACGTGAATTCGATTGTATGGCTTCGTCAAATCCCTGCATCCTTTCAAAATACACATGCCATCCTACATCTAAAAATACATGCCATACGTCTAGATTGCTTTGGACCTGCGCTGTATTCTCTGGTTCATGCCAAACAACTTTCCTGCCCATTCTGTAGTTGCTTTATAGCAGCAATTGGAGTAACAACAATGTTGGGTTGTGTTATATTCTTTCATAGCGGGGGCGTCACAGGGGGGGCAACAACCCCCCTTGTTTGGGGGGTTTGAGGGGGGTGGGTAGCCCCCCTCTATGGGGTTCGGGGTAGCGCCCCAGGAAAAAAATTTTGGACCCTATATTAGGTTGGGAGAACTTACCTATGGTTTTCAATCCATGGTTTTGGACACGATGGTTTTCGGTCCATGGTATTGGATGCTTCGGCATGTATAAATATGTATTGGAACATTGAAAGGAATATAATGAAAAATCAAGCTGGTAGTCTCAGTTTTGAGATCCAGTGGGAAATCTCTGTGTATATGTGTTTTATGGGTTATGCTCTCGCATTTTTTGTTTTCTTGTGATTTGGAATTCATATGCAGGTAATTTCTGTACGGGGTTAAAACCTACAATTCTAATTATTAATTAAACTAGTGTAGACCTATCTTAACTCTAGATCTATCAAGTACCTAGAGGGATTTGAGATGCATACCTCTTTTAGAATGAAAAGAGATTTGATTCCTTTAGACACTTGGTAGATCCAGAGTTAAAATGGATCTAGACTATTAAATTAAAATTTGGAAGTCATATTCTAAAATAAACACACCTATAGACTTAATAATATATATTTATAAAAATTTACAATTAATTACTTAAATACTTATATTGTACTTATAAATACTTAAGTACAATATAATCATTGTAGTTTCAAATGCATATAAATTTTGCAAAATATTTAGTTTGGGTAATCATAAATAATAATTAAAATCAATATCAAATTTTAAAAATGTAAGAAATTATCCCAACAAAAAGTGTCGTTTTATTTTTATCTTAAAAAATATTAAGATAAAATTTCAAAATCACCATAATTCTATAAACTTAAAAAATTATTTGGGATTATTTACCATTTTATTTTTATACTCGTAAAATATTAAAAAAATCCAAAATCAATATAATTTTAATAACTAAAAGTAAAAAGAATATAATACAACTTAAATACAAACTTGTGATTAGGAGACCAAACAAAAATATCTTGAATTCCTTCCTATGGAAAGTTGTCATCGTGTCTTTCAACGTGGTTAGTTGTGGCCTCGCCTAGAAAGTTGGAAATGGGAAAAATTTGAGTGGGGTTGGACCTGTGGTTGGCTGCATAGGAAACTTCAAACTTATGCTTGATCTTGTGACCATTTTGCGTGAGGTGGGCACTGTTTTTCTAAATCAGATTGTGGATTTGAACTATTCATATTTTGGTCAGAGGGTTGGTTAAGTGCGGATAAATTGGATCTCGAGGAGGAGTTTTGTCAATATATGTCTAAATGTATTTCCTTTCTGAAAAGGTCTAATATAAGAATGAGGGAAAGGGGAGATACCTTATGCTGCATCCACTCACTCTCTCTAATTTACACTTCAAAAACTAGTTATAGTCATGGCAGGTGATGGTGAAAGCCCATTTGTAAGTTGTTCTTTCTAGCCAAATCCATAATTTTGCTTTGGTATCTGTTAAAAAATAAGGTGCCAACCTCTCACAAACTGCAGAAGAAAGAAAAAAGAAGGTCGTAGATGGCGTATATTCTGCAAAAATGTTGAAGAAACAATTGCTCGTTTATTCTTAAATTGTTCCTTCTCCTTAAATATTTGGTCAAAACCAAACAACTGTTGGACGGCAATGAGGGTCTTAGGAATATACCTCATGTGAGAATAATGCAGAAATAGAATTAGTTGTGAGTGGTTGAACAGAATTAGTTGTGAGCGGTTAGGAATTGGTTGCACATATTCAGGAAGATTAGGTGTGTGAATTTCCTATATAAGTGTGATGTAATTGAGCAAATAGTTTAATGAAGTTGTGTGAGCTTTGTCTCACGTTTGCTGGTGTTTCTACCTGTGTATTTGTTTTAATTTGGTATCAGAGCTTTCTTCTGTCTGCGCCTCTCTCCTCTTCGCGGGCAGTGAATGACTCTGCCATTAGAGTGTGCGCAGTGACAGTATTAAACAATCGGCTTATAGCAGTTGTGTGGATCGGCCTTGTTGGACCGTCTCCGCTGTGCTAGGCGTTTTTCCCTTTCTTTTATTTGTTGTTGTTTTTCAGCCAGTTTACACTTTCTTTTATTTGCTGTTGTTGTTCAGCCAGATTACACCTCTGTTTTTTTTTCCGCTTAAGGTGTTTGTCTATTTGTTGTGCATTTTACTTTGCCCGTTGTTGCATTTTTAACCGTCTGATGATGCGTGGGCATGTTGGTCGTTGAAGCCGGCGTAGTCCTCGTATAGGCAAAGCCTGGCCCCATCATTGCATCTCTTGTAACCGCCACTTGGTTGTAGAAGGGTAACTACCTCGGTCAGGGGATTCGAACCCTGCACCTGCAAGAACAGATTTAGCATAATAGAAAACCCATACAAGTAACACTAAACCTCGAACCAGTCCAGGTCTGTAGACTGTTCTGTCCATTGCAGCCGCAGAGCTCCCACTGCCATGTTCGTTTATATTAATGCCTCCTTTCTCCCATTTTTAAGGTCGTTTTCCTGTACTTTACGAAGTTTGCGATTTTTCTTTTGTGGAGAAATGGCTAATCCCCTTGCAGATTCATATTTAAATGAGTCTACAAAACTTGATGGAGAAAATTATGTCAATTGGAAATTTAAGCTCATAACAGTACTGGAGGCATACAATCTCTGGACGATTGTCAAAGGTGACGAGACCAAGCCTCAACCTCCTACTGCCACTCAAGATTGGGAGAAGCGTGAAATGAAAGCAAGGGTGCTGCTACGCATGTCAGTGAAGGACAATATTATTCCTCACATTCGGGACTGTGAAACTTCAAAGGCGACATGGGACACCCTCAAAGGTTTGTATGAAACTACTAATGCAAATCGTATTTTATTTTTAAAAACCAAGCTGCTATCTATCAAAATGGATGCCAATGAAAGCATTAGCAACTTTGTTTCCCGAATTAAAGACTTTAGTGATAAGCTTGGTGATATTGGTGAAAAGGTTTCTAGTACAGACTTGGTAATTGTTGCTTTAAAGGGGTTAGTCCCGGACTATAAAGTCTTTATTTCAGCTCTCTCAGCTAGACCGACACCTCCTACATTTGAAGAATTGGCTGGAATTCTTCTTCAAGAAGAAGAGCGCATGAAAAATTTTGAACTGGAGTCAAATGGTTCTAATTTGGCTTTGACTGCAAGAGGCAAAAGACCATTCCGAGGGAGACCATGGGACAGGAACAGAGGCCGTTTTCAAGCAAAGCAAAAAGGTATGGCACCTCCTGATTCTTATGTTAAAATGAACATTGAATGTGATTATTGTGGAAAATCTGGACATTTGGCTAAAGATTGCTATAGGAGAAAGAATAATGAATCAAATCAAAGACATAGCAGGCATAATGGAAATTACATAAACAGAGACACCTCAGTGAATGATGGATTTAAAAATCTTAAGTTATTTCTTTCTGATGCTGCATTGTCTGCTGAAATTGATGATGAGAATGCTTGGTTTATAGATTCTAGTGCATCGGCACACATGACTTGTAATAAAGAATGGTATGATAAATA
>APFE030261042.1:0-20812 GCA_000404065.3 Pinus taeda | reverse complement strand
TGTTTGTTTTGAGTATAAATGCAAAAAAATATAAAAAAAAATATATATATATAGCAGACGCTTCCGCGGACGCTTCGCCTCCTAGATTTTTGGAAAATGACGCTTCCGCGCTCCGCGCTTCCGTTCCGCGCTTCCGCTCCGCGCTTCCGCTTCGCGCTTCCGCTTCGCTCCCGCTTCGTGCAACATTGGAACTTTGTCCTCTTCTCCCCTCATCCAACTTGGTGGTTAGCCTTGTATCCTAGTCCCGTGGTATCTCCTCTATTGGCTACTAGCTTTAGGAGTGACACTATATGGGAAACCTAGATTTTGGTTGCATAGTCCTGCTTGCTGACACCACATACATCACTCCCTCCACTCATTATAACCCCTTTTCACATATTTCCCATCCGGGTCCACATTTGTCCATTGGGTCCATAAGGAATTAGCCTCCGCGTCACCTTGTCCACACTTTGGGTTGGGCTTGGAACGATGCCCCAAATGTTGATGCAGCGAAAAAGAAAGTTAAAAGCATAATTTAGCCACTTACAATAGGAAATGTACCATAAAATGCAAAAGATGGTTGAGACATACAAATTTAGCATGTGGGCAAAAGGCAAACATGGCCTCTACCCCTTATCATGGCCATCAACCTGGTTCCTAGGGCCCTTATATGAACCCTCTACATCATTAAGGAACCCATGATTGTCCCAACCCCTGGTGGGCGATGAACTGCCCAACCTTAAAGGGGGTATTCACTGCTATATCATTCACATCATGCTCTCATTCCCTAGAGTCCCGAGCAGTTATGAAAAGAAAAGCAATAAAAGGAAAAAGGTATATGAAGAAGGGCGGAAAAACAAAGGCTAGAGTAACTCATGTACCACGATTGCTCCCTCCTACATTTATACACCCATGTGTGGGCTTCCCTCATTATAACTACTCTTGTACCATGGCATGTGGCTTGGAACTTTCCCCTGCTACTCACTTCGTTCCACTATTATTTCACATGACACATGCCATTAGACGAATGTACCATGGACCTGTCATGCTCTTCGAGGTTGAAACCGCCCAATAGGATCCTATATTAATCCCCTTCTTGAGCCTAGGAACACCTGTATATTCTAAAGCCCATTATGGAAGGGCATGCCACTATGAAGTGTCCACTTGTACCCCTGATTTGTAAGCTTATTTACTCTATTGCACTAATGAATTGTTGTATTGGAAGGTGAGGAGACACTTTGGGTCTTATACAGGATTGTTGGTGGGTTTTCATCTTGGGGTTTGGCCCCTCTATACGAGATCCAAGCCCTCCAGAGGGTCTTCATGGCACTTGTAGGGTGAGCGTTGAGAGCCATGGGCCTTCACTGTAGTACAGAGCAGATAGCCACGCCATGGGATCCTTTAGCACCATCTATTGCTTGCTAATGTCCCTGTTATTCGATGATGATGATGCTCTTGGACCACATTGCCCAGTCGGCTACACACTTGCACTGCACCCTTGGCAGTTGATCCCGGGCCTAGTTGGGGTTTTGTCTCACTTAGGGAGACAAGGGAGGGCTTGCATCATCATTCCTGCCATTACAGATGGAGCACATACTTGTTCGATTCAGTTGGAGACCCATGAGGACATTATTTGTGCTCCCACAGTCACTTGGGAGCACCACGGGTTATTTGCTTGGGGATTAATGGGTCACCCCCTTTATCTTTTTTTTGTAAGTCAGATATGTTTGTATTAAAAAAAGGAAAATAGTTTACATAGATTCTGCATAGGCAGACAGAAACCAGAGTTAACCATTACAGCCTTGCAGTGCACAAGCATTGAAAGCGAGCTGCCATAAACAAAAGAAACCAACAAGCGGCTTTATCAAAACTGGAAAGCTCACCACGCAGGGCGGTTGATTTAAGAGCATAGAGAGAGCGTCAAAAAGCTGTCAAAAATGGCAGTTTAATCTGAAGCACTTATAAGGCCTAGACGTAAAGACTAAACATAGACCCGAATTCGACACATAACACAGAAAGACACGAGACAGACCAGAAGGACGGGCTGGAAGCCGAGGGAGCCAAAACTGAGCCACGAGAGACTAGGGTCTAAGGGAGCCCACTCGGACGCGGGAAGCCACCCATCCTGCTAGCAATGTCCAGACCCATGTCGAGGAAATGTTTGTCAACTTTGTCTTGCAGCTCCTGCATGGACTGGAAATTCTGGGCCTCCTTCACCTTTTGCTCCTGCACCAAGGGGTCCGGGCTGATAGTTTGCCTGAGCAACCTGATGAGCAGGGTGACCTTCTTGTTGACCATCTCCACCCCTTCCTGAACAGCCGAGATTCTACGGTCCAAGGACTCCTGGCTGGCGGAAGGATTACCAGGTTGATTATCTGGGGCAGGGTGCTCCTTCTCAATGTTCTGCTTGTCAGCTTCCTTCATTTCCAAGGCTTTCGCCAGGAGAGTTTTTATCCTCCAACTTTCCGCCTTAGTGCGCGTGAACTGCGTTGCTCTTTTAGCTGGTGTCCCCGGGTCACACAACCAATCAACTTCCTCCGCTGCTGCTCCCTTCTGCTTGCTACCTTCTTCCTGTTTAACTTTAGCCTCCAACTCAGCGATT
The DNA here is from genome assembly GCA_000404065.3 of Pinus taeda. Taxonomy (NCBI): domain Eukaryota; kingdom Viridiplantae; phylum Streptophyta; class Pinopsida; order Pinales; family Pinaceae; genus Pinus; species Pinus taeda. The sequence goes on along the minus strand of APFE030261042.1, from coordinate 18,231 downwards.
TTCGTTTGCTTCTTGTTGAGGCTCGAGTAACATACATGTTCCTGGTTGGCCGCCGCGCATCTACAGCTAGGCGCATCCATACTATACTTATGAAACCACTTACGACAGAACCTTTCACTAACTGGCTTGCTGTTGGTGCTGGCTAAACTAAGGGTTGAGGTGGTGGAAACCGCGTCCGACCCCCTGGTCAAATAGCCTGAAGCCATGGAATTCTCCAGAGAATGGCCTTCCTTACGGACGAGAGAAGTGGTACTGTTGCAATTAATGTTGAGGGTGTTCACACGTTTCTCATAATCTTTACCTACAGGCGCATAAGAATTTATGATTGCCTTTCTCTTATGCTTGAGGTGACTGTCCTTTCTTCCCAAACGGTTCTTGCGGATCACCTCGAAGCATGAACCCTGTTGATGGTTCCCATGCTTGGTTCTGCCCCGCACTAACGACCGCCGCTTCATCTGTCCAATCGTCCCGCACTTGTGATGATTTACCTATTTGTTGCTCCAGTTTTCCGTTTGGCGGAGCAGGTTAGAAAAACCGTTGCCGGTCAGGCCCGGTCGGTGTTGGTCACGTCTTGTTGCGCCAACTGTGTACATCGGTTTTTCAAATTCGGACAGTTCACCTCCTCCCAACAGCTGTCCCATCCTCTTCCCTGACTGTCTACTCCACAGTTCGCCAAGTAATCCGCCAACCTGTTTGCTCGACGTCGGATCGCCTGGAAGACTAGACCCTGCATGCCCTCCATGAGTTCTGCAATGCTTTCAGTTACTTTGGCTAACCTCCAGTGCTTAATGGCCTTGTTTGCTTTTATCCCCCACTGCAATTTTTGAGCTGTGGAAATGACCAGAGAGGAGTCTCCTTCCACAATTAGGTTACGGAGGCCTCGAGAATTCGCAGTTCTAAGACCATGTTCCAGGGCTGCAAATTCCATTTCGTTGTTAGTGCTTTCCCCAAGCGCTTTGTAGTAAATATGCAGTATATCTCCACGCTGATTACATAAAACACCTCCGATACCAGCCATGCCAGGGTTGCCGCGCGACGCTCCATCAAAATTCAGTTTGAGACCACCATCCGGTGGGCATTGCCATTTATCGCTTTGTGAGGGTGGTTGAATTCTGTGTTGTGGAACAATGTGACTGATGGTTCCCTCCAGCCGGAAGCTTTTTAAAATACGTAAGTCCAGTGCTGTAGGCTTTTCATTGCTTTCCACTCTGCATTTGGTTTGAATTAACTGCTGGATGTTGGTAATTATGTTGTGTTTAGAGAAATTCATGTTCCTGTATTCATCTTGGAAAATTCTTCGGTTACGCTCCTTCCATATAGACCATAGTAGAAACCCTGGTGCCGATTTCCATATACTATTGACTCTTTCTGTACCAGAGAAATCTGTTCTCCAATTCAGAATAGTGCTGTGAATTGAATCTATCTGTCGGTCCGAACTGCTGAGGATCCCTTCCATCCAGCACCATAATTGAGAGGCCCATTCACAGGTATTGAAAAGATGGTTCAGTGATTCCAATTCCTCCAGACACATAGGGCACCGAGAGGGTCCCTCAAAACCTTTCTTGCACAGATTGTCCCAAGTTAGGGTTTTATTTCTCATCAGAAGCCAGAGGAAGGTTCTGATCTTGGGCCATAGAAGACTATCCCAAACTTTGCTGCACCAAGGCAGGATCTCTCCCTGTTCTTCCTTTTCTAATATATTTCTGGCTTCTTTCAGTGAGAAATTGCCATTTCCCTTGAGACCCCACCTGAGTTTGTCATCCTCTTCAGTTTTCCTGATCTTTCTTTTTAGGATGCGCTCATTGAAATGTTGAGCTGTATGATTGTTGACCTCTGTGTTCTCAGGATTAAAGTTTATCCAGTCCCTCCAATTATCTTCTGTGCTGTGCTGATGCCAGTAATGGTTGACTTTGTATTTGCCCTGAGCTTGATAAGTTTGCTTTATGGTTGTTAATTCTGGAGAGTCGAGTTTGGGTAGCTGTTGCCAGGCATCTTCCCAGAACAGAGCTAGCCTGCCATTACGAATTTCCCAAAAGCTGTGATCCTGAACTAGATTCTTGTTTCGTTTGGCATGATTCCATATGGGTGAGCCTTCCGGGGTTTCCTGTAGTCTGATGAGTTCCTGAGTGTCACAATTCGGAACATATTTTTCTTTCCAATGCCTAGCCCATGGTAAGGTATGGTTTTCAATCCATTTCCACCATAATTTAGCTCCACATGTTCGGTTGACCACCCCTGGATCAACTAGATTCAGTCCCCCCCTTGATTTCGGCATGCAGAGTTTGTCCCAGGGAACTAGAGCCCACTTTTTCTTATCACCATTACCGCTCCAAAGGAAAGATCGCTGGATATTTCTTATTTGTTGCAGAATACCTTTGGGAGCAGGGAGCATTGAGAGAAGATATTGCGGAATGGCCTGAAGGACGGCTTTGGTTAGGATGAGTCTACCCGCTAAATTAAGAGCTCTGTTCGTCCAGTGTGAACATCTTTTCTTCAAGTTGGCTAGAATTTTCTCCTAATGCTCTTTCTTCCAGGGTCCAAGAGTCAGGGGAGCTCCCAAGTATTTCGAAGGCAGGGAGCCAATCCTGAATCCTAAAAGCTGGGCTAAGTGAGATTGAACAGCCGGGTGGGTGTTGAAAAAGAAAATAGTTGATTTAGAGAAATTAATTTCCATACCAGAGGCCTGGCTGAAGAGATCTAGGGTATCCCTGTAAGCAACCGCCTCCTTCACCGTAGGAGTTCCATGTAACATGGTGTCGTCGACAAACTGTTGATGTGTGGTGGCCGAAAGCGATCTTATAGGCTGAAGACCTTTTATTTTTCCTTCCGCTTTCTTCTTGGCTATGGTTCGACTGAGGCCTTCCATCAGGATGATGAAGAGAAAAGGGGATAAGGGATCTCCTTGCCTGATTCCTCTGGAAGGAGCAAAGGGTGTAGAGGGAGCTCCGTTGACAAGGATGGAATATCTTGGAGATTTGATTAGAGCCATGATCCACTTGATCCAAGTCCTGCAAAAGCCAAAAGCTTTTAGAACAGCTTCGAGGTATTTCCAGCTGACTTTGTCATAAGCCTTTGAGAGATCCATTTGCATGAGCATGCCTGCCTCTTTCCTTGAGTGTAGGGAGTGAATCATCTCCTGTGCTAATAGGATGTTGTCGAGAATTTGCCTGCCCTCCACGTATCTCGATTGCTCTTCTGAGATTATGCCCGGGAGAATCGTCTTCAATCTGCTGGCTATAACTTTTGATATAATCTTGTATATTACACTACATAATGCAATAGGTCTAAATTTGTCAAGCGTTTTGGCTTCTTCAACTTTTGGTATGATTGCAAGAAAGGTGGAGTTGAGGGATTTTAGAATAGTTCCCGAACTTCTGGAGTCTTCCACCACCTCCCACACATCCTGTTTAATAATACTCCAGCAGGCTTTGTAGAAATTGATGGTGAACCCATCTGGACCTGGAGCTTTATCGTTGGGCGTACTCCTGATTGCTTCCTCTATTTCTTCCAAGGAGATTTCCCTACACAGAGCCCAATTCTGATCTGCGGTTATAGTCTTCGGGATGGCTGCAGTTAGTTCCTTAATGGCCTCCTCTCTGTTTATGTGAGGTTCCTGAGCAATCGATTTGAAGTGATCCGAGAGCAGCGCAGATATGTCGTTGTGGCTTTTTAGGATCTCCCCTGTATTGTTTTTCAGTTCGAGAATTCGATTACTGCTTCTACGGTCTAGCGCCGATCTGTGGAAAAATTTAGTATTCAGCTCTCCTTCTTTTAACCATTGAATTCTTGATTTCTGTCTCCATAGAGTCTCTTCTTGAGAGCAACGCTTGTGCCATTGCTGTGAGAGAATTTTTTCCTGCTCCAAAGCCTCGGCACTGAGGTTTCCTGCTGCACCTTCTCTGTGGATCTGTTCCAATTTGTTCTCGAGAATTATCTTCTCCTGGAGAATGTTACCGAAGACTGTTTTGTTCCAATCTTTTATTTTTTGTTTGGTTATTTTTAGCTTCTTTTGAAGATTAAACATTTTGGATCCACTGATCTCCAAAGGTTCCGACCACCATTTCTTTACCATTTCAAGGAAGTTGGGGTGGTCTAACCAGAACTTTTCAAACCGGAAGGGTTTATTCCTAGGGGTTCCTGAAACTTCAACAATGAGCGAGATTGGCCAGTGATCTGACCCGCCACTGGGAAGGATATCTAATTCTACTGTGATGCCATCCATTATGATGCTTTCTGAGATTAAGAATCTATCCAGGCGGGAGGCTATTAGCTTGTCACCTTCCCTTCGATTGTTCCAAGTGAAGGAGCCACTCTTGGGGTAGACATCAACAGGGTAGTTATCTTAGACCTTTTTTTTCCAACAGGGTAGTTATCATATTGAAGTCACCCCCCAGAATGCACTTTGATCTTGGATACCTTCTGATAATTTTAGATAGAGCTTCTAAAAATGATATCTTATCTTCTAGTTTCTGAGGACTATAAATATTGACATAGAGGAAGGAACCAGAATTACCTATGGGTTGGAATTCGACCGCCATGAAGTGCTTGTTGGCTTCCGCCGCTAGCATCTGGATTTCCCTTGAATCCCACATGGTTGCGAGGCCTTCTTCTCTTCCTTGACTTTCATTTTCTAGGACTTCCATATGACTTCCCAGTTTTCTGCATAGATTGTTGATATTGGGGCTGCTACATTTAGTTTCTTGTAAAAACATGATTTCTGGCTTATGATTTTGGATCTTTCTCTTTAGAATCCTGTATTTCGCCTGGTTGTTGAGCCCTCTGGCATTCCACGAGATTATCTTCATAGAAAACTGAGTTTTATTGGAAGGACTGGAAGGTGGTGAGTGCCTTCATCTTCCCTGAGTTTATCATAATCATGCCTAACTCTTGTAATGCTTCACCACTTGTTTTTCGACCTCTTCTCTTCTTTTGTTTGGAACTGGATGCTTTCCATAGGGGACTTTTTGACTGTGAACTGTTGCCTTTCGCCACACCTAGCTTCCTGTTCTGCCTTTCTAGCACCGCTCTCTACCTTGCTATGAAGAGGTCATTTACTATTCCGACTTCTTCCTCCGACGCGTTTTCTATCCCTTTGGATTTCCAGTTTTCAGCTATTGCTGGTAGGTTCAAACCTTCTCTTGCTAACGCATTCTCCCAATCTTGTTCTTCGCTGCCGCCATCACTGGTTAACATATCAGTTTCTTCCTTAGTGTCCTCTGTTCTCTCCTGCATTTGAACCTCATTATTGAAGTTCTCCTCATGCGTGTCTTTCCCTGTGGGTGTTTCTTTTTCTTCGTTTTCTGCTCCTGAAGTTGGGGCTTTGTGCTTATCCTCTAAGTCAGTTTCAGGGTCTAGGAGCACAAACGGGTTGTTATGGATATTTCTTTCCACGTTTCCTCTGATATTCTTTCGTCTGTTTGCTCTGTGTTTGGATTTGGGTTTGAGGAAGACTTTTGTATCTTTGTGGGCTTGAGCTGATTCAGTTTCTTGCTCTTTCTTGATCTTTGGGCAATCCCTTAACAGATGCCCATGTTCATGGCATTTTCGGCAGCAAAAGGGAATCTGCTCATAATCTATATCCTGAAAGTATTCCTCGTCCCTGTATTCCAGCCATAGTCCTTCGTGTAGTGCCCCAGAGACATCCATTTCAACGCAAATCCGGGCATAAGATGTGTATCTTTTCTGGAGAGTCGCTTCAGAGGCTTTGATGAATGTGCCCAACTTGTCACCAATTTGTTTCAGTGCATTCAGACCCCAATAGTCTATTGGAAGAGAGAATACGCGAATCCAGACTGGGACTTGGGTGAAAGACTCCTCCGGGGTAAAATTTGGCTTCCAAGGTCTCATATACACACCTGCTGAAGCCATGAAATAAGGGCCACCTTCAAAAATTCTGTCCCTGTCTTCGAGGTTGGAGAATACTACAGTGAAAAAGCCTTTGGCTCCAAGGTGAAGTTTAACATCTCCTCGAGGTTTCCAATGTAGTTTTATCCAATGACAAAGAGCTTTTTCAGACAGCCAAATACCCATAAATTTGCAAATGATGGCTCGTTCCGTCATATGCTCCCTGTAAGCTTGAATCTCTGGGTCAGTGATAACTACCCGTAAGTTATTGGTCTTTTTCGGTTTGCAGGCTCCACTGGTTGAGGAGAGTGTGTTGGGGTTTGAACTGGGTTCCCCCTCCTTTTCCGGCCTGCCTTGTCTGTCCCCTATTTGCTTCCTTTCATCATCCCCTTGTCGTTTCTCGTTTTCCGAAGAGTTGATTATTAAAGGAGTTTTGTCTTTAGCTCCTGTCAGGTTATCAGTCTCTGGGCCTGTGCTCTGCGTTGTTTCTTTTGTCTTGTCAGTGTTCCCTTGAGGTTGATCCTTATTTCCTCTGCCAGGTTGCTTGCTGTTGTCCAGCCCGGAGATCCTGACCCCTTCCTTTCTATCATTCTTCTGTTTTTGCATGACTATTTGCTTGAAAGTAGGGGCCCCACTGGACCCCTCCGCTTCCATGCTGTTGGTCAGCACTTGACCCTGTCGAAGCAGGGCTTCGAGGCGTGAGAAGACAACTTCCAGCCCCGCGAGCGTCTTAGTTCCTTGAGAAAATCAACCGCGATAGTGTTCACAGACACCAGCATAAGAGCTGGTCAACTGCGGTTGAGAAAACCACGGGCTGAGCCTGAAACTAGAACGAACTGTTAAACCCTAACGGTCGCCATGGGTCACCCCCTTTATCATTGTTATTGGAGCCCTCCTATTCATTATGGCACACGAGGGACTTGATGTGGCCTTCCAATGACCCTATTAGCTATTGTTCTATCATTTTGGCCCTCTTGAGAGGCTTATTATTCATCTTTTGGAACTATTTTGTGGCTAAGTCACAGGACACGTCCCCTAGGGTCCCGTGTCCCGTATTTCACGTATTGGACACGAAAACGGCCCTAATACGTGTCGAATACGATTTTTATCGTGTCATAAAAATTGGAATACGTATTCGGCGTTTTCGTTCGTGTCCTAAATGTAGCATACGCGTATTTCGTGTATAGAATACGTTTCCCTAACTTATTTCGCCGTGTTGAATACGTACTGGGAAAAAACACAAATTAAAGCTTACGCGTGGTCTTTTCGGGGTTATTTTCGTCTGGAGCTGTCGCTGTCTGGAGCTGTGAGTTGTTGTCTGGAGAGCAGGGTGTTCACTGTTTGAAGGATGAATTGTATCCTTGCATCACAGTATCGTTGAAACTTGAAATCAATATATCTGTATGCCACAATCTGAAGACTGTATTATACACGTAACACCATTGAATACGTTAACACAGAATAGGGGTTTAGACAAGCGGTTCAGCTAAGTAGCTTGAAAACCGTGGGGTTTACTTTCTATTTGACCAAACCATCAGTATGGAGTGATTGATCACGCGGCCACGCCTTGTATGTAAGAGACACAAGTGCCCTGTCAAAACTGAGTCACATATAGTATGTTATGTCTCCAACCGTAACAAAATACAACCAAGTTTAATGTCTGCAGATCATGGCACTGAGTGGAACCATATCACTGTATCAGTGTATTGTAATTAAGTTATATCATGATTCACGAAATAAAATAGCTGGGAACCATGATAGCTGGTTGTTTTCCAGGTTGAGGACTGCTACCCTGACTTCATTGTATTCTGCTTTCATACTTTCGTAATTCTGCGATACAGACTTGCAAACAAACCACTGACACTTGTTTAATATGTCTGATGTGTCTGATTGCTGGACACATTCCTGGGCTCAGATCAAAATGCCCATATGTCTGGGCAGATGCTGATAATTTAAAAGTGAAGGGGGCATGTACACTTGTGAGTTGCGACCCTGTACTGCTAGGCAATTTGAGACTGACTAAACCCTAGAAATAACCATGCAGGAATGGCTAGAGAAGACAAATTACAGACTCTCAATCACTTCTGTCATCTTCAGATTCAGAGCCCTTATGGTAAATTCAAATTCATCACCTTTGTTTGCTAACACGTCAGCCTTCTCATTGAAGGTTCTTTTGATGTCAGTGAAGGTAATCACCGCGATAGATTTTGCCTTACCATCTATCCAAGATCTCAATCTTTTCAAATTATTGAGCTAGGCAACGAAACATTGTACTGTATGCCTGTGGTCAATTTTAAATCCCCTCAGCATTGGATTCTCTTAACAGTATTATTCTTGGTAGTCCCTAAACCTTGCCTAGTGCCTGTATTTTGGTCACTATGTTGGTGTTAGTCTGGACGTTACAGTCATATTCTATCTATGTTACTCCTCGGAGGTTGATAACAGGTCCCCTACCTTTACCCCTACCCCCACCTCCCCATGTTATTAGACACCTGAACAGGAGATCTATTCTTGTTTTATTCCCATTCCTGTCTTGACATTACATTAGTACATTACTAATTGATCCTATATACATAATGTAAGCTGGGAAGGGGGGTGAGTTCCTCTTTCTTACCCCCAAAATCCTCTAGCTTTGCTTCTTGTTTTGTTACAATTTCCTGTTGAATTCCTAGTTCCAGTTTTCCATTTTTGCTAACACAGGACCCCCCACTTCCAGTGGCATGGTGAGGCCAAGCCCAAGTCCTTGGCTACTAATTTGTCACCAAACTGTCCTTATTGCAGCAACACCAAAACACTGTAATACTTCAGTTAATTTAATATGGATAAAAAACTATATTTCGGTGTATATATATATATATATATTTTTATTAAATATATATAAAACGTGTCCCCCGTGTCCTGTTTCCGGGTCGCTGCGTTTCGTATTGAATACTCGTATTTACGTGTCCTCCGTGTCTCGTGTCCTCGTGTCATGTGACTTAGTTTTGTGGGCTTGTCACCAACACATTTGAGTCATTTTTAGTGGTTTGTTAAGCAAATTTGACCAATTCGAATTGTAAGAGGCTCATATAAATACAAGTGAGACCTCATTTGTAACTCATCATCACTTGGATTTGGGATATATCTTTCTAAAGATTCTAGACCTACAATTTGTGGAATGATTTGGATGATTAAATTCATTTTGTTGTGTGGAATCTTTTCGCTGTCTCTCTTGGAGCTTCTATTTGGCAAGTTTATAGATGGATATACTCTTTTTGTCATGTAAGTGCACTTTTCATGCAAGTTTCATAATGCTTCATGTCTGACATATGGAATGCTATGTCATGATTTTACTTGTGCCCTAAAAATTAATGCAAATTTATGAAACACTTGTAATCTTGGCTCATTGCATATGTTGTTGATCTTGGCAAGTAGAACGAATTTTCCTAGGGGTGGGTTGTGAACCTTTTACCTTGAAACTCCATCAAATCTTGCTATCGACGTATAAAAGTCTAAAGGTGACGTGTAGTTGCATCCATTATTAGTGAAGCTGCTTCTTTAGGCCTCTTTGAAGAGCGAGGTTCCCAAGTCTTGATCATTTTGACTCCAATCTTCCCATTAGCTAGGCATTGGTCCTAGATCCTTGATGGTCAACCCTAAAACTACTTTTCTTTCACCTTTTTCTTATTTTTCTGCCCTAACCCTAATAGCCTCCTAGGACGTAGTGCGAAATACATTGGGCTGGTCCAAATTAAGTGCAAGTTGGTCAATAGCTGCATTGGTGTCTCCTCTAGGTTTCCACAAAATTTGAAGCTATTCCTATGATGGGATTTGGAGAAATCCCAAGCTCTAGCTCCAACATCATTTCCGTCCTAGGTTGCTTTGGTTAGCGGCTTTCAAAGGGTTATTTCTTGCTCAAAAACTCAAAGGAAGCTAACCTTTAAGTGACCCTTTTTCTCATCCTTGTTTGGCCTAGTCACATTGTTGGAGGATCATCCTAAAACCCTAGGCCTTGCTTGGATCCCCTAGGTCTCTCTTGTGGTCCCAAACCTTTATATGCTTGTTATCTCACAAGACCTTAAGAGAGGTGCTTCTATTTCTTTGGGCATCCTTGATCTAGTGCATTCCTTGTGTTGAATATTTTTATCACCTAGGTCTAGGTCCCCCCCCCACAAGCCTTTCTTGGAGAGCACCTTACCTGCTTTTGAAGCAAGCTAGCCATTATCTAAGCCTCTCCTATGAATGGGCTTTGGAAATCACATTGTACATTATTATTAACCCCACCATTCTAGTGATTTCCTTGATATTGGGACTTCTCCCATCGGTGAAAGTTTGTAAAGAGTAGTGCGAATGAGGTGACAGTGGGTCCTTGTCCCGTTGTTGCCATTTGGTCTAATAGTTGCCCTTTAGGAACCCCTGCTAGATTGAGCGTTAACAGGAAGGAGTCCCATGTTTGCATGTTAAAGAAGGCTTTGTACGGACTCAAGTAACCACCTAGAGCTTGGTATTTCAGATTTAATGGATATTTGATGATTTTGGGCTTCACCAAGATTGACGTGTTGAGAAACCAAGCTGTTAGTAGATAAAAATCGATTTCTCTTGATAATTACTTGTGAATGTTTGTTGGCTTCTTATTAAATTTATATTCTCTTCATCAAGCAATTAGCAAAACATAAAGATACAAAGAGACAAATAACACAAGAAATTAGGCTCCAAGGCAGGGCAAAACCCCACAAGGGGGAAAACCCAAAATCCTTCTCTTATAGAATCAGATCAAAATGAGATATCCAAGACCCAAAACCAAGACCAATACTACGACAATGAACCCAAGTCAGCCCTCTTCCAAGTCTCCTCCTACGAAGTCAAAGTCAACAAAGTCAACGCTAGTCAAATCACTGAAATTCTGGTCAAACTGCGCTGAATCTTGGGCTTGTAGAGAAGGTTGAATTTCAGCCCTGTAAGAACCTTTGAAAAACTATCGGAACTTCGCATGTGTGGACAAAATTAGGGCAGGAACAACTCGCCTTCTCTCTCCTTTTGACTTTGCTCTCTCTCCTTTGACTTTCACTGATTTTCTTTATATGCTTGCATAGAAATTGATGTGTATGATGAGTGAGTGATTGATCTCCAAGTGGTCAAGTTTTGGCTTCTATATATACATGTCTAGGAGGGTCAAATAGCTGCCCCAAGGGACAACTTGGTCTTGTGGCCGACAATTTTACTTTTTGACTCTAGAATTTTTATTTTTATTTATTTATTTTTTTTCTTTTCTTTCAAATTTCCAAATGCGACTTGACTCAAGTACATAATTTTTTGACTCAAAATAATTTCCTTTTGACTCATTTGACTCTATAAGTATGAAGAACATGATTTGACTAAAATAAAATAATAATGATGAATATAATGAATATATCAATGGTACATTTTAATTACATTATGAAAATTGACTCTAGTTACATTTCCAATACTTCCTCTTAACTAGGGAGGTATCCATAATGACACAACAAGATACTCTCAAGTTGAAATATTCATATAAGAAATGATTCATATTGATAAGCATCAACATAACCAGCATTGCCAAAAATAACAAGGCCTTGACTAACAAACTTTATCTCTCCACTATATCAGAGCAAAATGCTGGGAGGCATAAATTTGGACACCACTACCTCTCTAAGCACATACCCCATCCAGATGTTCACCAGGTACGTCCTTACAAGACTATTCTTTTCTTGGATACACTTCCTCAAAGAATATCGGTCCTCGGGACTGTTCTTATCTTGAATACATATCCTCAAATAATATCGGTCCCAAATGCTTATTCAATCCACCATTCTCCCTATCAGTGCCTTCATTAGGCTTACGATTGTTAGTCCTGGGCATAGTGCATGATACATGTGTTGGAGAATCAGGTAGGGCAACTATTTGTACAATTCTCCTTATCCTTAATAATTTCTTGTGAACTTTAGTTAGCTTCTTCATGTTCTTTATTAGATTCTTATCATCAAAACAATTATCCAGAGCATAAACAATAAAGACAAAGATGTAAGAAGTAGGCTTTAAGTCAGCACAAAACCCCTCTAAGGGAAAAAATCGAAAAGAATCTCTTCTCTTGTTATAGAATCAGATCTAATCAGAAAGCCAAGACCCAAACTTTAAGACCAAGACCTCCTCCAAGCACCAAGTCAATCCTCCAAAAGATCTTCTTCAAGACAACACAAGGTCAACCAAAGTCAACGAAGGTCAACTTCCTTAAGGTCAGTTTCAATCAAAATTTCGGCCGTCAGTTTAGGTTTACAACTTCGGCCTGCAACTTTCAGCCCCACAACAACTGCAGAAACACTAGAATCTTCACACCTATGAGAGGAAATGATCACAAAATTCAGATTTTTGTTTTCTTCTTGAGATGCTTCTTTATTCTAGACGTTTGCTCCCTTTTCTTCTTCTTTCTTGCTTGAGATCGAACTACAGAAATGTGTGCTAATGAGGTCGAAGCTCCTTTTATAGATATGCTTCTCATGAGGTCGAATTGCCTGTTCTTAGGCCGACTTGGTCTTGGAGGTCATTTTGACTTTCTAGACTCAAAAGAAATTCTTTTACTTGTTACAACTTGCCCAAATGGGTCTTGTATAAATGATATTGATTCTCTTGACTCATGACAATTATTCTTGTTACTTGACAAACCTTAGGAGCATGAAATGCATGCTTGACCTAGTTGACCATTTAAATGGAACATGAAACCCATGCTTGAAAATAATATTTTTTTTTATTCTTTTGCTTGTTAAATAAAATATACATAATGACATGAGTACAATGACAATTATGAAGACAAAAACTAGTTACATTTTCCAACACTCCCTCTTAACTAGAGAGGTATTCATAATTGTACAACTGGTACAAAAATATTCTCAAACTGAAGAGTTCTCATAAGAAGAGTCGGATTGATAAGCGATCTTTAAGCATCAACATCATAACCAACACTGTCAACATAGTAAGGCCTTTAAGTGACAAGCTCATTCTATTTCAAAGCATAATGCTGGGAGGCTTTACGTGAGACACCACACTACCTTATAAGGCACATACCCCATTCGGATGTTCACTAGTTATGTTCTTTTAGGATTGTTCTTATCTTGGAATACCCATCCTAAAAGAACATCAGTCCTCTTCGACCACTCTTGTCTTGGATACTTGTCTAATCCTCAAAGAGTGTTGGTCAACTTCCTATCTTGGATTTTCTATCCTCAAGGAGTATCAATCTTAGATGCTTATCCAATCCTCCATTCTTCTTCCTAGTGCCTTCACTAGAATTACGACGGTTAGTCTTGGTCTAGTGGATGATGTTGAAATATGTAACTAGGTTCGGTCTTCATAATGACATATGTAATCGTGATTTTATACATTTAATGTAAAGAGAAAAATAAATTATTGTTGTTGTTCTTGAGTCATGGGTTTCATGCTCAAGGGAAATTTATTTTATAGGTCAAGCTCCCATTGAGAGCTTTTAGGGCTTGTCATTGTGTCTACAAGTCAAGAAAGTCATTGTCATGTATGAAAGACCCTTCTTGGGCATGTTACATATTATAGAGAAAATTATTTGAGTCAATATTAGAGTCAAAAGACCCTCCAAGTCCTCGTCTTAATGTAATGAACAAGTCGGCCTACACAAGCATCAAGTCGGCCTAGAGACAGTTACAAGTCGACCTAAAAACATGGACAAGAAGCCTATATAAATAAGACTTCTACATCACTTTGGAGACACACTTCACCACTCAAGTTCAATCACAAGGAAGAGAAAAAGTGCAAAGTAGTGGAGGACAAAGCAAGAAAAGAAGGACGATATCTTTGATTTAGTTTTGGGCCACTTCTCTCCACGCATGCGAAGGAACTAGGGCTCCTCTTGCTGCAGTTAAAGCCAAGTTGCAAAAGACATATTAGGTCACCAAGAAGAACATTTTTGCAAGCCGAGTTCTCTAGGAGAGAAGAATAAGTCATTATCTCTCACACGTGCAAGGGTTAGGGTTTCCGCAAAAGAATTTGTTGGACAGGTCGAAGTTTCAGAAGAATCTATCGAGAAGGTCGAAATTGCAGAAGAAGTTGCTGGAAGTCGAAATTGCAGAAGAAGTTATTGGAAGTCGAAATTGCAGAAGTTGCTAGAAGCAAGGTTTCACTTGGTCTTGGACGGTCTTAGTCAAGGGTCATAGGTCTCGGAATTCATGAATTGAAGGTCTATAAGAAGAGAATAATGCTTGTGGGTTTTCCTCTCAGTTGGAGATGTTTTGGCCCTGGTTGATCGCCTATATTTTGTGTCCTTTGTGTTATAGTTCTTCATGGTTTGTTAGCTTCTGATGAAGAATATTCACACTAATCAAGTGAAAGAAGAAAGCTAATCAGATTAAGTAAAAATACATCACAAGCATTTATCAAGAAAAGAGAAATCATTTGCCCTAGTTGCCCCTAGATTTCTCAACAAATGACACATGGAGAATATGATGTCTAACATCACGCCCTCTTAACTAAAGAGGAGATCCTCATTCCCTCTTGATCGAGGAATAGATCCTTGCTCCTTCTCAAACATTTAAGGAGACTTCTTACTCTCTCTCAAATGTAGAGGAGATTCCTTACTTCCTTTTAATTTGGAAGTCAAGTTCTTTAGTGTGTCTTCCTTGATAGTTCAACTACTAGTTCTTCATGAAGATCTTCAAGTAGTAGCGGCATGGCTCCTCCTTTCTTTTGTATATCAACATATTGAGCCTTTATATAATGGAACCAAACCTCTTCTTCAAATTGTGACAGGGTTCACGCCTTCAACCTTTCATATCACTTTCCTCTAGTCATCATCAACAAAGGCATCATATTGCGTCAATCAAAGTAGAGCTAATCATAGCTTCCTCTAATCATGAAACCGATCTTCATTGTCATGGAAACATCAAGTTATCTCTTTGTATTGCTACATTTCAATCCCAAGATGATGTAGACACCTTGACCACATAAACTTCCAAGGATTATCAAAGCCATCCACTCATCCATGTATTCATTGAATTGAGTTTAACAAAAATAGTTGTAGATACATTTGCCTTAACTGTGATTATGCAGTTTTGTAACATTCTAGTAGGTAGCAAAATTATATACCAACCAGATAACCAATACCAAAACGTCAATATCATAAATACCTTATCATGATGGCCTCTTGTCAAAATATCAGATTCTGCGTTAATTGTTTTGAGATTGACATCCTTCTACATGGTTTATCAGAAATCCTTTTCCATGCTTTCACTTTTGATCAAAGTGCCCATGGAATGAACTAATCATCGGGGTATTATGTCTTCTTCCTTGGATTTCATTATGAACTCTCTTTCTTTCTTCAGGAGGCCATGCATGATGTTGATCAATATCATCATTTCTAAATCAAGCTTTCTTGTGGAAGAGTCTTGATATTTAGCGATTCTAAAACATACCAACTTCTTAAGCATCCAGTGACCACATGGAAGACTTCTCATGCTTGTGTTTATGACCATCTCTTTCTGCAAGATTCCTGTAGACATGAATTCTACCTCCTAGAGAAGAGTTACTAACAACATGCATACCTTTTCTTCCATATAACCATTTAGCTGTCCTTCCTTGGAATGAGCTCGCTTCTATCCTTATCGAAGATAAGCTTCCTTCTTCAAGAGGAGAAAGACTTCAATTATGCTTTTCATATTGCAACTCGACCATCTGCATCCCTTCATCCTTCAAGACTATTGTTTCCATACTAGGTGGAGTATACTAGTCATAATGCTTCTTCCAAATATTAGAGAGCCTTCCCAAAATGATGGTTCTTATTAGAGGATTCTGGTGATCCTTGCAAGATGACTACTTCTAACATTATGTTAGAAAATGCTTGGATGAACTATGATATGCAAGATGGTCTAAATTTTCTCATTCTTGCCATCTAGATGACTTCCGCTAAAGCAATTTGATCATGTAGTTTCTAAATATTGTATATGCTTCCTTCTGTGATGCCATGCTTCACAAAAACCAAGACTTCTTCTTGAGAATGCAATTATGCATGCCTACTCTAATTTCTACTTTTTAATAAAAGAAAGACAAACTGCAAATGAACCTGATAGAGATGGAGCTTCCTTCAATAGTATAGATCTTTGGGATCTTCACTGTTCGACTTCTTCTCAGGTTCTTCCTTTTCTTCGGCTGTGTGAGCTCCATTTCTCTCTTTCCTTTTGTTGTTTTTCTTGTTTCGAGGATGGTTTGTGTGAAAATTCGGAAACTCCCTGATTAAGTTTCTTCTATTTGTTAAATGAAATGAACAAATTATTTACTGTATTCTATGGTAAATATCGAAACTAATACTGGAAGAATAGATGCACGCACACACAAATACACAATTATTTGTGGACTAAGTCCCTGGAAAAACCCAACTCGGGAAAACCGGTGCAACAACTGAGGGTTTTATTATTATGCAGTAGTATATCTGAGTACAAAACTATGGATGCTCAAATCTAGCAATCCATACAGAGAAATGGCTATCAATAAGTCTAGTGAGAAAAATCTCATTCCCACTGGCGATCCGACACTGACCTTGGCTCAAGATGAGCTGCTCTCTGCTGTCTCTGCGCAGCCCCTGCATCAGCCTATGCAGTATTGTGTCCTACAACTCGGAACTGCGTCTCTCTTGCTATCTGGTCAACTGTTGTCTGGAAGATGGACTCTCCTGGCCTCCGGGTTCCCACTCCGACTTCTGGCACTAAATCACTGCTTCTCCCCAACAAAATACAGATTTCCCTATGAAGCATTGCGCTACCTCTGTGTGGCTTTGCATTGCCTTTGCTTGGCTCTGCGTTGCCTCTTTGTGGCACTCACTGCCTCTTTGCAATGCACTCACCGGAACAGGAAAATCTTCCTCTGACCTTACTATCCTGCCCCTCTCTCACTGTTTCGAGCTCACTAGCTCTCTCTCCGGCAAATCAGCGCTGCTACTCTGGAGTTCGATTTGCTAGTAAATTCGAACTGCTGGTGGCTCAAGTGTGTTCTTTAACCCCCCCCATCGAATTTCTTCTTATAATCTCTCGTTGAGACATTAACAACCAAGATTAAAACATAATCGATGGCTAAGATTAACTAAAACTTGATCCATGTCTTCTTCTAGAAGGTTCCCACCATGACTTAATTAATATCCTTTAATTAACCAAACTTCCTAAGTTTAGACCTAGGAAGCATTAAAAACGATTAATTATTTTAATTAAGTTGTCTCAAGGTGGAATTTCCAGAAACGATTTCTAGGTTTTGGAGAATACATGTATTCTAGCCTCTACATCAAATTTCGTGGCTAGAACACATCCGATGCTACAAAAATTAACAATTTGGACAATCCTTCTTAAAATGTTCATATGCATTGTACCCATAACATTGTATCTTGGACATATCTTGTTTTCCTTTTGACTTTCCAAACTTCCCTTTCTTCTTCTTGTATTTTACAACAAAGGCTTGAGACTTTTCATTTGATTCGGTGTCATCCTTTGCCTTTATCTTTATTTCTTCCAAGATACATTGAGCCCATAGTTCATCAAAGGGAGTAGTATCTTTTCTTGAGTAGACACTAGTTGCAAAACTGCTTCATTCAGGCGACAATGCACTTAGTACACAAGTACTCATCTTTGAATCGGAAATGACTTCCCCAAGCCCTTGCAAGTGGTCCCTCAATTGTGAGATCCTATTAAGATATGAGGACATATCTTCATCCTTTGACATCCTTGTTCTATATAGTTGATTCCTCAAGGATATTTTTTGACCCGATGTACTTATAGAGTACAATTTCACCAATTTATCATAGATTGCTTTAGATGTAGTCAAATCAACAAAGGGAATGAGATGATCTTTTATAGATTCAATAAGAATCCTTTGTGCCTTCACTTCTCCCTTCTTACATCTTGCTAATTCTTGGGTCTTCTCTTTGTTTGGTTGAGCAACTTCTCCAAGAACCTATTCTATGACTTCATTTTTTGTAAGCACCAAATCAATTCTTTTCTTCCATGCTAGGAAGTTTGTTGATCCAATGAGCTTGTTGCTTTCCTTGCAAAACAAAGTCATTTGATTTGTAAGTTGAGACATGGAGAATAATACGATACTTGTTAAACAAGTGTCCTTCTTGATGATGTCTTCAACTATCTTGATACCTTCAAGAACTTCCAAGAGGCTTCAAAGATTTCCTTCAATAGCAAAGAGCCTTCAAGAGAGAAAGATAGATGTCCTTCCTTTAGATGATGAGACCTTTAATGAGAGCTTGATGTAGTAGCCTTCCTTTCTTCAATGAGAGCTTGGTCCTTCTTAAGATTATGTGGTCTTCTTCCTTATGCCCTTCGTTGTGTCCTTAGCAAATGATTCCTTTTGATAAGAAACCTTCTCTTATGCCAACAA
>APFE030261025.1:0-13740 GCA_000404065.3 Pinus taeda | reverse complement strand
CTCCAAGTTGATATTATTTCAATTATAATAAGTTCCTCATTATAATTTATAACATTCGTTTATATATAATCAATTTTTATTTAGAAAAATTGTCCATTACTTTTAATAAATTTAA
Organism: Pinus taeda; assembly: GCA_000404065.3. NCBI lineage: Eukaryota > Viridiplantae > Streptophyta > Pinopsida > Pinales > Pinaceae > Pinus > Pinus taeda. Next base: position 13,625 of record APFE030261025.1, on the reverse strand, counting down.
AAAATTAGATACATGCCACTTGCTCCCCACGCACCAATTTCGTAAGGATTTGATATTATTCCAATTATAATAAGTTCTTCCATGTTGATATTATTAAAATTCTAAAGTTCCTAATTATTATTTATAGCATTCATGTATATGTAAGAAAAAATTATTTACAAAAATGGTCCATTAATTTTAATAAATTTAAAAAGTTACATTTATGCTGCCTGGCTCCACGCCCACCAATTTCCTAGGGATTTGAAATTACCTTAATTCTAATAAGTTCCTCCATGTTGATATTATTTAAATTCTAATAAGTACTTCATTATTATTTAGAACATTCATTTATATCTAAGAAACATTTTATTAGAAATAATAGTTCACTTACTTTTATAAATTTAAAAATTTATATTCATGCCATGTGGGCTCCCCACTCACCAATTTCCTAAGATTTGAGATTGTTCATTTTTCTGTAAGAGTTATCATTATTTGTTTAGCATTATTTGTATATAAGAAAAAATTTATTTAGAAAAATGGTCCATTACCTTTAATAAATTTAAAAATAATTTGCTGTCACATGGTTCCCCACCAGCCAATTTCCTAGGGATTGAGATTATTTCCAATTCTAATATTTCCTCCTGATAAGTTCCTCATTATTATTTATAGCATCAATCTATATATAAGAAAATATATAACAAGGTAATTTCCTACATCTTCACTATGAAGGAAATAAATTCCATCCATTCTTGTGTTAATATGTCCCTCAACGTGTTTGAAGATCATATTCTCTACTCCAATCTTCTACTAGTGCTAGAATAATGTGGGCTAAAATTTGTGAATGTTACATCTTCATTGATTAATAAAAAAGTTTTCCATATCATATATAACAAGATATTTTCCTATAATTGTGGAAACAACTTACTTCCATGTCTTCTTTACTATTATTTGAACATACATATATTTATAGGCTGCCACAGGTGTTTGATAGTGGAAAATTTAACATAGGAAACCTCTACGAGAAGCTTGGGCCTTTGATATTGGATCATGAGGCCAACTTATAGACCCGTGACTCTCAAGAGAACTATGTGTCACCGCACAAATGAGTACAATATTTGAGTAGCTTATACCATGAATCTCCACAAGATCAATTATGTGTCTCTTATAAATTTATTAACTCACTTTGGTTTAGATGTTAATATTGGCATTATGACGCAGGTTCGGTTCTATGACACAGGTGTTTTCTTTGATGGCAACTCACTCAAATCAGAATGAAAGAAAAAGAGATATACGCAGGTTCCTCTTAACCAAGTTGTGTATACATGTGGGTTAGACGATCAAAAGCCGCGTATGGGTATGACAGTTAATACTGACAAGACTAAAGTTATGATCATTAAATAAAAAAATATCACCCATGCTAATTTTGTCTATGATACCCTTTATTTAGAGTAGGTTTCTTCTTACAAATATTTTGGTATTGACTTTCCTAATCAGCTCAACTGGAATTATAACATCGAGAAAAGGATTATTAAAGTCTCAAAATCTTCTTATGAGCTTGAAAACAATTGTAATTTGGTTGATCTTTGCATTTGGAGTAAAAAAATATTCCTCTTTGAGACTCTCATCACCCCTGTTGTCTTATACAAATGTGGAGTTTTAGGTCGTAGTATATCCAGAGAGTCGTGGAGAAGGATTAAGATGGTTCAAAAAAAATTCATAGCCTACAACCTAAATATCAAGGGAAATACTCCCTATCCTATCCTCTTGATCGAAGTTGGCCCCCATTGAAAGTATGGTTGTGTTTAGATATTTGATGTGTAAGAAGAAAATTTACAACACAGAATTCAAGAGACTCCCAAAAATTTCTTCTAACTTTAGTAAAACCCCCACCTTCGCCTTAAGCATGGGTGGCATAAGGATGCCAAGTCTTGGCTCAACCATTGGGGAATTAAGGAGGAGATCATCATGGGAAGCAAGGATAGTGTCAAAGATACTATCACCTCTAATTTAGACAAGTTGTGGGATAATAAGGAGCTGGAGGATAAAAGGAATCTTAGATATTATAAGGAGGTGATAAACCCCACCCTTGATAACCAAAATTATCTCTCTATGTTGACCAAAACTAAGAAAAAAATCAACATAAATAGGATAAGAACTAATTCTTATGAGCTTCAAAGTGAAACGGGGTGGTGGTCTACTCCCAAGACTCCCTGGGATGATAGAATCTGTCGTATTTGCAATACTAAGGAGGTGGAATATGAAAAATACTTCCTTTTAGATTGTCTGACTCTTACTTGCATCCGCTTTCAATTAACATCTTCCACACTTCGAATCTTATTGAATTATTAATCCATCACAACTATAGTGATCTTGAAGTGCTTCCTTCTATTCTTTTTTATCACAGTAACAAGATTTTGAAGAAACAAAATTAGATTATTTTTCTTTTCTTCAGGTACGATAGACTGCATTGGTCTTAGTGAATGTTAATCATCATCATCATAAGTTTTCATTGTTTGAGTTGTATTTTTTAATGCTATTTAGAGTAAAATTTATAAATTCAAAAACTCTTTGTTGGATTTCTAAAAAAAATTATATACCTAAAGAAGAAAGAAATTGTAAAATACCAAGACTATCTCAAATGTTTAACCATAATGCATTTTTTTAATTACTTTATATGATATAGACACGTATATATTTGAGATTAAAATATTTTATGTAACCTATGTATTGAAACATTTTTTGTATGCACAGTAAATAACTTTTTTTTATTATTAATATACTACATAACATCAAAAAAAAAATATTTTAACATTTTTTCTATATATAGATATCTAAATTCATATCCAACATAAATTCGTTAAAATAGATCTTTAAATAGACATCTTACTCACACATTTATTTAACTTCTACTTTACACATAATTATATTACATCATATAGACAACTAACTAATCATGCATAGCATATTTTTTTTTATTTTTTTATTATAGATTACATTACTTTTTTATTAGAAGTTACTGTAAATCCACGTTAAGTAAGATGTAATTGTACACATGTCCTCATGTCAAGTATAGAATCACATCTTAGCTGGGTATTAGGGATCAATTTCTATGCTTCGCAACTTCTTTCAGAGTGGAAATTTTGAAAAAAGGAAAATTGCCCTCTCTCTCTCTCTTCCGCTCTCTCCTCTCTCTCTCTCTGCTATATATATATATATATAATTATATATATATATTGTGCGTGTGTGTGTGTGTATTTCATGTTTGTTGTATTTATTGGAATCTACGTAGAGTACAACTTGTAAATTTCAAAGAATATTTGTTGTGGATTCTAAGAAAAAAACATTTACCTAAAAAGGGACGAAGTTGCAAAATATTGAGACTACATAGACGCTAACATAAATGGATATTTCAGCATGGGCACAGAGGGATCAAATATCTTTGATTTCAAACTTTTTTAGAGTGAACATTTTGAAAAAATTGCATCCCTCTCATCCCATGATAAATTCCAATGAATCTATAGTGGGCTCTCTCTCTCTCTCTCTCTCTCTATATATATATGTGTGTGTGTGTATATATATAATTGTTGAATTATATTTAAAATATTCATTGGATTTCTAAAAAGCATGTACTAAGAAGGGACCAAGTTGTAAAATGTTGAGACTACTGAAACATTCGCATAACATGAAATTTGAAAATTGCATCTCTCTCATCATACGATAGATCCAAATTGTAGTGGTTTTATCTCTATCTCAATATATAAATATATATATATATGATTGCGTTGAATTGTATTTTCGAATGTTGTATAAAGTACAACTTGTAAGTTCAAAATACCTTTGTTGGATTCTTACTAAAAAAAAGACATACCTACACTACCTAAAATTACACACCTATTTTTTCAATTATATACATATACATGAAATTATATTACGCATATTGTCAATTAACTAAACATGCATTGGATATTCATTTTTATTTTTTATCATAGGTGACATTACTTTTCTATTAGGAAATATTTTATTTTTATTTTGAGAGCGACACGTGTCAACTCCATGTTAAGCACTGATGGAATTACACATATCACTCATCTGAAACTATATAATGAGCCTCTCGGAACCAGTATAGATCCATCTTAAGTTGAATCTCAGAGGGGAAAAAAACTTGCATCTCTCTAATTCTATATATATATATATCATACTTTTGAATCCTATATATAGTACAACTTGTAACTTCAAAAAATGTATTTCTACCATAAAAGCATATGCCTACAAAGGTCATAGAAAGAAATTGAGAGAGATAAGAGAGTGATTACACAAAACACCAAGCACACACTCTTGATTTATTGATCACATAAAGTAGTTACATATATAAGAATTACATCAGCGACTTCTAGATAATAAGATCTAAAAAAAAGTGGATCTATGGCTCATAGAGAATTCATACACATAGGGAAATATATGTGTCTAGAATGACACCTAGGGACTCTTAATCAGAACTCACAACACATCATCTAGCATTACTATCCCAATAAAAGGACCAAGACTGTTGAAACACTAATGTCTACAGAAAATTGAGTCATAGGGATCAAATTTCTTCGGGTGCAATTTATTTTACAGTTGAAAATTAATGAATTATATAGTGGTTCTCTCTTGTCTTATATATAATAATATATATATATATATATTATTCGTCCATTATCTTTCCATTGTATTGTTTAAATGCTTAAGATAGCAATATACTTGAGTTCAAAAAACTTTTTTTAGATTTTACTAAAAAGTACATTATCCCTAAAAAAAAACACCAAACTATAAAGTTGCAAAAGATATTTTCAAATGTTCGTAATTAGTAAAATTTTTGTTTTTTTCAATTACTTTATATTAATATATACATAAATTTTTTAAATTTTATTTATAAATATATGATTAATATTGGATTTTTAAATAATTTCATCTTTTTATGATAAATATCGATTTTTAAATAATTTATTTAAATTCGAAATATTTTTTAAACCTATATGATTTATACACTTTTATACACCTTTAGAAAACCCACGAGAAATCAAAAGCATAGGAAGATAAATTTATAGATAGAAATGAATTTTCCATCTATGCTACAATGCAATCAGTGACACCAAGTACGAAGAACGTCGTTGCCGCGAGATCTTTTGATATCCCACCACTCCTTGCTAGTTAAATAAACTCCCAGTAGAAATGGCTTCCATCACCATCATGCCGCACAATTTTTTCCTTGTCAACCTGATCTGCTGGGTGGAATAAGGATCTGGTCAAACTACGCCAGGGTCAAAGAAGTTAGTGAACAAAGCAGCACCCGGTAATCATCCATTCGCGGGCCTGTCATTCTCTGTCTACATAAAGATGGAAAACTTTACGCGAAAATAACGGTCATTTTAATCTAGTCGTTTGTGGGTGGCATCAAGTCCCCGGTGTCCACGCCTACCAAACGTCTCTGATGGCTTCCCTACTATCTTCATCCTTCAATCTCATAATATAATCGCCATTGAAGCCTATTTCAGGAATTAGATCTGAAGTCACCTGCAGATTTATAAGGCCGGCAAAAATTAGTTATAGCTCTCGCCTGATCAGATCTTGCGTGGGAGTTTAGTTTATTCAATATTCATAGTATTGGCGTGTCCTAAGTGTATATTTATGACGCAGATGAGAGAAGGCAATCTGAGGACAAAAGTGGCCACCTCCTGTGCGGCTTGCAGGATGCTGAGAAGGCGGTGTGGAGACAAATGTGTGCTGGCTCCTTACTTCCCACCAAATGACCCTGAGAAGTTCGCAACTGTGCATAGGATATTTGGAGCAAGCAACATCATCAGGATACTTCAGGTTTTAAGATTTCGATAATCTTTAGTAGCGTTGATCCCGTAATCTAATTGATGATAATTAATATTATTAAGGCTCTGATACCAGTTTTGATTCAGGAAATTAATTGAGTTTTGTGGAGAATTTATATATATACATATATATATTATATAATATATATATTATATGGTTTCTCATATTGTTAATATTACTATCACTATGCTTTATTTCAGGATGTTTGTAAGTAACATAGAGATGAGGCAGTGAGTAGTATGGTGTATGAAGCGAGGACAAGGCTGCGGGATCCCATCTATGGTTGTGCAGGCGCAATTTTCCAGCTGCAGCAGCATGTGTGTGATTTGCAAGCTCAGTTGGCCACTGCTCAGGCACAGATGCTCAATTTGCATTGCCAGCACGCAAATCTCTTGGCGTTTCTCACAGCCAATAATTCTAGCTTTGGCAAAGGAGGAGAACCAGCTGATTATGACTATGATGAGCCTCTGGGCTCTTCCTGGACGGACAGCCCAGCATCTCAAGAAATTTCTTGTCTACTTGGGGACGTTATGGGAAATAATATTTCAATACTTGATCGGAGCCACCACGAAGACTGGCAGGGTCCATATCTGACTGCTGCATCATGGCCAGGCAGGGCTATCTAGTCAACCATGGCGGCTGCACTTGAAAGTATTCAGTTCTTGTAGGATAATGGTAAGCATCATATGTCAGTAATGGAATTATGGAATTAGAGGCACGTGAGTTTTATTTACTGCTGGGAAATTCTGATTGAACTAGAGAAAATCAATGATTGAAAAAATTAGAGGACTCTATAAAAACCGGTGCACATTTCGGTTCCATGGATGGCTCGATATAAAATGTTGCGTACTCTCTTTTCCAAGCTTACTCTTTTTTCACTTCCACATGTTTGTAATCGTATGTCATTCACATGTTTGGTACATATTGGACTAAGGATATCTTTACAAATAATATTATGAAGATATTAGAAGTTGAATTTAATATTTAGGTGTTGATTAATTAATTTTCGATGTAGATAAAGATGAAGTACACTTTTTTAATTGGGAAGTGATGCTATTTCAGGTATGAATGACATGTATATAAATGAATGATTTATGTATTTTTTAATTACCAATTTTTAATATTATGTATTTATTTAGCTATTTTACATGTAGTTGACATCATAGCATAAAAACGTAGTAATTCATTTTTAACATTTTTTATATTATGATTTGATTTACTTTAAGTTTATTGTAAACAATATATTCTGTTGTTATTTCATTTCTTATTAATTTTTAAAATAATTATTTATAACATCTTTGTAATTATACAATCATGTTTATTTCATGATAACGTTTATTTATTTTATCACAATTATTTATTAGTTATGTTTAATTTTTTTATTTTTATTAATTTTTTAAAGTTTTTTTTTAATAATAAGATATAAAAAGTTTTAAATGAATTTTTATTTTTCCCAAAATATATAGAGAGGTAGATCTCAGTAATGATAGTCTAGTATCTAGATTTTGAAAATATAGAGTGTTTATCTACAAACTAGACATTTACAACCAAAAAAAGGTTTTCAAGCAAAAAAACAATATCAAAAAAGAGAGACAAGCCCAAAAGTCAAAGAATGAGGGCTTTTTGATTCTCGTGATAATGACACAAAAGAGGAATAAAACCTGGAAAATACTACAAATATTGTTCAACAAAATTTCCAAAAAGTCATAGAAAGAGGGCGGTTGAGTAGGTAGGTTCAATGATTTAATCAACCCCTTCAACTCCAACACCACATTGAAAAGATTACCTCTCAAAGAGAGGCCATGGCACTAGATAAAATTTTAAGTTATAATATTCTATAATATAAAGAAAAATAAAAAAGATAAAAAAGAATTTTACAATTTGTAACTTTAAAATTAGAGGATATATAATCTCTTGTATTGTTTTCTGACAAAAGCGAACATTTCTCTATTGACGAGACTATTATGTATTTCATGTTTAAGAATGAGATAAACAACATGGATCATAAAAAGCTTCCGAGAAATGTTTCAAATTTTATCCAGAACCATCTACAACTTAGGTAAAAAGGGCATAAAGGTACCAATTCTTTTCTAAATGATTGAGGACCTTGTGGATATAACTCGAATGCTTGCAAAAATAGTTTCTTGATCATTTCTTGGAAAGAAAAACACACTGTAGTAACTCTTAAAGAGTGTTTCCAAACATGTTCCTTATATTTTATCCCAAATTATAAACTTATAATAATAATAAAAGCCACATTTACGAAAGATATTATTTTTAAACCAAAATCATATAGATAAAAGATGAAGTTCAATTTAATATTTTAGTTGTTGATTAATTAATTTTCGATGTAGATAAAGATGAAGTACACTTTTTTAGTTTGGAAGTGATGCAATTTCATGTATGAGATGGAGCATGATATATAAATGAATTTTTTTTTTTTTATACCATTTTTAATACTATTGTATTTATTTAGCTATTCACATGCAATTGAACGATTCATAGGTATAAAAACATAATAATTCATTTTTACATTTCTTTTATATTGTGATATGATTTTACTTATATTTTATTGTAACAATTATTTCTTTACATTTTCATTTTATTATTTTTTAAACATAATTATTTTAAACAATTTTTTATTATACAATCATTTTCATTTATGAATAAGTTTATTGTAATTTTCACAGATTTTTATTAGTTATTTTTATTATTTTTATTTTTATTTAATTTTTAAAGATTTTTCATATAATAGATATAAAAGGTTTAAAATGAATTTTTTATTTTTCCTAAAATAATTAGAGGGTAATTCTTCGTAATGATAGTTAGTATCTAGATAATTTGAAAATATAGAGTGTTTATCTACAAACTAGACATTTACTACCAAAAAAAAATTTCAAGCAAAAAAACGATCCCAAAAAAGAAATAGACATTTACAACCAAAAAAGGTTTTCAAGCAAAAAAGACAATCCCAAAAAGAGAGACAAGCCCAAAAGTCAAAGAATGAGGGTTTTTTGATTCTCGTGATAATGACATGAAAGAGGAATAAAACCCAGAAAATACTCCAAATATTGTTGAACAAAATTTCCAAAAAGTCATAGAAAAGAGGGGGGTTGAGTAGGTAGGTTCAATGGTTTAATCAACCCCTTCAACTCCAACACCCGATTGAAAAGACTACCTCTCAAAGAGAGGCCATGGCACTAGAGAAAATTTGAAGTTATAATATTTTAAATAAAATATAAGAAATTAAAGAAAATAAAAAAGAATTTTACAATTTGTAACTTATAAAATAAGATATTATAGATCTCCTATATATCCGTCAGAAAGTGACTATTATCTCTATTGAGCCTTAAATAACTACTTAAAGAGTGTTTCTTAAACATGTTCTTATATTTTAATCCCATTAACTTATAATAATAATAAAAGCTACACTTAACAAAAGGTAATTATTTTTAAACCAAAATCATATGACTTTTTTCCCTATAAATTTATAAACCAAAATCATATAAATATATTTTACATATATTTTTATTATTATATTATTATTTTTAAATATAAATTTATATATATTTATAAATTTGTATTAAATTGAGATTTTTCTTTAATTAAAACAGTAAACTTCAATATTATAACCTACATATTTTATAAATATTAAATAAATTATAAATAATACTTATAAAAATATAACGAATATAACCACTCAATACGAAAAAAGTAAGGGGAAAAACATACCGGGACGAAATCAAAAAGTTACCAGCAGACTACCTTAGCTACTGGTACTTTCCATCTCAATCATATAAATGTATTCTTTCTTTTCAAATGTGACAGGAAACTCATATGTTCATACACTGGATTAGTACAAAATCCCATCTTAGACTTCTGAAATCCCATCATTTTCATTAATATATTTTAAAGCATGAAGAATAGCGAAATTATAATGCTTGTGGTGAGAATGCTCTTAGGAGCTCATTATGGATAGTGAAAAACTTTGATCGCGTGAAATTTTCACTTTTGTTAAAATTACCGACTCAACGTTTCGTGTTATAATATTTAATACTATATATGATTGCCGTCGTTAATATTATATTTTGGTTAAAATATCTTTGTCTAGGTATAGCTTAGTAGTTACGAAGATTATCTAGTGGAATAGTTGAGATAGATAATTATGAGTAGGGAATAAGTATATTATATTCTTATTAGAATTAGAATGGAAGTAAGGATTGCTACATGAATTTATATTAATCATTAATTTTTTTGATTTATAATTATTTAGTTTAAATTATGAAGTTCGTACGTTTTTTCACAAAGTTGATGGGAGGAAAAATATCAATTGATAATAAAAAAATATATATATCGTTATAGGAGTATGGACACATTTATTTATTTCTATAATGATGGAATTAAAATGGTACGAGAAAAAATAAAAAAATGTTTAGTCATGTTTAAATATTTAGTCATGTTTTCTCCCGCCATTTTAAATATAACTAAACATGATTAAATATTTATTCCTTACTACATATCACACTCATAAATTATGTTACTTGTGATACATCATGATGTTTTAAAACATACAAGACTATGGTACATTTCAATGTTTGAAAACATCTAATAGTATGATAGATTGTAAAAGAAAGTTGACTTCCATTATGGGATATAATAACTCACAAAACTATGAAACTCAGTGACAAGTTTCCTTTTTCACATATTGGGAAAATTTATAGAAATGAAACATATCACAAAACCAATAACTTTCCCCAAGTTGTGACATTAAGCCTTTATCAACCCACACTAACTCTTTCACATGTGAAACATCTTGATTTCACATTGATGTGAGATGATAAAAAATTTAAAAAGGGATGAAGGGATCTTGTATGAAGATGATTGTAAAAATGTGGCAACAAGTCTGAAGAATGTTCTCACACAAGAAGAACTTCACATTCTTAGATACATGCTTGTGTTCATGAGTCTCTCACTCTAATGTCCCTTGAACCAACACTAAGGTTAGAAAATTAAGGCTACGCAGTTGTTCTGGAAAAGGTGTGCACATTCATAATAATGTGTGCATGTTCCTAGCAATGTGTGCATGCTATAGGAATGGGCACACATTCTTATTCAACAATTTTTATAAAATCCCATGGTGATTCCATTTCATCAAAAGACCACAATGCACATTTTGAGAGTGATCAAGCAAAATTTGGGAGTGAAAATCAAGAAAAGCTTGAAAAATTATGGATAAACTTTGTTGATGTGGTCACCAAGTGGTTCCAAGTAAGTACCGTGAATGAATTTGATTCTCTTTTATTTTCATAATTTTTTATATTATGAAAATATAATTAAAAAAAAATCCTTATTAAATTATAGGTTACTTAATAACATAGAACCTAGAAAAAAGGCAAACCCAACATCCCAACATGAGGACACACCAAATGTCAACCCAAAACTAGAACATGTAAACATTGAAATTGATGCAAGTTTGAGGTCTCTAATAATACATATGCAAGTCATAGGAATACCATAAAACCCTCACAACCATCACTGGGCACATACTTAGACATCATTATTTCTTTTACTGTGAATTCCCAAGGCTATTTAAGAAATATGTTTAATTATAGTGCTATAAGGTGGGAATATTATAGGATGTGTCTTGATAACAACAAAGTTAGAGTTATCAACATTTAAAATAAAAATAAAAGAAAACTATTTACATTTTTTATTGAATTGAGAATTGGGTTATAGCCACTAGTCTCAAAGAGGTGCATTTTTATGGACCAGTGCACCTACAAAAATTATTAACAATTTGATAGATAGGTGGTTTATAATATTTGGAAAACCTCCCTAGAATAATAGGAAGGTTCTTATGTACTTCCTTAGAAAATAATGGTTAATTTTTCTTTTACATCACAATGTCAACTACATTTACATTAGTGAATTTCAAGGGTTAGCTCTTTGGTTCACGTATAATTGAGAAAACACAAGGTGTGACCCATTGTTAGGTCCTCATCCTACTAGATGGAACCCTAACCAAGTTTTCCAACATCCTCCTATAATTTCAAAATATTAGCTGGACCCATATATTGATATCCACTTTGACATATAAACCAGTCTACAATAACACATTCATAGCATTATTCCACTAGGAGGGGCCTTCAAGTGATGTTGATTGAGGGGTTGGGCCTTTAGGACCTATAGTTGATTCAAACTAGGACAAGGGACATGGATAAAATATTGGCTCCCATTATAGTTCTTGTGACCCTCATATATGCTCTAGATAGAAGAAGACATTTTTTGGGATAATGGAGGCCACTACACATGCAAGATAGATGGATTAAGTTAAAATATTGATGGTCTATGTGTTTTTAATTAATACATATAGTATTTTATATATTTCTTCTCTATATCTAATTATACGGTGTTTGCAATTGCAACTCTTTGAAAGCCTACTCTTGACACTAGTAGATGCATCCATGTCATTTTTTATTAGTGTACCACACACATAGGTATGGTGGAATAAGCATTTCACATACTAAAATAATTTTCCTAAAAAATGTTTCCATGTTTTAACTCCATGTTCTCTATGATTTTAGTTTGAATGTGCATGTGTTGCAAAAAAAAATGCTAACTTGATCCTAGTTAACAAAATATGCACTTCCACTTTGTCAGAATAGTTATATTGTGGGGAATAATTGTGGCCCTCATTTAATGTTGTGAAAGCCCCTTGTGAGACCTGATATGGAAGTATAATCTCTATATTTTTCTATTGGAATCTATTTTAAGTTGCCTAAGATCTAATGGGTTCTTCACTAAGTCTACCCAAATTCTAATGGTATTTGGAGGATTAAATTATATCATTATGTTCCTACTTTTTAGTAATTTTCAAATTTTATTTGTGGTACCTTTGATATATGGACATGTAAGTTTTAGGATATCCCCCTCCCCACGCAAGTCTCATATGCTCATTTATTTATGGATTTCCTTTCCATTCTACCAATCATTGTAACCATTTCCTCAAAATAGCATTTAAGGTTACCTAGATCATAGTTCAAGAATTTTTCATTTGAGATTCTTATGGCCCTTGCGTAAAGAGTGTGAATGGTTCTTGCTTCTTTTATTTGGGTCGTGATGATGATATGCACAATGATATCTCTTTGTACATGAATTCTTCTTGTAGAATTGATAGTTGAGTCTCCTATCACCCTTATTACTAAGAATTACAAAAAAAAATGAAGTTTGTCATTCCTTTATATCTTAATGGGGAATGTGAAGTTCTATGAGGGGTTACTTATGTTATAGAAGTTTCCTTTAAGATTCTCTCTAGAACGTCCTCATTTGGTGAATAAGGCATGCCTATGTGATTTCCATACACCTAGTGTGGATGGAAAGGAGTTCAAATCCACTACTTCAAACTAATCTATGTAGATGTTTTCAGCTACTACTCATAGTGGGGATCCTATTGTTACACGATAAATTTTCTCAAATATATTTCCTTTTTAGCTAAAATTTGTTTTGTTAAGGCATACCTTCACCAGTTGAATAGTTTTTATTTCTATTTTGTCTTCTATGACATAAATTGCATGGTCCACTAGGATCTTGGTGTAGAGAGACACAATGTCAAGGCTTAGTAGAATTTCATCATCTTATACATCTTGGATTATGATAATTTACAAATGATGATGAGTCCTTCGAAAAACAAATTGTTTCTAGAGTGGTGGATAACTTACATAGGAACAAAACTTTCCAAAAGGGTAAGACATAAATCCTATCATGTCTATACCACCATGTTTATC
>APFE030261023.1:0-121369 GCA_000404065.3 Pinus taeda | reverse complement strand
CCTTAAGGAAGGAGAATACTCCACAAGCCATATGCCTGTTCATACAAGAATACTTCTCTTCATATCTCTTCATGTGGAGTCTCTAGCCTCTATATAGGCCTCATACATACAATACCATGCATCATTACCATGGTTTCCTCATACCATCAACTAATACCATGGGCCCCTTATATTATTATTAACTACTTGTGGTCCCTTACATGACATGGGTTAACCACCTTATTTATTACTATGGCCTATCCCATTATTACATTATTACCTTGGGTACCTCCCTCGGTACCCCATATTACCCCCCCTAGGTATATAACAATCTCTTCTCGTCATCATCTGCCATCGGATCCGCCTGCTCTGCGTCCACCACAGGCTCCCTCTATCTTGCATCCACCACAGGCTCCTCCTGTTCTGCGTCCACCACCGAAACACAGTCTCCCTCTCCGTAGGTATTCTCCAACCTACGCTCAGTGTCTCTGTACCTCTAACCTCTGTAACAGATATAAGGTTTTTCCCCTAGTGTCATAAATTGCTAGCTCCACAGGCTGAGCTAGATCTATGCTTTGATACCACTGTAGTATTCCTAACCCAGAATATTCCTCAAACCCCAGCAAAAACTCCAACCAAATATGTGCAAATGCTATAATAACCCATAAGTGATAAAATAACAATGGAACAACATATAATAATGTAAACCGGAAATATAAGCAGATACATAAGAAATGCAGCAAGAAATGTTAATCCATTTTATTATAACGAGCAATAAATGAGTACAAGAGGTGATTAGACAGATGACACCTCGACTTGTATAAGGCAAGTGAAAAAAATACTCTCAAAATGACAAGAATGGCCTCTCTGCGTGGATGTTGTTACTGTGCTATTGTTGCTACTAGAAAACAAATGATGATCTGGGGTTGCTCCCCTCCTTGGAAAAAGCTAAAACTTTAGATTTGGGCTCTACTCAAGAAACCTAGAAAAACCCAGAAAGATTTCCTGGAATGGCCTCACACTGATATGCATCCCACCTGTTGGGAAACTGTCGTGCTACTATTGTTGTTGGAAATCGAATGAGGATTTGAGGCTGATCCCCTCCTCAGAAAGCAATGAAACTCTGGAATTGGACTCTAGTCAAAAAAACCTAAAAAAACCCAGAAAGCTTTTCTGAAATGGCCGACCCCCGAAAATCACCCCCTTGGGGTTCTGGGCAGTTCCTCAAAGACGCTGATTAAACTGCTGCTGAAATGCTGATGAAACTACTGTTGAAATGCTGATGAAACTACTGCTGGAATGCCAATGGAAATACCTTGCCCGAGCAGGCACTTGAAGTCCTCCAGGGCTAAGGGTGATATCTCCGAACGGAGACACTCAATGCACTAAATAACGCTGCAGACTAGCTAAATAGCCAGCGTGCTCTAAGTCGAAATGACTATCACAAATTCTCATAACCAGAATGATCAAAATGAGGGGGGTCCTCTCTCCTTTATAGCTTTTGCCTCTATCAATCCCAAGGCTCGCCTCCTTCTACGTGATTCCTCTCTTGCCACGTGTTTCTTCCCTCCTGCGCAGTCCCTCCATGTGTCTGCGTGGGCTCCATTTCTGCGTCCCCCTTTAGCCCCCTTGGCTCCCCTCTAAGTCACAATGTTGTGCTACTAGGAAGTGAATTTTTATTCTAAAAGTGAGTTATGTCCCCCGTCCTCACTTTTTTTATTTACAAATAACTATAGAAGGCAAAAATTGAACAAAATCGAATACTCCAATTAGCCATGGCTAATTAGGAATATTACACTTTGATTGATAGTTGATCCAACCACAGAGCCCTATCCAAGATTAGGGGGACTGGACCTTAACCTACAAGTTGTATGTGGTGACCTCTGGGATTTCTCTCCTCAACCTAGAGAAATTTATGGAGTGATAACAGTATCGACCCACGTTGTTTCCAATGCCTTTTAGAAAATTGTCACTCAAGCAGGAGATTGGAAGATGTGGGAGTTTAAACCACACAAGCACGACCTTAGGATCATCTTCGTATGCGTTAAAGTTGAGAGACCGGGTGTTTAAGTACATGCCTTTTAGGTCGAAGAAATATGGACCATTACGAAATACCACATCTTGGTTTTCCTTGACTCAAACATGAGGGCGAAAAAACCATTACCCACAACGTATACATCCAGGTTCCCTTTCATCATTGGTTTCCAGGTTTTGTCAACCCATCATTCCATCGATTTATGAGAAGGCCACATGCCCATGAATATGTTGACTAGAGCTCTGTTAATGAAGGTTAGGGAAGTCTTTTAAAAGCTTTGGGGGAGAACAACGAACGATATATTCACTGTTTTTTTTAACAAACTTCTGTTGCCCCTCCTTAGGCTTGGGATTATAATTGAGAGTCAAGATTAAGCCCAAAAAAACTACCTCTTTATCATAGGGATGAGTGGAGCACCCCCCCCCCCCTCCTAAGCCTGTCGTCATTAACAGTCAGTGAAAAGGTCACTGACGCACATCGAGGAGTTAGGGTTTTAGAGATTCGAAGTTGCAAAATGTAAACAAAAGCCAAAATTTGCCATTTTTAAATTCTAAGCCAATGATGACACTTAAATTTTGTACTAATTATCATAATAATATCAAAAATTAATATTTTCATTACTTTATTAAATGTTTAAATTAATTTAAAATAAGTAATTTTTTTAAGGACATTACTCCACTATGCATTAAAAAAAATTGTATAAAACATACATATTTTTTACATATTATTGAATTTTTACCATACTTATTATTTTTAAAAAATTGCATTGATTTTATTTTGTGAGTCAAAAAACTTATGTTGAAACAACATATAATAATGTAAACCAGAAATATAAGTTGATACACAAGAAATGCAGCGAGAAATGCTAAGCCATTTCATTATACTGAGCAATAAATGAGTACAAGAGGTGATTAGACAGATGGCACCTCGACTTGCACAAGGCAAGTGAAAAAAATACTCTCAGAATGACAAGAATGGCCTCTCTGCATGGACGATGTTGCTGTGTTGTTGCTGCTGCTAGAAAACAAATGATGATTTGGGGCTGCTCCCCTCCTCGAAAAAAGATAAAACTCTAGATTCGGGCTCTACTCAAGAAACCCAGAAAAACCCAAAAAGATTTCATGGAATGGCCTCACACTGATTTGCGTCCCAGCTGCTGGGAAACTGTCGTGCTACTGTTGTTGCTGGAAACCGAATGAGGATTTGAGGCTGCTCCCCTTCTCAAAAAAGGCTGAAACTTTGGAATCCGACTCTACTCAAAACACCCAGAAAAACCCATAAAACTTTTATGAAATTGCCAACCCCCGAAAATCACCCCCCTTGGGGTTCTAGGCAATTCCTCAAAGACGCTGATGAAACTGCTACTAAAATGCTGATGAAATTGCTGCTGAAATACTAATGAAACTACTGTTGGAATGCCAATGGAAATACCTTGCCCGAGCAGGCACTCGAAATCCCCCAGGGCTAAGGGTGAGATCTCCGAATGGAGACACTCGATGCACTAAACAGTGTTGCAGACTAGCTAAACAGCCAGCGTGCTCTAAGTCGAAATGACTATCACAAATGCTCCTAACCAGAATGATCAAAATGAGGGGGCTCCTCTCTTCTTTATAGCTTTTGCCTCTCTCAATCCCAAGGCTCACCTCCTTCTGTGTGATTCCTCTCTTGCCACGTGTTTCTTCCCTCCTGCAAAGTCCCTCCATGTGTCTGTGTGGACTCCATTTCTGCGTTCCCCTTTGGCCCCCTTGGCTCTCCTCTAAGTCACAACATTGTGCTACTAGGAAGTGACATTTTATTCTAAAAGTGAGTTATGTCCCCCGTCCTCACTTTTTTTATTTACAAATAACTATAGAAGGCAAAAATTGAACAGAATCAAATATTCCAATTAGCCATGGCTAATTAGGAATATTACAGTCTCCCCCGGCAAAATGTTGCTTGTCCTCAAGCAACTGAAGTGATGGATGTTGCAAGATCTTCTCACTCTCCCAAGTGGCATCCTCATCCGGCAAATTCTTCCACCTCACCAAGAATTCCCGAACCGTCCTGCTCCGCAGCTGCCTCTCCCTGGTATCAATAATAGCCTCCGACTGCAATACTAAATGCCCCTCATCATCCATGGGTGGCAGCTCATCTGTCACTGTCACCTGCTGTCCCAATGCCTTCTTCAGGTATGATACATGAAAAATGTTATGAATCTTGCTGCCTTGGGGCAGCTCCAACTTATATGCAACCTGTCCAATCCTGCGTATCACCCTATATGGCCCATAAAAGCGGGGCTTGAGCTTCTCAGCCCCCTTCTACTTCAATGACGACTGTCGGTATGGTTGTAATCGTAGGTAGACCATGTCCCCTATCTCGAACTGCCTCTCCACCCGACCCTTGTTGACATACAACTTCTGTTGGTTCTGTGATGTAGTCATGTTATCCTTGAGAGCTCAGAGGATATCCTGACTCTCTTGGATCCAAATCTTAGCTCTAGGAGCCCTGCTATCATCAAACATCATGTCAACAAAAGATAAAGGATGATACCCATCTAAGGCATAGAATGGTGACATACCAATGGACATGTGATGTGAAGTATTGTAGCAGTACTCCCCCAGATGCAGCCATTTCAGCCATGTTCGCTGATGCCCACTGACATAGTTATGCAAGTAGCCCTCCATCCACTTGTTAACTATCTTTGTCTGCGCATCCGTTTGTGGGTGATAACTTGTACTTAGTGTCAACTTCGTCCCCACCAACCGGAAAAGCTCCTGCCAAAACCCGCCCACGAAACGGTTGTCCCTGTCACTAACGATGGTCTTAAGAAGACCACGTAGCCTGAAGATCTCTCTGAAGAACAACTCAGCCACCTGTGCTACTGTATAGTGTGCGGATATGGCAAAAAAAAGTGCGCACTTTGTCAGTCGATCAACGACGACAAAGATGCAATCCTTGTCCTGTACCATGGGCAACCCTGTGATGAAGTCCATCGAAATACTCTCTCATTTCCCCTCCGGAATGGGAAGAGGTTGCAATAATCCTGCGGGATGGCTCATCTCTCCCTTGTTCCTCTGGCAAACATCGCACTCCCTGATGTGTTGGAGTATGTCCTCCTTGAGGCCCTTCCATGAGAACCTCTCCCTAATGACCTTGTAGGTTTTGGTAAAACCCTGATGCCCTGCCAATGGGGAATCATGTGATGCCTGAAGTATCTTCTTCTTGAGCTGAGACCCCTCAATCAAGAAGATCTGGTCCCTGTAGTAGATTATCTCATCGACCACCCTGTACCTGTCATCTGCCACCTGCCCATCCAGAACCTCACATGCAAATTTGTCCTTGGAGTACTCTACTAAGAGTCGATCCCTCCAATCTGTATCCAAGCTCATAAGAGACGACGTGGCTGGTCTACGTGAAAGGGCATCTACGACCACATTGCTCTTACCTTTGACATACTCAATGTCAAATTTATATGCTTAGATCTTACTGATCCACTTCTGCTACCTCTCCTGTAGCTGCTTCTGCTCCAAAAAGAACTTGAGGCTGTTGTGATCAATCCTCACCCTGAACCTGTTGCCTACCAAATACTGCTGGTACTTAGCCAATGCATGCATGATGGCCAGCATATCCTTGTTGTATATGGAATGCAACCTCTCATGTGGAAGGAGCTTTTGGCTCTCAAATGCTATAGGGTGACCTCCCTGCATCAATACTGTGTCGATCCCCTCTCTCGACGCATCACACTCCAAAACAAATGGCTGCATGAAATCTGGCAATGAAAGAAACTCTTGGATAGCCCACTCATTCTCATCTTGATAGGACTTGGGGTGCCTATAGGGGGTGGTAATCACGACCTGTATGCCTTGCTCAAGCTCGATGATATCCTCAAACCCCCGATCTAGTGGTTGTCCTCGTGGAATCTCCCCAAACACTATGGCATACCGATCAAGGATAGACTATATCTCTGGGTGTACCATCTGCCCCACAGTTCCTGCCTCTGATGCACGCAGCTCCACTGCCCACTCTATGTCTCCCTTTTGAAAGACTACCTCCATACGATGAGCCGAGACAGTCTGAGGCAAATACGTGTGTTGTTGCCGTATCTGCTCATGCCTCCCTGTCTTCTCATCATCGCACTCCATCTCCAGGGTCTTCCAATCTGTCGTGGCCTTCCCTAGAGTGATAAGCCACTGAACGCCCAGTATCATGTTGGTGTTAGGAATATTGACCACGAAAAAGTGGTCAGTCAATGTGTAGGTGCCCATCGTCACTGAAAGCTCTAGAACATAATGAGCACACATCATGGTCTGATCTCCTAGGACCAAGATTGAAAACCCATTGAAGCTCTTTGTTTGTATACCTCTCCGCTCAACCATCTGGGCATCAATGAAGTTGTGGGTTGCCCCACTGTCAACCAAAACTGATACGCGTTGGCCACATACTGTCCCTTGTACGTGTAGCGTCAGATACTTGGGAACTCCCCGCAATGTTGCAAGGGCCCCTCCGGTGGGTGAAAAAGGTGCACCACCTATTGCTGGTGGTGGAGGTGGCAAAGGTCCCTGTATGGCATGGCTATCTCCTGCTTCCACATCCTCCTCGTCATCCTCTTCTCCACTGCTCTCGGAGAAGATCTCAATAAAATGTGCTTTACCAGCAGCACATCTATGTCCTAGTGCCCATGGCTCCTGACAAGTGAAGCACAACCGCTTCTTCTTCAGCTCCCTCCTTGCATCATCGTCAAGTTGTACTCCTCCTGGATTCTCCTTTGGAGGTGGAATCCTCACATCCTTCCCCTTAGACTGGAAAGTCTGTCTCCGGGGGTAAGGTGTCAGAGTCCTGGGTAAGACATCCTGTAAGTCCCGAGTCCTGCTGATAGCGTCCTGGAGCAAAGCTGGTCTAGTGGATCGGACTAGACCTTGAAGTGGCTCTATTAACCCCTCAACATACATAAAGACCCTCCTTGTCGTGGAGAGGTCTGGCACCATCACGGAGGCCCTCAAGAAATCTGCAAAGTAGGTCTCTGGGCTCCTTGTCTATTTGAGCCTCGTCAACTCAACAAAATGTTGCTCTGGATCCCTCCGATCAAATCGCTCCATCAAACTCCTGGTAAACTCGGCATATGACGTCACTGTTAAGTGCCCCAATGTAACCATCCCATGAAACCACCAATCCTGGGCCTCGCCATCCAAATGCAACATTGTCACCTTGATGGCCTCTGCCTCCGACATCTGGTTAAGAAGGAAATAAATGTCCAGCTTCTCCACCCAAAACTTTGTCGAACTGTTTGATGAGCCATCAAACATAGGCAAGTGGAATCTGCTTACTGCACGGTGGGTGTCGCCATCATGGTAATGTTAGTACTCTCTGTGATGATCACGGGGTCTGCTATCCCGCTGGAGTTCAACAAAATCTCTGAATGAGAGGGCTTCCCTGAACTCCTGCCCATAGGCCTGGTACTCTGCAAAATAATCGCCCATATGCCCAAGCTATACCTCCTGCTGGGCTGCAGCCCCCGTGTCTGCTCCTAAGAAGGTGGGCATGGTAGAGCATGTAGGGGCATGTGAGGCCCCCTGCTACGCAGTATCACACTGCTCTGGCAAGTGATGGAATGCACCTGATCCCTCACCAATCTGAAAAACTCATGGGCTCTCTCGCTGTCTAGCCTCTACTGCTGTGAATCTCTGCCCCATCACCTCAATCTGCCTCAACAGATCTTGCACTGATTTGAGGAGCATATCCGCAAATCTCTTCCCGTCATCATCTGCCATCGGATCCTCCTGCTCTGCATCCACCACAGGCTCCCTCTGTCCTGCGTCCACCACAGGCTCCTCCTGTTCTGTGTCCACCACCAGAATACAGTCTCCCTCTTCATAGGTATTCTCCAACCTACGCGCAGTGTCTCTATACCTCTGACCTCTGTAACAGATATAGGGTTTTTCCCCCGGTGTCATAGATTGCTAGTTCCACAGGCTGAGCCAGATCTATGCTGTGATACTGTAGTATTCCTAACCCATAATATTCCTCAAACCCCAGCAAAAACTCCAACCAAATATGTGCAAATGATATAATAACCTAGAAGCGATAAAATAATAGTGGAACAACATATAATAATGTAAACCGGAAATATAGGCAGATACACAAGAAATGCAGCGAGAAATGCTAAGCCATTTTATTATACTGAGCAATAAATGAGTATAAGAGGTGATCAGACATATGGCACCTCGACTTGCACAAGGCAAGTGAAGAAAATACTCTCAGAATGACAAGAATGGCCTCTCTGCGTGGATGTTGCTGTTACTAGAAAAGAAATGATGATTTGGTGTTGCTCCCCTCCTCAAAAAAAGCTAAAACTCTAGATTTGGGTCTACTCAAGAAACCCAAAAAAACCCAGAAAACTTTCTTGGAATGGCCTCACATTGATCTGTGTCCCAGCTGTTGGGAAACTGTCGTGCTATTGTTGTTGCTGGAAATCGAATGAGTATTTGAGGCTTCTCCCCTACTCAGAAAAGGCTGAAACTCTGGAATCGGACTCTACTCAAAAAACCCAGAAAAACCCAGAAAGCTTTTCTCAAATGGTCGACCCCCAAAAATCACCCCCTTGGGGTTCTGGGCAATTCCTCAAAGAGGCTGATGAAACTGTTGTTGAAATGCTGATGAAACTACTGCTGGAATTCCAATGGAAATACCTTGCTCGAGCAGGCACTCGAAGTCCCCCGGGACTAAGGGTGAGATCTCCGAACGGAGACACTCAATGCACTAAACAGTGTCGCAGACTAGCTAAACAGCCAGCGTGCTCTAAGTCGAAATGACTATCACAAATGCTCATAACCAGAATGATCAAAATGAGGGGGCTCCTCTCTCCTTTATAGCTTTTTTCCTCTCTCAATCCCAAGGCTCACCTCCTCCTACGTGATTCCTCTCTTGCCACGTGTTTCTTCCCTCCTGCGCAGTCCCTCCATGTGTCTGCGTGGGCTCCATTTCTGCGTCCCCCTTTGGCCCCCTTGGCTCTCCTCTAAGTCACAACATTGTGCTACTAGGAAGTGACTTTTTATTCTAAAAGTGAGTTATGTCCCCGGTCCTCACTTTTTTTATTTACAAATAAAGGCAAAAATTGAACAAAATCGAATATTCTAATTAGCCATGGCTAATTAGGAATATTAGACTTTGATTGATAGTTGATCCAACCACAGAACCCTCTCCAAGATTAGGGGGACTGGACCTTAACCTACAAGTCGTATGTGGTGACCTCTGGGATTTCTCTCCTCAACCTGGAGAAATTTACGGAGTGATAACAATATCGACCCACGTCGTTTCCAATGCCTTTTAGAAAATTGTCACTCAAGCAGGAGACTAGAAGATGTGGGAGTTTAACCCACACAAGCACGATCTTAGGATCATCTTCGTATGGGTTAAAGTTGAGAGACCGGGTGTTTAAGCACATGCCTTTTAGGCCAAAGAAATATGGACCATTACAAAATACCACATCCTGGTCTTCCTTGAACTCAAACATGAGCGCGAAAAAACCATTACCTACAATGTATACATCTGGTTCCCTTTCATCATTGGTTTCCAGGTTTTGTCAACCCATCATTCCATTGATTTAGGAGAAGGCCACATGCCCACGAATATGTTGACTAGAGCTCTGTTAATGAAGGTTAGGGAAGTCTTTTAGAAGCTTTGGGGGAGAACAACGAACGATATATTCACTGTTTTTTTAACAAACTTCTGTTGCCCCTCCTTAGGCTTGGGATTATAATTGAGAGTCAAGATCAAGGCCCAAAAAACTACCTCTTTATCATAGGGATGAGTGGAGCACCCACACCCCCCCCCCCCAAAAGCCTGTCGTCATTGATGGTGAGTGAAAAGGTCGTTGACGCACATCGAGGAGTTAGGGTTTTAGAGATTCGAAATTGCAAAATGTAAACAAAAGCCAAAATTTGCCATTTTTAAATTCTAAGCCAATGATGACACTTAAATTTTGTACTATATCATAATAATATCAAAATAATATTTTCATTACTTTATTAAATGTTTAAAATTATTTTAAATAAGTAATTTTTTTAAGGACATTACTCCATTATGCATTAAAAAATTGTATAAAACATACATATTTTTTACATATTATTGAATTTTTACCACACTTATTATTTTAAAAAAATTGCATTTATTTTATTTTGTGAGTCAAAAAACTTCTATTGAGTTGTCAAAAAGGTACATCTTGTAGCATATTTCATCCCTTGTCTCCTAGCTTCACTCTGATTGGATTTGTTATCTAGGAGAGCAGGACAAAAATAAAGAAGATATTGCCATGTTTCATAAGGGCTCCATATGCAAAAAAAAAAACTTAAAATCCCAAAAATTAACAACACCAAAAAACAACCAATATATGGCATTTACAAAGGAGGATCTGGTGCATAAGTAACACCTTAGCCAGTAGGGTGGCCATGACCTTCATGCATATGGAAGTAATGTGAGCTAGTCGCGCTTCCATTTCATCGAATCACTCACTAGTTTTATGTTGGCTCTACCGCACCTTGGCGAGATGCTCCAAAATCCCCCCTTGACTAAACTAAACATCTTTTATGCATGTAATGGTTTCATTGTAGTCTTTATATTGTTGTTCTCACATGATGTCCAAACTAGTCGCAAATGTCCCTCAGTTGCTTGACAATCGGGGTGAGCGAGGGCGACTGCACCACTTGACTTGGTGACTAGGCACGATTATGGCCAACCTCACCCCCCTCGTTTTCACTTCCCTTGTCATCGGCCCTTTCCCTGTCTAAACCTCGACAACCACCACCGCGTCGAGCACCACCCCTCTAGCAGTTCATAACCATAATGTAATCGCTACACCAAAAAATACAGTGAACCTGGGATGCCCAAGCTACACTCATTCAACCAACTAACACAATGTGGACACTGGGAGGGAGCTCAGCCACCCACCCAACACAATGACCACAACTATAACTGCCCTTAGATTTACCACCAAAACAAGAGGGATTCCCAATTTGATCACTGCAGGACCCCCCAACAAAACTAATCATTTAGGTATCGTCCTCACAGGAAGAATAACCAACAACCCCAAAGCCACTATGACTATGGTCACCCAAATTACTATCACCCTCCCAAAATAAAACTTTGACAACACCTCATATGAGAGAGGCCCGCATAGAACCACCTCTCTTGATGCCCATAATGAAATAGTGACATAGATAAGCATCTACCCGCACAAGACGTAGGACTCGATCACCGAGCACTTACTAGAAGTAAAAAACAAGAGATAATTAAGACCTAATGGAAGATATTCACTTACCGAAATTCCGACAGCAATTCGAGACTTCTGGCTTGGGGTCGACCAACTCCATTTGAATTTGCCTAACAAGGGCCACCTTTAATGTTGTGGACCTAAATTGTCGGCAGCCTCTGCGCTTTTCTACTAGATCCTACACCGTCTTGCAGGTCACCTAGTTAGTCAATGAACCTGCTACCTAAATACCTCCATTTGCTTGCCCAGAGCAAATTCGAACCACCTCGACCAAAGGGCATGCACGAGTAGCATACCTATGCATATGCAGTATCATTGAAGTCGCTCACTCTCCCTCCCATACCACGACAACAGAAAATGCCTAACGACTAACCTGCATCCAAATATATTGAGCCTATTCCTTCTCGATGATTTGGGCCTTCCCCCGCCACTTGGCGTGGTCGTCACCAAGAGCCTGAGCACGCGACATGAAATTGAATTCATCCATTGGGAACCCAATCCCACACCGTTTGTTCACCGACCCCCATAGGGGTAAAAAATTACCATTTATTACAAAATTGACTTATTATAAAAATTAAAAACTACAAATGAGATATCTAAACTTATCATAAAGTTATATATGTATATGTATATGTATATGTATATATATGTGTGTGTGTGTGTGTGTGTGTGTGAGACTAGTAGAATCAGCGATGGCGGTGGTATCGTACTTGCGTTACACGGGGTTGAATCCCACCGGCTGCCACTATAACCTCTAGGAGGAACCGCCCAGCCTGCAAGAACGGCCCTCGGTTAAAACGAGACTCGAACTCGTGACCTGCATAGCGGCACAGACGACTTAGCAAATCATCCGCTAACCACGTGACCAAACCTCTACGGGCATAAAGTTTTATATTTTAAAATACATGCTAAATAAATATTTAAATTAATCTACATTAATATTTATATTTTGTGTAATCCAAAATATTATTAAGTGTATTTTGAACCATTATTTTCATAATATTTCCTAGTAATAATTATAAATAATCAATTTTTTTTTAATATTTAAAATAAATTAAAATTAAAATAAATAAATAAAGATAAAATACATATTCCAGTATGCATAACAAAAAAATGTATAAACAGAAACTATGTATTAAAGAGTTTTTTAATTATTATTATGCAGTTAACAACTTATTTATAGGTGTGTAAGGCTCACTAAAGAATTATATTGTAAATTGAGTTGTGGGTCAAAAATTGGTTTGACCTCCTAATTACTTTGCAAATTTTTGAAAACTAGTTATGAAATATTATTAAAGTGTTGAATTTTTAAATTTTTTATTTTAAAATTAATTAAAAATTTGACTTTCGTAATGTTTATAACAAGTATAATTATTAGATTAATTTTATATGAGCTTTAAAATCATATATTAAAATTACAAATTATTTAAAAGATAAAAAATAACAAAAAAAACTCCCAAAACCAAATGTCACCCAATGTCCTCACAAATTAATTATACAATTAAAAAAATTAATATATTGATGTGACTCATTATGAAACAAAACAAAAAAACCTCCAATAACCAAATATCCTCATAAACTAATTATATGATATGACCATGCACAGAGTTGCAAGGCCTATCATCTTGCCTTATTTATTTAATGGCTAAAATATTGTTGTGCTTTTTTTTTTTTTTTTCTAATAATGGCAGGTATAATTATTATTATACAATCGAATTGTGACAAAACCATAAGAGAAACACCTTCACATCTACATAAAATATTTGACACAATCAATTGTCATCCATTCGTAATAGAGTCACGTATAGATCGCGTTGTACGAAAGTAATCCTTTGCATTTTTTAAATTATTCTTTTAAAATAGCAAATATCAGTTTGTGGTTCATTAATAATAATTTGTTTAACAAACCAATGTATTCAATGACATGTTCTCAATTAATCTAATATAAATTTATGTCTTTTAGGTATACGATTTAACTATGATTAAATTTTAATATTTAATATAGATGTATAATGTTAAAAGTGTTTTTCCTTTTTAATATCTGCTTAAAGATTATTTTGCATCTTAAGAGTTATTAGTCTCTGTCATCCGACCATGATATGAGATTATAGTAATCTGTTTGATGGCATATGACATTAGTTGGTTTTCAGTTTTCGAAGTTTTTTTCTTTCATATTTGTTATTTCTCTTCTCATTCAACTTCATCGTCTTATTTGGCCTCTTCCCGAGGCCAAAGAGGCTGGACTATACGATATTTTGGGTTTAGACAGTTCATTTTTTTGAAATGTTTTGCACTAGGGAACTAATGTTAACATTAACTTGAGTTGCTATGGTTGCAGGTAGTTGTATAGATTGGCTATGTTTATTTGGTCTATTGGCTATGTCGCAGGTAGTTACATGGAGCGCCTAGGGGATTACTGGTCTAGGGATTACAGGTTATGAGACACGCCGAGCATGCCACCAAACCACCTGGCTCTGTGCATGTACATGGTTATTTTTCCAGCGCTGGGTATGAAGGAATTTGGGATTTGGGTGAATGAAACCTGCAACATGAAGATATTAGCCATACAAATGTTTGTGAAGGAAAAAGAAACCACGAAAAAAAAAATATAGAAGATACCTCAAGAGGAAAGACCTTCTGCTTCTTTTGATTCTACCCTAGTGTTGAAGCTCCCTCAAATGCTTTCGTTGTTAGAGAAGAAATCTACGCTCAAAACATGCCCTGATTACAGGAATACAAAGAAAGCAGAGGCTGACCAGAACACCAGGGTTGATAAGAATCTCAAGATTATGGCAGGTACTACAAGTAAACTCGTGGCTTATCAAGACCACGAGATTGTGATTGATACAACAAGCAAAACAGAGGCTACCCAGATGACCAAGGCTATGGGAGATTATCATGCCAACAAAACCGAGGATGAGCTGAAGAAGAAGCTTCGGGCTATTGGAGATAGTATAATAAAACCCGAGGCTAACCATAAGCCTAAGACTGACCAGAGTAATGCAAATAAAACCTGGCCTGATAAAAAACTCGATGTTGTAGTAGATACTGCCAGAAAACCCCAGACTTGGCAACGACCTAGAGTCGTGAGAGATTCTCTAAGCAAATTCGAGGCTGACCAAATTACTACAAGCAAAACAGTGACTAACTGGAAGCCCGCGACTATGGGAGACACTACAAGCAAAACTAAGGATAATCAAAGCCACAGGTTTATCTCAAATACTACAAGCAAAACCACAAAACCAAGACTGACATGCACATACTTGGTTGCTTCCTGATACCCTACTAGTTGTAGACATACACATACCTTATTTCTAGCCGGCCATTGTCACGACGCTTTGAGTTGGTTGAACCAGTATGGGCAAATGAATTCGTCGTTGTGACAACCTTAGAGTATGCAGTTCGACAAGTTCTTTTTGTGCCTGTCTTATCAGTGTTTGAACGAGTAACCCCATAGCAAGTTAGTTGTAGTCACTGTGTTTTAATGATGGACTTTCCACGCAAATGATAACGAAGGAAGCAGGAAATGCCAGTTGCAAGGCAATTCTGGGTATGCGAGGCAATTTTGGGTATGAGCTAGTAGGAGTTGCTTTATGAGTTGAATCAGAAATATTAGCATGATGTAACATTAGGTGGCCTTCTTTAGGGCTTGCATGCTACGTTATGGAGAGAGAGAGAGGCAAAGCACATGGCTATCTGCTTTAGGGTTTGCATGCATGTTATGGAGAGAGAGGCAAGGCACATGGATCTCATGTAAGGGCCACATGATGGATCAATGTTTTTTTTTTTAAACACTTTAATGAAAATACTACTGTGGATTTCGTAGTTCGAAGAGCTATTAAGCCGAGCGAATTTGGAGGTGGCGTAGATCCTAACGGATTGAAGTTGTGCCAGAGGAATCATCAACATCAGAAATTGAAGAATCGAGCTTAGAATCATCAATAAAAAATGTCCTTGCCATTAGAATCAACAAATTCCTCATCTGTCGGAATAAGAATCATAAATTTCTTATTGTCCAACTCCAAAATCCTATCTTGACTCATCGTCCGGCCATTTCGCCATCATGGTTTAGTTCCAAATTTTGGCCCATATTCATTGAAGTGACAAATAGTCTCACCCATATTCGTTTTAACTAAATATTAGCCATATTTTAATCTGCCCTACTCCATTTTGGTCACAAATTTGTCTTTCCATTCACACTTTTTAGCATAAAATTAAATGTCCATATGAATGTAGATGCCTTCTCAGATTCATTCACTTCAAATTGTAGGACTTTTGTGCGGTTGTCTGTTTTTTGCCTCTAGTTTACCGACATGTTGCCAGTGTTAAGTTTATACATCTATCATTTATCTATCCCCAAGGGTGGTTTTCTATTTGTCATTTGAGCTTATTGTTGTATAAGACCCCGATTTCATCTTTTGGTGTTGAGTTCAGTCTACCAACTAATGCAAGTGATCACTATTTTTTTGGTTGATATTTGAGTTGCAGATTCTCAATGTTCTTAGGAATTTATAATTCTCTATCTAGTGCTTACTATCTTGCCTACACTTTTCCACCAGCCCCACTTTATTCATAATCGTTCAAGAATTCGTTGAAGGGTATCTGAACATTTTGGCAGCAATGGAACCAGAGGAACAGATGTAGGACAACTAGGAAGATGGCTCTAACGCATTGCCAAATAGAAAAGAAAGTGTGGCATTGGACAGTGACACCAATACTCCTCGGAGCAAAGTTGCAAATGTGGAAAGCATTCGATCATTTTCTGATTCAATCTTCAAGCTTTAGCAGACAAATATGGAGATGTACAAGGACTCAGAACGCTTGAGGGCAGAGACAGAGGTTAAGAGAGGTGAGATGGAACTCAAGCGCACAGAGATTAAAGCCAATACTCAATTACTGATAACTAGATTGTTGTACACATGTTGCAACAACATCAGCTCCATCAGGTGGTCCTGATCCTCGCATGCAGGAGTGAGAAGCATAAGGTGAGCATAACGAGTCTTGAAACCTACATAGTTTCCAAATGCATGGATTGGACATGATGATTTTTTATTTCTCACACCCTTGTAACTATGTCAAGAGCCTCTTAGTTTAATGAGCTTGACCCCTCCATGAACTCTCACAACTGCATTTCCTTTTTGGTTTATTTGATATATGAATACACACCATGTGTATCTAAGGAAAGTAATTTTTACTCATTTCTACGAATGAAATTACAGGTTTATTTCTGCGGTGAATAAAATTGTGTCAAGAGTCCAGAAATTGAATTTGACTTTTTTTTTTATGCAATATATTGTTTAATAATTTTTGTCATGGATTCATCTTTGCTACTTCTAAGTATAGGTGTCATGGATTCACCTTTGTTGCTTCTTAAGTATAGGTGTCATGGATTCACCTTTGCTACCATATTTGTTGGGACCATTTGGCAGAAAAAATGCTTCTAAAGAAGTTCTAGCTTCTTATAACCTATTTCTTCAGCAACAAAGATTCTTCTTTTGCAAGCCAGACTGAAATTTTGCAAAGATGCCATATTTTGATATAATCTTTTGGTTCTCTTCAGTGTAGTTTTCTGAGCACTGTAATGGAAATATTTGTAAAATCGACCTCTATGTCTCTAAGATATCTAGAGGAATGAGTTCATTTTCAATTGAACAAGTGCTTTTGAGAATTCCCATTTGGCAAAGTGCACCAATTCTATTTTAACTTTTGTCAGTTGCTTTATGGAGTTTCTTTTGCTTGAGGTTCCACCCTCGTCTTGCACCTTTTTGTCTGTAGAATTGTGAAGCAAGGCCTCTAATCATAACTTTTCTTGTGGTGCTTGCAATGCTTGTATGAGAATTGAGGGGATCTATAAACTCTCTAAATTCCAATTATGAATAGGAAGTAGGCTACATGACTTCATTAAGACAAAGAAGTTGAATTGGGGATTCAAGCTTCTAGTGTGTACCTAAGCACTAGCCTAAGGAAGGGATTTTGAAGAACTTTTTTATGTTTCATATTGTTTGGAATCTTGATAGCTTGGCTAATAGCCATTAAGGACTTCCTATGAAGGCACCTATGAGTGGGTTGATTCACTGTAAAAGTAACAAAATCAATAAGTTAATAAAGCTTCTCCATTTGTAGCAAATAGTTGTTCCCTTCTTATCATCTAACTGAATTTCATTTAGCTTTCAGTAAACACAGTTGATTCTTAAGCTCATCAAGCTCATTCAACTGTTGTATCCTTTGTTTTTGAGCTTTTGTGATGTCCAAGTTGAACTGTGAGGTTGTTCTGGGTGTCTTACGTTCAAATTCTATAGGTAACATCACTTTTCTTCCAAAAGCCAATTCATAAGAGGGTCACCCTCTAGTTTTTTTGTGGGCATTCCCATCTTTTCTACATCAAGGTAAACTCAATTGTGCCAATAAGGTAACTTTTCTACATCAAGGTAAACCCAAATGTGCTAATACGGTAAGGATTATGATTGGCACTCCTATATTTTCCCCTATATTTACAATATCTTTGAAGTCAAAGTTGGAAGCAACAATGTTATCACTTATACCACATTGTTACATGGGTTGTTTATGCAGAGCAGTTGAAGTCAAAGTTGGAAGCATCAATGTAATCACTTATACCACATTGTTACATGGGATGTGGATAAAAGGCAGAGTGCAAGATGCATTGATGCTCCAATCACAAAGCTCATGTCTCAAATTCTGGGACAGGGTTGTGCTCCTGATGGAAGTGCACATTCTATCCTTATAGTTGGTTTGTGTAAGAAACAAATGGTTCAACAGGTTGTTTGGTTGTTGGATCGAATCTTAGCTGAAGGCTTTTCCCCTGATGATGTGACTTTGAATACATTTATCTCATCATTTCCATGGAGAAAGATTGCAAGAATTGGCCCACTCTGTGAGTAACTTTGTTCACAAGGGTTGTTCGCTTAGTGTTGCAACCTATTATATGCTCATCACTGGTCTCTGTAAAGCAGACAATTTACAGGAGGCCACCAAACTTCTAGACAAGATGCTAGAAAATCGTTCGGTTCCTGATGCAGTTACTCGCGGTCTTTGTAAAGTAGA
This sequence comes from Pinus taeda, assembly GCA_000404065.3. Lineage (NCBI taxonomy): Eukaryota > Viridiplantae > Streptophyta > Pinopsida > Pinales > Pinaceae > Pinus > Pinus taeda. The sequence continues at coordinate 103,049 of APFE030261023.1, read as the reverse complement.
CAATGTACAGGAGGCCACCAAACTTCTAGGTGAGATGCTAGAAAATCATTGTGTTCCTGATGTAGTTACTCGTACTTTCTTGATTGAGAGTCTTGAGAAGCAAGGAAAGGTGCAGGTTATGGAGACATCAGGGCAATTCTCGAGTAATATTATTTAAGCTCACTGTTTGATTCTCATTTTCCTGATTTCCGTGCAGGCTCGAAGAAAATGATGCCATCCCCATTTACAGACATATAGAAACATTGTGGAACTTCTTGTTAACTAGTTGATTTATTTGCCAACCAACTTCAGTAACTATATGTTTAAACAAGATATCAAGGTTTGAACAAATTTTCAAGGCAGGGACTTGCTGCTTAGTTAACAACGAGCGCGAACCTGCATTTATGTGACAAGCACCAAGCTGCTGTAAAATCTCTTGCAGGATGTCCTTTCCAAGCAAATTTACTAGCTTCTTGTGCCTCAGGTAAGGATAAAAAAATTTCACACTATGATTGGTCTTAATAGGTTTTCACCCTGTAGTGGAACAAACATCAAAACGAGCTCCTAAGCAGCCATCGATTAAGTAACAACCAATCTAATTTCAATCCAGTATCAACACCTCCATACGCTTATTACTGATCTGCAAATTGTACATTTCTGCACTCTTATCTTCAGATTCATGTTTTTGCTTTCTATGCTACTTGTGCCTATGCCTATGTCTTTGAGAATTCTACTGATGCATCAACTGGTTCAAGGTCAACAACTAGTCATGTTGTTGGTTCAATAGGTGCAGCTTGAACCAACAACTGCTTAGTCTACAGAATAAACAATTGTTGCAACTTAGGGTAGGGAGTAGTTGCCGCACAACCCACCTTGTTTTTCAAACTTTTGTCTTTTAATATCTCATATTAATTACCTTTATAAATATCTTTTTATTAAAAGTGGTATTAAAAATTTATATTTTTAATTAAGAAGGGTAATTTGCTAAAAGATTATGTGAAAATGGATTTTTAATGTTATAAAATGTTAATAAGTATTTATTAAACTTATAATTTTTACATTTTATAATTTTAAACATGTTTAATACAAAATATGATCACATATTTTTAATTTTAAAAAATAATAATAATATAAATACATAATTAAAAACAAAACTTCTAAATATTTGTGAATATATAAGTCATAAAGATATTTGTTTTCAGTGAAAATGTTTAAAAAACATAATTTTGTGTTATAATGTACAAACTTTAACATTACAACTTTGGTAGCCAAAAACGACATCTTTAGTTGAAAGTGAAGTTATTTAAAAACCTTTAAAAAATGTTGCAACTCAACTTTTCCTTTAATTTAAAAACTTGACTTTTCAAGTGTACCATGTTACATATGTCTTACAATCTTTCTACATTTCAAATGTCACCAAACATGTGAGTAGATATGTTACAAAGATATTTTCCAAACATGTGAGTATATAAGTTATAAAGATATTTGTTAAAACACAAATTTATTTATATCATTTTTAATACAACATTGAAGCGCGCGCACAAATTTCCTCGCAATAAAAACACAACTATGTACTATAATTTACAAACTTCAACATTGCAACTTGGCGGCAAAAAATGGTATCTTTAGTGAAAGGTAGGAGTTATTTAGGAAACTTTAAAAGACGTTGCACCACAAAGTTTCATTTTATTAAAAAAATGAAATTGACTTTCCAAGTATACCATGTCACATATCTCTTACAATCTTTCCATATTTTCTCAATTCTCTAAATTGATAAGCATAACATAATTAAAAAAAAAGCTTCCAAATATCGTCAAACATGTGAGTATGTAACTCACAGAGATATGTGTTTTCAATGAAAATGTTAAAAGACATAAATTAATATCATAATTTAGAAACTTTAACATTCAACTTTAGTGATAAAAATGACAACTTTAGCTAAAGGTAGGAGTTATTTAAAAATATTTAAAAAATGTTCCAACACAAAATATATTTTAATTGTCCACGAGATCTTGGATAGACGATTATTAGGTGCTTTGTTAAGACACTCCTTGATGTGAAGTCACTGGTTCAATTCCCTGCCCCGATCAAGGTGATTTATTAGACATGATGAAAATGTAGTCATGCCAAGCTTAAAAGAAAAAAACTTGTATTTTAATTTAAAAAAAAAAAAAAAAAAAAACAAAAAACAAAAACAAAAAAAACAAAAACAAAAACAAAAAACAAAAACAAAAAAAACAAAACAAACAAAAACAAAAACAAAACAAAACAAAAAAAACAAAAAAAAAAAAAAAAAAACAAACAAACAAACAAACAAACAAACAAACAAAAACAAAAACAAACAAACAAACTTTCAAAATATAACAAGCTACATATGATTTATAATCTTTCTATATTTCCCCAATTCTCTAAATTGATAAGTGATGCACACCAAGGCTATCTTTGAGACATGGTTGACTAAAAAACACAACAAATAAATACTCGACAATAAACTAGATCATATATTCTTTTTAGTTGATATGATTTCTAAAACCCCTATGCTACTTCTACATCAAACTTTGTTGATTAAATTAGTGAGCATATTGCTTGGGTTTGATCATCAACAACTATTATAGCATTATTTGGTCATAATTGACAATTTCTGATTGTATTGGCTAAGATATATTAGTCTAATATGCTTGCTCCACTTAATTCAACTTTACATATAGTTTCACTTGGTATGCATGCTTTCCCTTAAGGTAGCACATGTCTCATACATACCTTCCCTTCATGTAAGGTGTGTATACATTCTAAAAATTGCAAAAAATAAAATGTGCATTAAATGTGCAATCTAATATAGGAATTATGAGTTTCTTACCATTGTAAAGCCCTAATTTCCATTTTCAATGGACTTCGCTAACTTTTAAGAATATAAATAAGGTTCATATATTGGATAAGGGACCATTAACCATTCTGATACACTTATACTAAAGCATTGATTGACATCCAAACTTTATAATTTTATAATTACTTTTTGCATAAGAGGCAGGTACTAAGTAGCAATGCTACATATTACACTTGTTTTTAATTAGTGAACAATTCTATAAGTTTAAACACTTCCTCATACTTAAAATAATTCTAAACGCATATAATAATCTGAAAAGTTTAAACGCTTTTTTAAATTTACAAATCTTTAAATCAAACAAAATTTGACTCTTTGTGTTATTTTGCATAATAAAGTTTTAATTTTTTTCAAGGAAATATCAAGGCAGTTCTACCCAAAGAGATCACATGCCACCAACTAATTAGCAAAGCTTAACCCAAAGGGCATTGAGGAGAATTGACGTAGTGACTTCCCATTAGGAGGGTTCTTTGGCAACATATACTCAATCAATTAAGTTAACCCCACGGGAGCTTCACTGAATGGACCTCTAACATAGCACATGTGTTCGTGGCATACTAAACAATACCCTTAATTTGACTACATATTGGAAAGTACCTCTAAAAATCACTTTATTTAACCCCCTACCAATACAAACCCAATACACCTTCCCAATTTAAAAAGCCCCTACTTTCACTAGATATTGTAGGTATTCATTTTTTCATTAACATTTATTATACCCCTTTATATTTATATCCCTTTATTTTCATTAACAATGGTAAACATATTGTGCACCTAGAAAGAATAACGTAAACACTAGGAAGCTGAAAACTTGAAAGTTTCAATAAAAAAGAGGCATATAAAAGTTGGTTGATTTACAAATACATATTGTGGAAAATTTGAATGGAAAATACATAGATTTGAACTGTCAATTGCATCTATCTTCTATTGAATACTGAAAAAGATACACCACAATAGTTCAAAATAAAACCTCGATAGCCAACAGAATGGAGCACCTTTCATTTGTCTTATAAAACAGGAAGAGGAGAGAAAGTACAATGAATATGGACACATGCAAAATCCTATATGGTTGGACTTTGTCAAATCATATCCCTAACCTAATCACCTAGTGCACCATAGTTGCATGGTAAGAGTGCCAAGTAAGTGTGTCTCCATCAAAATATGAACTAGAGCATGCAATCATGCATCCATTCCTCGATATCTCTGTCCTCTACCTAAGATGGAAACCTATCATGCATAATTATACTAATTGACTAAGGATCTGCAGCCTATTAATAAGAATATATCATGCATGCTAAAAATAACAAAATAAAATCTCTAATATAAAAACTCTATCTAAACTGCAAATGCTAAATTTGAAACAACATCTAAACTAGAATTAATTGAAGGTGTGACATGGGTGACCTTAGCATGCATGCACTCTCTTCCAAACAATAGTCTATTTCATTGTCTCTAGTGGCATGCATGTGCCCTCTACTAAGCAATATTTTATATCAATGTCTCCTTCACTTTCATTCAACCTATTCATCATTAATGTAAGGAAAAGGTGAAGGTGACATATTTGTTGTCTTCTCTACTCCCCCATCATTGGGAGGATCACTAGCATAGAAATAGGTAAAAAATCTTAACACACACATTAGACATAGATCATAGTGGTATTAGTAATGTTATGCATGTTTGTTATGGAGCAAGGTTGTTTGGGAGCGGGAGAAGAAGCAGGAAGCGAGAGTAAAAGTGGGAAGTGGGAATGGAAGCAGGAGCAAGGAGTGACATTTTCAAAAGATCCCAAGTTGGGAGCGATTTTGGGAGTGAATTTTATATAATATATAATATTTTATATATTTTGATACATATATGTCAAAACACAAAAACATGGATTAATCCATATAACATCATTAATCTAGAGATCCGAATTGGATCATTATATTGCTTGTCATCCATCTCAATGCATTTGGAGTGGAAAAAGTGGAGGACTAATATCCCAAGACCATTTTTACCTGTGAGACCCATTTTGGCAAAACAGGGTCATAAACCTTCCAGGAGCGTTGATGCATCAAACGACATATTTTGGGGGTAAAACTTTGTCGCTTTAGCATCGGGCCAAAGCGTGTAGGAGTACACAATGGAATTCATGAAGATGGATATAATGTTGGGTATCTCTCCAAAGAACCCATGTGTACCCTTCAAGTATTTGGGGGGTCTGCACTGCCATCTGCGTGAGCAAGTGATGTTGTTCAAGCCCAAATCGTTGGATGAGGCTTGTATACAAGCATAATACCTGGAGAACATAGGCCTAAAGAGAGTGCAATCAAGTGGTTCAAAGCAAGTTTCTAAGGAGGGAAGAAGAAGAAAAAAGGGGGAAAAGACAAGAAGACAACAACTACAACACACTAGTGAAAAGAACCTAGAAACCACTACAACATTGATGGCCATACAGAGGAGAAGTGTTGGAAGTTGCATCCAGAGCTAAACCTGAAGAACAAGAAGAAGAATCTCATGGCCATAGATTCGAGCAACCAAGTTGAAAGCAGCTCAGGCGTGGATGAGTAGATCATTCGTACGTTAGTACAAAAGGAGGTGAATCTAAGTAGCCTTCAACAACAAGAAGATAAAGAAATGACCAACATCTTCCATATAAAGATATAGGTCAAGAAGACAAATATGGATGCTCTATTTGACTTAGGATCACAGGTGAATCTCATTGCAATAGAGTTGGTCAAAAAGTTGGGGTTGGAAGTTCGTGATCATCCAAACCCATATCCATTGTGATGGGTAAATAAGGATGCAAAGTTGAAGGTAACAAAATAGTGTAAAATTAGATTTGCTACCAGTGTTGATTTTATTGATGAAGTAGACCTAGATGTGGTTCCCCTTGATGTATGTGGAGTCGTGTTTGGGAGTCCATACATGTACATTCATGATGCGATATTCGTGAGGAGAGCCAACTAGTACGGGCTCATCAAGGACGGAAAACCATTTATCATCAACGCGCACAAAGGCAAGTCAAAATTTTTACTGGCAAGTGCCAACAAAGCCAAGAAATTTATCAGTTCCAACAAGAAGTATGTTTTATTGTTTTTAAGAGAAAGTCAGTCTAAAGAGGAGTCAATAAGAGGTAAGGCATCCCTAGAGGGGTGTATTAAGGAACATAAACAACATTTGGAGGAGTTATTACATACATACAAGGGTGTGTTCCGAGAGCCTAAAGGGTTACCACCAAAGAGAGAAGTGGAGCATGAGATCCAACTATTGCCAGACTCCCCATTGCCAAATATTGGGTTGTACAGACAGTCTATTATAGAAGCAAGTGAGGTGAAGAAACAATAACAACAATTGTTGGAACATGGTGTCATTCGACCAAGTACGTCACCATGTGGGTCACCCATCATCATTGTGCCAAAGAAGGAAGGGACTTGGCAGATTTGTATAGATTACAGGGCGTTGAATAAAATCACGCTAAAAACCATATACCCCCTACTTAGGATAAGCGATCTGATAAATCAGTTGCAACAAACAAAGTACTTCTCCAAGTTGGACTTGAAGTTTGGATATCACCAGGTTCAAGTCAAAGAAGAAGATACATGGAAGACCGCCTTCAAAACTAGACAAGGTTTGTATGAGTGGTTAGTTATGCCATTTGGCCTATGTAATGCACTAGCTACATTTATGAGATTAATGAATGATGTATTGTGCCCTTTTATAGATTCATTTGTTATTGTCTATTTGGATGATATACTGGTATATAATGCTATCTAGGAGGAGAATATATCCCATTTGACGCAGGTGTTGTAAACATTGAAGAAGCACCAACTACTAGCAAATCTCAAGAAGTGTGAGTTTGCGCAACAATCCTTGGTGTATTTGGGGTATGTGACTAGTGGAGGAAAATTGAAGATAGATCCTTTCAAGATGGAGGCCATCATGAAATGGGCAATGCCTACTAATGTTTTTGAGGTCAAGAGTTTCATTGGGGCAGCACAGTACCATAAGAAATTCATAGCCTCATTTTCGGTGGTAGCAGCACTGCTCCACGCCATAACAACAAGTGGCAAGAGTTTCCAGTTGGGAAAAAGGTTAGTAGAAGGCTTTTGTAGAGCTAAAGAAGAAGATCAGTCAAGCACCATTTCTAACATTATAAAACTTATAATGAACCTTTGAAGTGGAGACAAATGTGAATGGGTATGCTATGGGAGTTTTCTTGATGCAGGGAGGAAGATCTGTATGATAACATTCTGAAGTATTTCATGGGGCAATTCTTAACTACCCTACCTACGACAAGGAGCTTTATGCCATGGTGCAAGCTATGAAGAAGTGGAAGCATTATCTGATAGGAAAGGAGACAATAATCCACATATATCACCAGCCATTACAGTACTTACAGGCCGAAAGTAAGCTATAACAGACAAGGTATTACAAGTGGATGGGGTTTTTACAATAGTTTCATTTGGTGATCAAGTATAAGAAGGGAAGCACAAACAAGTTGGCAGACATGCTTTCAAGGCCACCCGCATCAAATATTGCAACTTTGGGGACTCTTATGCACATGGATCCATTCACCCATGATGCATACAAAGAGGAATATTTAGAGGATGAGGACTTCAAGCAGGTGTATCAACAATTGCAGAGTCAAAGTCATGTGCACGATTTTGGCAACACCGTTGACTACCATCTCCAGGATGGGTTACTCTACATGTCGGATAAGCTACATGTTCCTAAAGGTGAGAGATTGCAGCTAATTAGATAGGCTCACACTTCCAAGATTGCGGGGCACTTTGGTGTAGGGAAGACCATAACTAACTTGCAGAGTTATTTGTATTGGCCCAAGACGCAAGAGCAAGTAGCTAGGTTCATAAGGGGATACATGCTTTGTTGTACCAGCAATCCTAGTAACAAGAAACAAGGTCTATATCATCCCTTACCTGTACCTACTCGTCCTTGGGAAAGCATTTCCATGGACTTTGTGGGAGGCTTACCAATAACCAAGGAGGGACATGACTACCTGTTCATGGTAGTTGACAAGTTCAACAAGATGTGTGTTCTAATGCCCTATAAAAATACCATCAATGGAAAAGAAGCAACAAACTTGTTTTTTGGACAAGACTAGTTGCACTTTAAGATACCAATGATCATAATTCCAAATAGAGATACAAGATTTCTCAGTGCATTCTGGACTACATTGTGGGAGAAGATGTATACGAAGTTGAAGAGATCTACAACATTCCATCCAAAAATAGATAGGCAGATAGAAGTAGTCAATGAGACTTTGGTGCAACTCCTGAGGGGATACAACTAGAAGCATCTGAAGTTTTGGGATGGAAATCTGGTGTATATATAACATTCCTACAATAGAGTAGTCCACACTTCTACAGGAAAGTCCCCATCTGAAACTTGTTTTGGATATTTTCCACCTTCACCTTTAGATATTGCATACGAGCATCAAGGAAGAGTGAGGGAAGATCTTACTAAAGATGCTTTGAGGGATGAAAAATTTATAGAGAAGATCAGGCAAATCCATCTATAGGTACAGGAAACACTGTAAAATTCGCGGAAGAAGTATACGACTAGACATGATCAACACAGAACAAATAAATAATTCAAGGTTGGAGACAAAGTATGGCTACAATTGAGCAAGGAGACGTTGTAGGGGCCTGGTAAGAAAATCAAGGCTCTCCGATATGATCCCTTTGAGATACTGGAAAAGGTGGATGACAATGCCTATTGACTCAGTTTACCACCATACATGCACACTTACTCAGTTGTGAATGTAGAGAATTTGAAACTCTATGAACCTTCCATGCTAGATCAAGAAGAGGAATAAGTCCCACCTTTTGTGGAGGATTTGACACCAGATGCTTAAGGAGAGTTGACAAAGGATATAGTTTTGTAGAAGAGATCTAGAACTACAAGGAAGGGGTAGCATGACCTTCGATAGATTAGATTGGAGGGACAACTTCTAGGCAAAGCTAAATGGTACATCAGAGAGAAGGTGGAGGAAAAATTTCCTCACCTTATTCAGTAAAATAAAATTGGAGACAAAAAGCCTCCCAAAATGGGGAGGTGTGATCTGAATTGGATCATTATATTATGTGACATCCATCTCGATGCATTTGGAGTGGAAAAAGTGGAGGAATTAGCTCTCGGGACCATTTTTACTGGTGGGACCTAGTTTGGCAAACCAGGGTCATAAACCTACTAGGAGCGTCTTGAGGCATCAAATGACATTTTTTGGGAGTAAAAATTTGCCGCTTTAGCATAGAACCTTATCATGTTATACTACACATAAAGACCTTTCCAATGGCACAAGAGGTGCATCAATCAGAGTTCACATGCAAAACTTATGCCACTCAGAAGTTGACCTTCTTGTTTTCACATCTATAGTTCGAGAGGGGGCGCGTCAACCCTCATTAGTCATGGAAAAGGGGCTAGCCACTTGTTTGTGATATAAAATACTCTAAAAGAGTCTATATTGTAACTCTAGTTAAGAGTTGATGTAGTCAAAATTAACCACCAGTAGGCTATCGGGTTGTGTTATAACCAGACCACTAGGAGGAAGAGACATTCCATTCTTTCGAGAACATTTTGTTCCATAACTGAGCAAAGATAGTCAGGAGAGATAGGAGGTAGAGCACATAGAAAGGATTTATGCACTGTAGCAGCCCTTGAGCCACAAGCATTACTTCTTTGTACCTGCAGCCATATTTCTAGATAGATAAAGAGAGCGAAGTGACCTCACCTTCCAGCTAGGTTTTCTCCCGAAAGGGTTTCCCATAGAGCATATATTTTGTCTTATGTGTGTGTGTGAACTTATTTTGTCATTCTCTACTTTTCTACATAGTTTCCATTCGCATGCATGCACTAATTACTGTTAAATCTATAGATCTTAAAGTTTAATAAAACTGTAATAGTGTAAAATTTTAGTATTTTAATATATATTTATCAGATCTGTTGTGACGAAGTGTCCAGTGGAATATCCACGGTAGTTTATGGATCATCTAGTATTTATAATCTTCATCAACAACAGGTCCAAAAATTATAAGTTCTCATTTATATAACATGTAAGGGTGCACATAACCAAAATAACATTGAGTGTAATCCATCTCTTAATCGAAAATACATCAACAAATAGAATTTGGATGGCTTCTAGCATCTAAAAAAGTCATGCTACAACAAATACCTACATATCATCAAAATCATTGCCTATCTTGGGATCTTTGTCATCAATATCACCCTCTAAGCATTAACATAAGATAATAAAAAAATGTAGCATGTCATGTCAAGATTTTGTTTAAGTGACATATACATTTTTAGTAGGGTCATGATAGAGGAGTTTGACAACCAATTTCACTATCATCAAGGCACATAGAGGGCTTGGTTCTCTTAATTAAATATGAGTTCCATACCCCGGTACATGACAAAATCTAATGGAAGCATTACAATCCCCCCTATCCTGAAATCATGAAAAACTAATAAGTATGCCAGATTTTACGTGAGATCTAAAATTCTACTTTCTCCATATGAAATCTAATGAGGTTAGAACCACTCTCAAACATCGAGAGCCATTTCATGGTACTGTTAAAAATTTAAGTAAAAGGATGAAAATGAAGATAAAGGAGAATGCCATGGATGAAAATGAAGATAAAGGAGAATGCCATTTTTACTTTAAGAATTTAACATTACCATGAATTGCATGTCAATTCTAGGGCCATAGGTTTGAATATTATGCTACTATGGACCTAATACTACCTTAATTTTTTTTATTTCTCCTTCCCACTCTTAAAACCCCCACAATACTCTTGAACCTCTATTTCTCTAGCCCACTTATTTTTTGCCTCCGCATGGCTAATGTATTGTATAAACAATACCTTATAATACATATATTGCTATACAACATATAAAAGCCCTTTACATGTGATATGGTATTGCTTTGCCAGTGAAGCCTCATGGCTAATCCTCAAGGCTACAAAGTAAAGTTTTAATTTAACAACTAAACTATTTTTAATGTATTTTTTTCAAATACATTTAGAAAAATCATATAATATTTTTTTGTCAGTTAAAGAAATTTCATTATATTATCATAGAAAAATTATTTACATTCCAATGGCCTACATCTCTCCCCGCTTCACTCTGATTGAATTTGTTAGTGAGGAAAACCAGACAAAAACATAAGAGATGTGCCCATTCATTGTCTATATCCCATGGACGAAATGGCCAAATATTCCAAAATACATACAAAACTAAAAAGCAACCTGCACTTTTCATATCAAGGAGTGGTATGCAAAGCTTGACCACCCGGAGCTGTTAGAGGACCATGACCTTCATGGAAATGAAAGTCTATGTGAGTCAAACGCGCCTCAATTTCATCCATTCTCTCATCAGTGCAGCACTGGCTACGTCTCATCGAAGCCAACTACTCCAGGATTTCATTTTGGCTATACTGCACATCATTGATGTAGGACATGATCTCGTTTCAGTCATCATACCTGTGTTGGCAGAGAATGTCCAGGTTGGCTTGGATATCTCGCAGTTGATTTGCAATTATACCATGGGAGGGTGGTTGTTCTATGCGGCCTAGAGAAGGGGCCTGGTCATCCACTACCTCCCCTTCCATATCCTTACCTCCCATCTCTTCATCATTCATCACCCTGGCCTTGTTAGTCTGAGTGCCCTACTATCCACAGAGACCACCACCTCAATGAGCATGCCCACACTAGTGTATCATCTTGGTCGTCTGCACCTGATGAAGCCCTCACCAAGACCTCATGCTAGGGAAATTTCCCCTCCTGTTGACCACCTCATGTCGAGACACACTAAAAAGCCTAGGCCTCGACCTTGGCACAAACAAAAACTCTTCCCAAGGGGCGAGATGAGCCCAGAACACCAAGTATCAACGAAATTGACATAATTGACGGCATAAAGAAGCAATCAAACCAAGGTCGAAAAATGCCTTGAAGCCAGGGCCCATCAACGACTTGGATCGTTGCGACCCACTCCCTTCTCAGACACCCACTACACCTATGGAACGCCAGGAGCCAAGCAAGCCTAAAAAATTCGACCAATCTAGGTCGAGAGCTATTATCCTAGTTACACTATCTTCCCTCAACAAACTAGAGGTCGCTCTTACACCTGGACCACCTCAACGAGCCACACAGTTAAAAACCACTATACATTTTGCTTCTAACACCCCATAAAGAGATCAGTAACATGCAAGACAAATTAAGCCCGAGAAGATGGAATTACCTCTGCAATTATCTTCACATTGTGAAGCTGAGGCCACAAGGCTAGATGCCTCCTGGATGAGCCAAGGGTAACTACAAGATTGCTAGACTGCGCCAATCCCCTTTTAAACACTGACCCGTGATCCCACATAACTATATGATCAACTCTTTCTTGCAACACCTCCCTCATTTGCTAGTCTGTACCAACTTCTAAACCCTATCTTGGCTCTCCAAAGAAGCCCTCTAGATGAATTGAGTAGGTGTAACCTTCCACACTGCATCTTTTCATCTCCTAAACGACAATTCTGCTCGCCACATCCAACATCAGCAGGATAAAAACTAACACGATCCCTAGAATGTTCACCAATAGGCCACTTGATCTGATGTACTTGCCATATTCTGTATTCATTGTCATCGCGTGGGAGGGCTTGAATTGCCCCGTGACTACTCGCTAACCAAGTTAGTCACCCCACAATGGGGAAGACAAATTATATAAATTAAATGACTAGTAAATATCCATATGCATCATTCTATAATAAACTTCAAAACATTTATATCATTATACATCTTACATTGTTAATATTAAAACAAACCATTAAAATTAACTAAATTATAACTATATTTTAAATAATAATAATTATTATTAATTATAAAAAGAATTATTGCACCTAGAGGAGCTCTCCAACCTAGTACGGGAGAAATGTGTAGACCTTACGAGTAATGTAATAGATATTGTATGTCAACATTTTTGTAGTATTTTATTTTAATTTAATTTTACAATGTTGTTTTAACTTAAATCTAAACAAAAAAAAAAGGAGGGAAATATAGTCGCCTAAATATAATTATTAAATAATTTAAATAAATAAAATACATTATCTTTTTAATCTAACCATTAAAATTATTTTATTTATTAATCCTAACTTTTGCTTAATAACCTAAATTATAACTTTAATATATATATATATCTATATATATATATATATATATTATTATATATATATATATATATAATTAATTTAAATAAATAAATAATTTATTTTTAAACCAACTATTAAAATTATTTTATTTATTTTATATATTTGTACCTAATTTAACTTATTTCCATAAGTAATTATAATAAAAATAACTAACCATTAAAATATTATTAAATTATAAATGAAAATTCTTCGTCACTTAACAACCTAATATTATGATTTTATTTTATATATATAATATATTATATATATATATTATATATATATAATATTAAAATAATTTAAATAAATAAATAAATTATCTTTTTAAACCAACCATTAAAATTATTTATTTTTTATATATTTTACTTAATTTAACTTATTTCTTTAAATAATAATAATAATAATAAAAATAATATTAAATTAATAAATAATAATTTGACCTGGGTCCTTCCATCAAAATTCGCCGTTAGTCAATTTAGCCGTTGGAGACTCTGCTCAAACTATTTAACATGCTAAGTTGGATCTGTTTCTTCAATTTGTCCTGACGATGAACCACACTAGTTGGTTCGACAAATGTCTTTCTACATGTGATTTACGCCCAAGTTATTCTTTCAACTATTATGGATCACAAAAGCCTCAATTCGACTATGTAACCTATTTAAATTTAATTAATAATCACATAAAAACATAATATTTACAATAAACTTATAATATAGCAAGATTCTTAACCATAAATATTCACCCCATTTTACCATGGATATTATTAACTTGTAAATAGGTTTTATAGTACCATAAATAAAAATAAAAATAAAATTAAATAAGTAAAAAGATGAATGTATACAAATACTCTGATCAAGAAATCACAAAGTAGTTTTCTAGGTCAGTTTGTGATTTATGTGGAAGAGTATTTGTATAATATTAATGTAATGTAATATAAGCATTTTAACTTTGCCAAAATAAAACAAAAATAATCCTATTTTAAAATAAAATTTTAAGTTTTACTTATTTATTTTAATTATTTCTTTAAAGTAATTAAGGTAAATTTGACTTGGTCAAGCTACCAGTGGTTTTTGAGCTCCATGTTTATGACAACCATTAGTATTATCCATGGTATTCATATGGAATATAACTTATTTAAAGTGGTGCGATTAAACTAACCTAGATCCATCTTGTCTTGGGATCTACCAAGTGCTCATTTTAATTATTTCTTTGAAATAATTAATGTAAATTTGACTTGGTCAAGTTACTAGTGGTTTTTGAGCTCCATGTTTATGACAATCATTAGTATTATCCATGGTATTCATGTGGAATATAACTTATTTAAAGTGGTGCAATTAAACTAACCTAGATCCATCCTGTCTTGGGATTTGCTAAGTGCTCAGCCGGATCAAATCTTTTGAGATGAAAATATTTGAAGATGCAAAGAGATTTCATCCCTCTCAACATTTGGGTAGATTCAAAATTAAGATCGTTTAAATTAAATCTAAAAACAAAAATGTACGAGGGAGATATTGTAATGTACGGTAAACATTTTGATCCGCCAACATAAAATAAAATTAAAATTAAAAAACAAAATAAATTAATAGCTAATAATTATAATTATCAATAAAATATTTTGACTTGTCAAATTAAATAAAGCAAAATAAAATAAATAAAAAACATATAATTAATAATTATATTAATACTTAATAAAAAACAATCCATTTTAATTTTGGAGCTACCAAGGGTTGAGAGGGATCAAATCTTTCTTCACTCTAAAAAATACTTGCATCTCAAGGTATTTGATTCCTCTTCATAATTAAGATGGATCTAATTTAGTATATAAGTAAAACATATATACATTTAAAAAATGTAACAATATTCTTAATTGTGGAGATTCATTTTCACTTTATCATGGAAATTCTTAAGTTATAAATAGACTTTGTTACAATATTATGATTTATCAATATCACATGCTAAAAAACTATAATAAAACTTATTCCTACCTTATTCCTACCTTATTCATAACTTATTGCTTCTTCATCCTAATGTATTTGGCCCTTTTTTTTGTGAAGCTTCACAATAAATGCTCCTAGCTTCTCCACAAACCCTTAGCTAAATAGATAATCCCAAGAGCTAGTTGCCAGCATATCTACATAACTTTCCCTGTTGTCTTTGAAGGCCTCACATTCTAAAATTCCCTGTTGTCTTTAAAGGTCTCACATTCTAAAATGAAATGTTTTTCTCTTTCCACATTTCCGAAAGAACAAAAAATGCATACCCTTTCCTCCCACTCTTCCTTTGGCCTTTTCCAGTGCCCTGTTTCACAAAGAAGTTGATGAGAATTAGTCCTTAACTGAGCAATAAGTATTTTGGTTCTCCAAGAGATATTGACCTCTATGTATGATTTTGGTTGATGATTATGAGTGGGATTAAACACTTCAATATAATAATTTTTCTTTCTAGCTCCTTATCCCAAGTACGTTTGAGTACGTTTGTGGAACTTTTCCGTAACAAAAGCTTTTATCTCTTGGTTGTTACTTTTCCTTAACAAAAGCTTTTATCTCTTGGTTGTTTATGGGACGTGTTCAAGCAAATACCCCATTTATTTTGCTGCATCCAAGGTTTTTTTGCTCTTGCATTTATTATGAGAATGTGATGCGTTTAAAGACATAAGAGAAAGTTATGAGAATATGTTCATTTCAGTGATGGGTTTGTTGGAAGGTTGGGGCACGTCATCATTAATTTGAATAAGAAAAAGTTTCAATTACAAAAAACGAAAAACAGGAACTGATAACGAAAAACAAGAATTAATAGCGAAAAACAGGAATTAATAGTGAAAAAGAGGGAATAATGGTACCATAGACTATTTTTAGCGTTGCCTTTTGAGCCATAAGTTTGTTGGAAGGTTGGGCCAGGTCATCATTAATTTGAATAAGAAAAAAATTAAATTACAAAAAGCAATAGGAACTAATAGCGAAAAATACAGAATAATGGTCCTATAGACTATTTTTAGCATTGTCTTTTGAACGAGAAGTTTGTTGGAAGATTGGACTAGATCATCATTAATTTAAATATAAAAATTAAATTACAAAAAGCGAAAAACAAAGAAATTATAACTAAAATAAAAAAAAACTAATAGCAAAAAACATGGAATAATGGTCTTACTATTTTTAATAAAATATCAGTTTTCATAAATGGGTATCGTGAAATTGGGTGAAAAGAAGTTGAAAGGGGCACATTGTTTTAAATGGGTTGAGTTCGACTCACGTGCCACCTTGAGCATAAATATTATAAAAAAAGAAAAACCTAGAAAGTTAGTTTTTATTTTGTTCTTGGTCCATTCTATGACTGATATAAGTGGGGTTCAAGAAAATCGTATCCCCAATCCGCATCTTGGTGCTCACATCAATCTCTTTATATCAACCAATTCTCACAACAAATTGTTTTGTTCTTCGGGTGCATTCTATCATTGATTTAAGTGGGGTTTCAATAAAATCGTATCCCCAATCCGCATCTTGGTGCTTACATCAATCTGTTTATATCAACCAATCCTCGCAACAAATTGGGGAAGAAAGGCCGTTCAAATGTGGCATGGTATATTCTCTGTGTATAATCTTCGTGTCTGGATTTTTTCCGGTAAGATTGGTATTGGCTTTCTTTTATTACTTTTATTTTATTTATGCGACGGTGTTTACTGTTTAGCATTTATTTATTTATGTGACGGTGTTTACTGTTTTGCGTATGCGTTGTAAAGTGGTCTGGCATGTTGTGCTGTAGGCCCAAGCAGACCATGTAGGCTTGTTGTTAAACCATGATTAATTGACTTCATGGGTGTTTTCCAGTCTGAAATTTTGTGGAGGACTAGAACCAGTTTTTAATAGTTTGTTTTGGCAAATGAACTTTATCCTTCTGAAAGGTTAGTATATTGAAGAAAGAGGAAGTGACAATTGTAACAGGTTTGACTTGTGTGTTCAATTTTAATTCAGTACTGTTGTTGTCTTAATATTTGGCCTTTTTTATGGAAATAAATATTTTCTTCTATTCATAGAATGGCTGGTTGCTCCTCTTTCACAGCCTCCATCTAGGTCTTTGAAAAGAGTTCATTAAGAGCTATTGTAAGTTTGTAACCAATGCAGAAGCTTCGTCTCTTAATACCCATAAATGGAGCAGAGATGAATAGAGAACATAATTTCAATGCAAGCACTAGGCTAGATTATCATCTTAGTCCTGTTGAATAGTAGGAGCTAGAGGAAAAATGAAGTAAAATGCTATGTTATGGTGTCTTATTTGCTGTAATTATTGCCTCTGAAATTACGCTTTTTATTGCTTTATAGTTTTTGAGAACAAAAGGAATTAGCGGTTGTTTATGAAGAAGAGGCTCCATGATGGAGACTGGTGGCAATTCTCTTCCATCCGGACCGGATGGAGTGAAGAGGAAAGTGGCATATTTTTATGACCCAGAGGTGGGGAATTATTACTATGGACAAGGGCATCCGATGAAGCCTCACCGAATAAGAATGACTCATGCCCTCCTTGTTCAGTATGGTTTGCATAAAGAAATGCAGATTCTTAAGCCCTACCCTGCGAGAGATAGAGATCTCTGCCGTTTCCATGCAGATGACTATGTAGCATTTTTACGAGGAATAACTCCGGAGACAATACAGGATCAAGTTAAGGCGTTGAAACGGTTTAATGTTGGGGATGATTGCCCGGTTTTTGATGGCTTGTACCAATACTGTCAAACTTATGCTGGTGGGTCTGTCGGAGGTGCTGTGAAACTCAATCATAAACTCTGTGACATTGCAATTAATTGGGCTGGGGGTCTTCATCATGCTAAAAAATGTGAGGCATCCGGATTTTGCTATGTGAATGACATTGTGCTGGCCATTCTGGAGCTCTTGAAATATCATAAGGTGAGTTTCTAAAACTTACTATAATGTAACTTCATTACTTTTTGCAAAATTTCCCATTGAGGAGTAAAACTTGCTGACAATCTAGTTTAGATCCACCACTTCTTTTTATGGCAATAGCATACTTTTTGTCTTTTTGATGATAAATATTTAGGTTATAAATTTGTTAAAAGTTTTGTTTTATAAATATATCAATGTTTCCAGAAAATCAGAAACTTCTCAAAGAAGGTAGTGGTAAGGGTGTAAATTCGACAAACACTCTTACCCACCATCATAATTTTTTTTAGGATTGTTTTTCTTTCAAAACTGCCCTTCAGCTTAAATTTATTTTTACCCATCATTTAAATATCATGTATTATATTTGTTTTGCTAATTTTTTGTTGTGAATATGAAAACATTGTTTCCTTGATGTAATTTTTGTGTTCTATCTTATAAGGAACTTTTTTTAGTTCCAGCTTGACCATAAAATACCATTTAAACAATTAAAATCATAGATGAGCATACTTTATATTATTTCAAAAGATCAAACATATTCAGTGGTGTAGTACAAAACTAGCCAATGATTTAGTGCAATTATATACATTTTTTTTAATTGGAAAGAGTATATATATATTATATAAATCTGTGGCTCGCTTGCAGCAAAGATATTAGAATTACATATTAACTTTTACAAAATTTCTATCATTTTTCTCTTATCCTAGATATAAGTTAAATTTTCTTGAGGAGCATACCTTAACAAAACATAAAACTTCTGATTGATAATGAAGTCTTTGATGACTATGAATCTGATCTGACGAGTTGACCTGCATTGGGTTAAATTAATTTTTGAGATATTAGACTCCATTAAGGGCTTATCCTAGATATAAGTTAAATTTTCTTGAGGAGCATACATTAACAAAACATAAAACTTCTGATTGATAATGAAGTCTTTGATGACTATGAATCTGATCTGACGAGTTGACCTGCATTGGGTTAAATTAATTTTTGAGATATTAGACTCCATTAAGGGATAATTGATAGCCCAAGTTGGCCATTGATGCCCAATTCTCCTGTTTGCAATTTGCATCCATCATTAGTGAGCTTGTTTGCATCTTTGTTATGGTCCCGTAATACATGAAAGTATGCTATTGATGGAATGTCTTTTACCATTTTCCATGCTCTTTTCATGATATTTTCTAGAGATTTTTCCTTTGGCATTGAGCCTTTAATTAAAAGTTGCAAAATAAGGAGGGAGTCTCTCAAGACTATGATCTTTGGACTCTGGATTGTGAGCTCTTTTACCTACTTTTCTTTGGCAATCAAGAGACCCTGATAAAGACCATGAATCTTTGTTTGATCATTTATCATATGACCAAGTCCCCATGAGTACTTGAACACTGCAGCATCCTTAGGGCCATAAAGATCCCCTCACTCTCCTGCCACTCCTGGCAATTATGTACAATTGTTTTTTATGCAATTTCAAAGATTTAACAAATCATGTTGGTCAAACCCATTAATTATAATGTATTTTGAAGCGGAACAATCGATCTCAACTTTCCACATGATGAGTTGCATTGAAAGGGACCTTATAAATAATAAAATAAGTTTCAACCAACTTTTAAATAGGAATTTGGGAGGATTCTAACATTTCAAACTACAATAATATACAAGGCATGTATTTTGAAGAAATTCATAAAGGTTTGACAAGTAAAAAGGATGGTCTGTCATAGGCACCCCAACACTTGAAAGCTCCTAGCCGAGTTGCATTCAGACAAACCAAGATCTATCACTTGTATGCCAACATTAAGAACACTACATGGAAACTCCCGATATCAAATAAAAAATAGCTATTTCACCTATTCAAATAAGAAAAGTAACTTCTATCCCGGATGCGGGTGATTGACGGTTCACGGAAGGTGTACGAGGAGGGCAGGTGGCAGCCCTGGAGCGCCAAATGTACCAACTCCAGGATGGCCAGGCGGCGCCGCACAGGGGAATTAACAGGGGCATTTATGGGAGCATTCAAGCTGCCGCCCAAGCCCAAGGATATCAGCGCGATGGGGTTCGGTTCAGTTGGTCGAGCAGTGGTCCAGAGCGTCTCACGACGGGAGAGCCTGTTCTCCTGCTCTCTGTTGGCTCTGGGGCACGTCTTCCACCATTTCTGTATAGTTTGTCTTTGCTGCAACATGTATGCTCTTACAGCCTTAAGGCATTTCATGGTTCGAGCTCTCGGTGTGTACAACATTGTTCTGGTTCGGTCCGTGGTTTTCCTGGAGCATCCGCCTTTCTGCTTTCTCTTCGTTCTCCACTCTTTGTATAGCAGTCCTCATCCCTGCACGATGCCGAAAGAGAGAATGCGTATGGTTAGCAGGCGTGGTGGTTTGAGGGGACGCGCCTCGAATTGGCCCCCTTCCACTTCTCAGGACCCCTCTGTTGATGCCACGATTCATCGTGAGACCAGACGAGGCAGAGGCAGAGGTCGGGGGCAAGTCAAGGGCGCAGATTGCAGACATATTGCGCACCCCACGACCAGCTATCGCATCCCTTGCACGCTGGACAACTCCACCTTCATTGTCTCGGTGATGATTGAGAAATGTGATAATGCACTGGTTTCAGGAGCTTCTCATCAGGCGGTTCCTGTAGAACAGAGGCAGGCCAGTCCAACTACAACCCCGCGACAAATCTCAGGTGGAACGCCAACGTTGCACACGGGCACCGAGGCTAGCCCAAGCGAGCCCGTGAAAGGAGAGTCCTCAAGTTCTGAAGATCACTCTTTTGATTCCTCGTACTCAGGACAATGGGGTTGCAAAATTGAGGAGGAACAATCGACAAC
The DNA here is from genome assembly GCA_000404065.3 of Pinus taeda. Taxonomy (NCBI): domain Eukaryota; kingdom Viridiplantae; phylum Streptophyta; class Pinopsida; order Pinales; family Pinaceae; genus Pinus; species Pinus taeda. The sequence goes on along the minus strand of APFE030261023.1, from coordinate 82,314 downwards.
CTTTGATGCAGATTGACACGGTCAGCGCCTCTGGTTTTTTGTCTCAGCCTCTGGAGCAGAAGTCCTCTCTTTTTTTGATTCTCAGTGCTCTTTGTCAAGTGCCTCCGTTTCGTCTCAGGCCGAAGTCTGTTTCTGTTTGTGTCATTTTCAGTTCTGGTATGAGTCAGGGCTTCGAGTCCCTCTGTTTTGTTCAAAGTCCCCTGAAAATTCTCACTATGATGTAAGGTCTCAGGCCTGGTTCCCTAATCAAGTAGTCAAGCTGTTGTTTTATGCCAATCACTTGGCTTGAACTCTCGAGGCAGAGCCCTCGCTGTAATTTTTTTGTATATATATAGAAGTAGACTAAATTAGAAAAAAGAAAAAGAAAAGTAACTTCTATTATTTCTATTGACAACTAAAAAATCCTTCAATTTGATGACTTTATCCCGTAAGCTAATGTTTTATATAGCATATCAATGGTCCATGGGCATAGGCATGCCATATGAGTCTCAACCTTTAAGCTTCAAGCTTCTATGTTTACACTTAAGTGTGGACAGTGCAGTATTGCATGATGTGGGCGGAGTTGGAGATGAGGATATTCACGATGTGGGTGGAGTTGGAGATGAGGATATTCTAATACATCCAAAGATCCACTATGGGTGAGTTTAAGCTCATCCTAGAGTCTCAACATCGTGGGAGTATTTTGTGCTTGGCTTACTTTATTTTATTTTATGCAATCTTATTTGGTATTGCTAAATATGAAATATTGATGTTATATATATGGATTCTGGTAACTTTTGAACGCACCCATGAAATTGACGTAAGTAAACGTCATCAATGAGATGCAAATTTTAAAATGGTTAGTGTTTGACGGTTAAATAAGGAAAATACGGGTAAACACGCATCAAATTTAACCCCTGGTAGTGATAATCATGCTAAAAGTCCTTATTAGTTGTTCAATGTGTTTCTTAGGTTAATGAGAATTAGGATTGCATGAACTTTTCCTTTTTGAGAAATTTATGCACCTAGATGTGCAGTGGATTTCAGATTTAGGCACTTTTCAAAAATCTTTTTGGGTTTCATGTTTAACTCATAGAAATCTAGTTACACAATTTACTTATGCTAAATAGATAACTAGGTCTGAAGGTGTCTTTTTTTCTTTTAATCTTTTCGTAGTTTTTTTTCGTAGGAAGATCTTTTTGCAATTGGGACAATTGATACTTCTTATTGCCCTAGTCCTGCAAATCAGATTATATTTATATTTGATTCAAACACATAACTGAGTTTCCTATTTTTTTGCTGTTTCAACTGTATTTTAGATTAACCTATGCGGCGTTGGTTCTCCTGTCTTTCAATATTAAAAGAGACTTCTTTTTCTTAATGTTGTTGAGACATACCTAAAACTTGGGTTTGGGTCAAACTTGAAAGGGATCAGTTGTGTGCATTTCCGTTAATGTGTTATCTGCCATGAAGTTTTGTCTACAATAAAAGCTTACACAAATTTAGAATACCTTAAAGTTCCAAAGATTTTCTGGACCTAAAAGTTTCATTTGGGGTCAGCTTATACTTTTCTCCTATAAGGGCATTTTTTTCCAGTGTTGCAAAAATAGTGATTTAATAGTGATTTTGTTTTTCCTCGAAATGATTAAATTGGCTGATTAAATGACGATTTTTTAATTATGAAAATAATTAAAAAATCATGATTTTACCCCCAAAAATCACGATTTTTTGTGTTTTTTAAAATTTGTCAATTTTTACCTATTTTATCCCAATTTTTACGATTTTTTTTTGTTTTTTGTTTTTTTATTGTTTTCTGGACCCTCGCCGATTTAATCTCGATCACGATTATTGCAACATTGCATTTTTCTCTTTCTTAAAGTTGGTTAGTATTTGAATCATTCTTATAAATATATTTCACTTGACTGAATATTTAAATATTGCCTGACTATAAAGGAACTAATGTAAATTTTATGAGGCACAAAGGACCCCCAACTATGGTTTTACCAATGTTTTAAAACTCCAACTCCGACTCGGAAATGACCGAGGGTCGACTATGACTTCGACTCCGACTCGGTATCGAATCGGCCGGTTTGATTTCAGTGACTCAATCGTTGTAAAAAATACATTAAATAATTATTTTTTTATAAGAAACGTCATTTGAAAGATTTTCATTCATGTTTCCAAACACAAAGCTTTAGAATATAGAGAGAAGACAACATATGATCAAAGTAGGCTCATGAATATATCCATTATATCAAAATGGCACCTAGTGCACTGTCCAATACAAAGTTCATACTTAGCCACCAATGCCAGGATTCTTTTTTGCCTCAGCCTAAGGACAATCACTAGACTACAACAACAATAATACCAATTCTTTGCCCCTAATGAAGTCTCAAAAACCTTGATTTAATTTTGGTTAAGCTCCAGAACAATCAAAGGTAAATATGTATTTATTAGTCCATTGCCAGAACGTTTGCGTTTTTAAAAACACTGTATGGCTCAATGCATTGTTTTAGTTTTCTAATTCATGCCACTAGGATAACCATACGTCGGCCTTGTAATTTTCAAAACTTTCTCACAGTGATAGATTACTTTAGGGCTATAAATATCCAATAAACAACGACCCAATCATTGATATGTAGGAGGTGGAACAACTTTTGACAAATGTGCTTTAGGATTTTTGTCAAAGAGTCGAGCCGATCGAGTTGTTATCGAGTCAGGCGGGTCATTACCGAGTTGGCCGAGTTGTTACTGAGTCAATCGAGTCAATGACCGGCTCGGTAACAAGCGGCCAACCATTCCGTTTCGGCCATCGAGCTGACCCAGCCAGGCATTGGCTCGGTCTGAATTGGCCGAGTCTGAGTCGACTCAACCGTTTTTTAAAACAATGGGTTTTACAAGTCCATAGTTATGTTGAATGCAAGCAAAATCACTATATATATATATGCATAAGCTAAATTCGAGGATTATGAGATTAGTGTTAGATTTTTCCTTTGTTGTTTTTTAAACTCTTCTTATTTGAGATGTGAATGATCCTTGGCTATGGAATCTAGGACCTCTTTCTTGTTTCAATTTTGGCTCTATTCTTCGATAATATGAGTGATCCCATCCTATTGAGATGTTATTTTGAATAAAATAGAAAGAATTGTCATTGAAATTACTTTTGCTAAACACAAAAGTGGTTTTATGTTATAATGAATGATTTTGGAAATTTATTATCCTTCCATTTCCAACAAGAAAGGTGAACTTGCAGTTATTGTGATCCATATATTTGAATTCCTCCTTTTAAGCAACATATACCAGGGCACTAAAATTTTTCCCTACTTATATTGTTATGAATAAAAATATTGCAAACTACTACAAACCAACTATTATTTAGCGATAAATGAAATTGATACTGTGGCTGTTGTTCATGTCATGGTTGTGGAACTGCTGAGAACTATAAGACCATATATGTATAGATTCAAAGATGCTCCGATAACCAGACGACAAGACCATAGTTGCAGTGTTTGTGGGTTTTTCTCCACCTACTAAAAAGTGCAAAAATTTCTAAAATTTATGACATGGATTATACCATTGAGTTTGCACTATAACACTATAGACTTTGATTTCTTTTGAAATGATATATTTTATTACTTGAGCCGAAACTTAAAATGCTACAATCATATTCAATTCATCTTTTTGTACGATCCATCATCTATCTATGTAAAAATCTATCTTGGTGTTGGTATATATTGTTAAATTTCCATGAAATTCTACAACTACTTTGAATATCTGAAAACTGAAATCTAGTTAACTTTCACCAAGATACAAAGCTTCTTAACAACTTATAAGCAATGGAGTAAAACCACAGAGATAAAAACACATGCACTAATTGACACAATTATTTTCTCAGGAAACTTAATAGGGAAACTTGCTTGCTTGATGTGGCTATTTTATTGATTGTCCTTGGATCAATTGAATATATTACAAAGCAATTTGTCTCTCTGAGAAACGTTTTCCTTCTCACACAAATCTTACCTGATACAATTGATCTTGGCTGGGCTTGATCCTGCTTGATCTTGGCCCTCTAGCACACAATTGATCCCTTGCTGCCTCCTTGACTTGCTTTGCAAACCTTGCTGTCTTCCTTCAATTATGCTCCTCCTGCCTTGTGCACGTGGCAACCTTATTCCAAGTGTGTAAGAGAGTGTATGAAAGACCCTTCTTCTTTAAGTCTTGCATATATGAAAGACTCTTCTTGGGCATGTTACATATTGTAAAGAAAATTATTTGAGTCAATATAGAGTCAAAGGACCCTCCAAAACCAAGTTAAGATGCAAGCAACAAGTCGGCCTAGAGACAGTGATATGTCTACTTACTTTGAAGTGACTGGAAGCCTATATATAGGGCACTCTACCTCATTTAAGGAGACAAACATTCACTCATCAAGAAGCTCAATCAAGGGAAAAGAAGAAGCCTCATATCAAGCGAAGAAGAGGAAATCAAGAAGATAAAAAGATCAAAGTAATTTTGGGTATGTTTTGGGCTATTCTTGCTCAATCAAGTGAAAAGAAGAAGCCTCATATCAAGCGAAGAAGAGGAAATCAAGAAGATAGAAAGATCGAAGTAATTTTGGGTATGTTTTGGGCTATTCTTGTTCACACGTGCGAAGAAACTAGGCTACATCTTACTGCGGCAGATCAGAAGTACAGTCACCTCAAGAAGACCGAAACAAGGTAAGAAGAAGATCCGTCTTGCAAGCTAAAGTTACAAGGAGATCAACTCAAGGTAAAAGGGAAGAAAGGGCTAAAATTGCCCTAATCACATCACATGTGCGAAAATTGCAGGAAGCTATAAGAGGTTGAGAATTGCAAGAAGCCGAAAATTGTAGACTAGTGTTGCAGGGCTGAAGTCAAGGACAAAGAATTTGCTGCAGTATTAAGGCAAACTTGACTTTGTTTGACTTGGCAAGGAAAAGGCAAGGTTTGACTTGGTTTTGGAGGAGTCTTGGTCAAGGGTCTAAGTCTTGGAAATCATTCATTGAAGTTCTATAAGTATAGAATAATTCTTGTGGGTTTTCCTCACAGTTGGAGAGGTTTTGGCCCTGGCTGATCACCTATAGCTTGTGTCCTATTGTCTTATTGTTCTTTATGGTTTGATAACTATTTGATGAAAAGAAGATAATAATAATCAAGAAGAAGAAGAATCTAATCAAGATAAGTAAAAAGACTTAACAAGCAGTTATCAAAATAAGCGAAATCACCTGCACTTGTTGGCCCTAGATTTCTCAACAGTTGGATGGTGAATTGCACCACATTCATATGGCTACTTTGTTCAGTCTATTGATTTGCAATTATTATGCTTCTATAGCATATGGAGAAGAATTGGGTCATTGAATGGGCTTACCATTTCAATGCTCAACATTAAATGGCGACTTGATCCTTTAGTGGTGCCTGAATCACAAAATTTGAGGAGCAACAATTTATTATGCCTTAATTATTGAAAGGAAAATCTATTTATTCTTTTCTTGGGAATGTCAACTTGTTAAAACATATAAACCATACCAATGTTAGGCTTTTTGGCTATAAAATTTGGAAACATATTTGGTTTGTTCTCCCTCTACATATTATGCATTCGATGCTCCTTGCTGTATTTGGGATGATGTGTCTAGGTTGGCTAGGCAGACCTTTTTCATGCAATGTTAATTGTTAAGTATGTTGTTTTCAGTCTTAAGGAAAATTTGTTTTCTTCTTTTACTTTTGGAGTGTTTAACTTTGCTATTTGAATGACATTTATGATTTTACATTTCATAAATGAAAAAAATCTACAAAAAATTGCTGACATGACAGTGCAAAACTCTAACTTGCTGACATGACAGTGCAAAACTCTTAACAAATAATGCGGGGAAAACAGTGTATTTTTTTCATAAACTCGGCAAAATCAGCAAAATGTGTGCCATGATGGAAAAAATAGCTTGGCATAATTTTGACCCTCATAAAGGTCGATTTAGGGTTTTTTTCTCATGCCTCTGCAAGTGTTTGGGAGTGTGAGGGAAGAGGTTTACCATCATCAACAACCATTCTTAGAAGGGCCAAACCAGTGTTCCCATCACCATCAAAGTCTTTTTGATTGGAGTAGTTATCAATTTCTATTTGTCTACAATATTCATATTCTTAGATTTTAGGTATTTCCTTCAAATTCCACCACCTTTATCTAGTATTTTTTGAGATTTATGTAAGGTTTTCATGGAAAAAATAGCTTGGCATAATTTTGACCCTCATAAAGGTCGATTTAGGTTTTTTTTTCTCATGCCTCTGCAGGTGTTTGGGAGTGGGAGGGAAGAGGTTTACCATCAGCAACAACCATTCTTAGAAGGGCCAAACCAGTGTTCCCATCACCATCAAAGTCTTTTTGATTGGAGTAGTTATCAATTTCTATTTGTCTACAATATTCATATTCTTAGATTTTAGGTATTTCCTTCAAATTCCACCACCTTTATCTAGCATTTTTTGAGATTTACGTAAGGTTTTCAAAGTGCTTATCACCTTGAATACAACCGAGAGCTCTGCAACTCAAACCCTAATGGTGGCAAGGAGATGAAAACCTAGGGGCAACGCGAAGGAAGGGAGGAAGACCGTCAACAGCCCAGTCCAGCAGGGATTGACAACGGCTAAAGCAACAAAGGTATGACAGAAGATGTCAGGAGGGGAGAGATCCCCTCCTACCGGGATACGGTGGCAGGAGACGGACAGAGTAGCCAGGAGACAGAGGAACAGAAGAACACGGGCCCGGTGCTAGGATCTACCTGGCAAACAGGTCGTAGAGGAAAGTGCCTGCCATGTACAGCGCAGAAACCCAGATATATGATCCCAGCGAACAAACTGGAAAAGTACAGAAGCTATATGAGGGATCACGCCCTTATCTGCAAGTTCGTAGGAGTCTGGTCGTCGGAAAGAGACCTCACTAAGTGGATTTAGCAAAAATGGCAGCCCCAAGGCCACATCGAGTTCAAGCTGGGAGTGAAAGGCTTCTTTACGGTAATCTTCTTTAACCTGCAAGATAGAGATAAGGTATTTGAAAATAGCCTGTATTTCTATTATAATGCCGGTCTGTTGATGCGTTTCTGGGAAGAATGCTACAACCCTGACAAAGAAACCTTTCTGGCTGCGCCTGTCTGGGTTCGCTTATTCGGGCTCCCCATAGACTTCTGGGACCCGGACATCTTTGAAGGGATAGGAAACTCAATAGGAAGCTTCGTGAAAATAGCAGAAACTACAAAGAAAGGTAGATACACCTCGTACGCCAGGATCTGTGTCTACATGAACCTAGCAAACCCCATCCCCGACACAATAGAGCTTGAGTATCATGAAGAAGTTTGGCAGCAGAACATAGATTATGAACACATCCCGTTTAGGTGTCGCAGGTGCCATACCCACGACCACCTAGCAAAGGAATGTCTGATAACCAGGGAGGAAGAAGAAAGTAGAGGGCCCCTGCAAAAAAAGAAAGAGCCAGACTAGGAGGAATTCCAAGAGGTGAGAAGCAAAAGGAAAGCCAACAAGGAAACCCCCCAGAAAGATAGGAAAGGAAAACAATCCGTCACAGTGAATCCAAACAGCTTTGGAATACTGCAGGTAGAGGAAGATGAGGAGGATCAACCCATGGAAAATTAGGAGGATAAAGGCTCGGACTGCAGCGAGAGCTGCGAAAGAAAGCTAGCTAAAAGGAAAGCCCCGTGCGAGCCACTAGAGAAAGATAAGGAACTAGACGAACAAACTGAACAGATGGAGACAGACCAGGAGACCAGTAGGGAGGACCTAAGCCAGGAAGAGGAAGTATTGAGAAAACTGCTGAATGAATGGAAGAACCTGGATGAGAGGTTTATTCCGGAAGAACAAAAGAGGTTGTATGTTGAAACCTTCCAACAATATAAAACCAAACTAGAAAAAGGCAAAGCCTCACCAGAAGAATACTAAGAGACTCAAAAGGAAAGCAGACCAGATCATAATGGACAAAGTAAAGGGGGGAAAAAAGAGGAAGAAAAAACCTTAAGGACTCCATCCAACTCATGGGAGAAATGTTAGTCAATACAGGGAGAGTGGTCCCGCTATCAACGATGTTTCAAAACCTATCCCAAGTTAACCAATGATTTTGACATCGTGGAATATTAGAGGCTTAAATAGCGAAGGAAAACAGAGACATCTGGCAGCAAGACTCAAAAAAGACAAACCACAGATTATGCTACTCCAAGAAACTAAAATCCCAGGCCAGAAAATGGAGGAAATTCTCAATAAAATAAAACCGAGATACGAACAAGTAACTATAGATGCCAATGGGAGTGCAGGAGGGATAACAATTCTCTGGAACCCAGCAGAAGTCCTCACCGACTGGTGGATAGGAATGCCAAGAATCCTCACAGGGAGATTCAGACTAATAGGACAAAGCGAATGGGTGGTCATCTCGGCTGTCTATGGACCCCACACCCGTGCAGACAGAGACTTGTTTCTCAATCAGCTGACTAAGCTTCGAAGTATGCACCAGGAGCAGAGATGGATCCTGGTAGGCGACTTCAACTTAATCACTTCTCGAGAAGAGAAAAGAGGTGGAATAAGCAGAGAAGACCCGAAAATGGAAAGATTCAGAGAAGTGCAGACAGAATTAAGGGTGGTTGATATCCCAACCATAAACGGGAAATTCACCTGGAATAACAGAAGAGGCGGGTCCAAACAGATCGCTTCAAGACTGGACAGTTTCCTCATCTCAGAGCACATAATCGGGCTGGATATCTTCTATGAAGCCTCTATCCTACTCTCAATAGGGTCGGACCACTGGCCAATAAAGCTTGAAATAGCCTTAAATGATCAGAACAAAAAGAGACCCTTCCGGTTCGAGTCCTTTTGGCTTCGTGCCCCTAACTTCCTAGACAACGTAAGAGGCTGGTGGTAGGACAACAAAAGTGGAAAGGAAGGCCGCAGTAAAATGCACTTATTTCGGCTAAGACTCAAAGAAATCAAGAGCAAAATCAAGAAGTGGAACAGGGAAGAATTCGGTAACATCCAGCAGGAGCAAGGCAAACTCCAGTTCAGATTGGAAAGAATCCAGTAGCAAATCATCTCGGACGGACGAAGTCAAGATCTGGCTGAGGAGGAAGGCAGAGTAATCACTCAATTGGAGGAAAGGCGAAAACAGGAGGAAATCCTGTGGAAGCAGAAATCCCGGATCCAATGGCTAAAAGAGGGAGACAAAAACTCCAAATTCTTCCATAAAGCTATGCTGAACCATCGCCAACACAACAGAATCTTCTCCTTGAAAGACAAGGAGGGAAACAGAGTGACTCAGCAGGATGAAATAGAACAACTCTTGGTGGAGCACTTCAAAGGCATTCTCTTCGAACCAAATGTCAGCCGATCTGAGGACATAGACAAAATCTGCCACCATATTCCTAAGAAAGTCTCCAGAGATCAAAACTTGGCCCTTCTCAGGGTAATCACCAAGGAGGAACTTGAAGAGACAATCAACAAAATGTCAAAATATAAGGCCCCGACGGCTTCACCATTGAATTTTATCAGGCGATTTGGAGCTTCATGGGGAATGATCTGCTAGATCTTGTCGAGGAATCCAGGTGCTCCAAGCGCATGCACCAGGGATTGAACGCCACCTTCCTGGCTCTAATCCTGAAGAATGGCTGCTCGGATGAACCGCAGGGTTTCAGGCCCATTTCCCTATGTAATGTTGTCTACAAAATCCTTGCAACTATCATGGTAAACAGGCTTAGGCCGATCGTGCCGGATCTCATTGCCCCGGAGCAAACTAGCTTTGTCAAAGGACCGCAGATCACTGATGGCATCATAGTGGCCCAGGAAGTGATCCACTCCCTGAAAAGCTCCCGTGCCCCAGGCATGCTTATCAAACTTGACCTGGACAAGGCGTTTGACCGGCTTAGCTGGAAATATCTGGCAGGCATCCTTAAAGCCTATGGATTTGACCAAAGATGGATAAATTGGATCATGTCTATGGTTGGCACTCCAGTCATGTCAATTCTGTTAAACGACACCCCCTCTGAAGTCTTCACTCCCTCCCATGGGCTAAGGCAGGGAGACCCCCTGTCTCCCTTCCTCTTCATCCTAGCCGCAGAAGGCCTAGGCAGATTGGTAAAGGCTCCAGTCTCCAGGGAGCAGATAAAAGTCCTCCGAATTTGTGGGGACGGCATTCCGGTCTCGCACCAGCAATTCGTAGACGATGTGATGCTATATGGACAAGCCACTCTGAAGGAGGCCCAAAGAATTATCAAATCCTTATCCCAATTCAGCAAAGCCTCTGGAATGGAGATTAACAAGGATAAATCAGAAGTGTTTTTCTTCAACACCTTGCTGGCTGCCCAAAGATTCCTGGCACGCACTCTAGGCTTCAACAGGGGAACCTTCCCATCAAAATACCTGGGTATTATGCTGCATGAGCATCAATTCCGGTCGGCCAACTGGGATCTACTAATAAAAAAAATCTGAAATAAAATGGAGAACTGGACCCATCGCTCGTTGAATGCCCCAAGTCGGATAATCCTCTTGAAAGCAGTTTTGCAGGCCATCCCTAACTACCAGCTCTCGTGCCAAGCTATCCCTAAGACTGCAAACCAAAAGCTGGTTACCCTGTTCAAAAACTTCCTCTGGCAGGGGACCAGCAAAACAAAAAAGTTGGCCCTAATCTCATGGGAGTGGCTTAGCTGGCTCTCCAAAGATGGCGGTTGAGGGCTTCGTGACCCCTTCGTCCTCAACCAAGTCATGGGTGCGAAGCTCTGGTGGAGGTGGCTTCAGGGTGGCCCTGACCTGTGGAAGGTGCTATGGGAAAGAAAATACGATGCGACAGGGGAAACCGAAGAAAGACTGAGAAGCACGACAGAGACCAGAGGCTCTGCAATCTGGAACCTGGCGAGAGGCAGCAAAGACCTGATAAGGGATCACAATTTTTGGGAAATTCGAGCAAGGGACAAAGCTAGATTCTGGGAGGAATCTTGGCAGCAATGCGAAGGCCTCATACAAAAAGACAACCTCCATGCCATCCTTGCCTTCTTGTCCTAGATTGGGGCATCAACTGTTGGCAATTTCTGGAAGCCAAACGGAGGAAGGATACTGACGTAATTGGAAACAAAAAGAGGACTGGGAAGGAGCACCAGAAACCGACAGATGGCAAGAATACTATACAGAGATGGCATCTCAGAAAATAACAAGGAAAACAGGGTCTGACATTCTCAGATGGGGTAAACGCATTCAAGGAAATTTCACAATAGCAGAAGCCTACTACCACAAAATCAATCAAAATCATCAACCGGAAACAAATCAATGGAAAAACCTTTGGAAAACCAAGTACTGGCCTAAAGTCTATTTTTTCATTTGGACCATACTTCACGGCAGAGCGCTTACTTGGGACTAGATTCTGAGGAAGGGAAGCCAAGGCCCATCCCGCTGTGCCCTCTGCATCTCCCAAGAGGAAACCATGGAACATTTGATGAACCGCTGCTTCGTCAGCATCTCCCTGTGGGAAAGCCACCACAAATTGTTTGAGCGCCATCACAGAAACCATCAAAACATCGTAAGCACCATAGTCAATTGGCCGAGAAATCCTTACCAGAATCCAGTGGTCAATCACGCTTGGCTCCTTTCCGCCAGGCTCTTGCTCTGGAATATATGGAAAGCATGGAATGGGGCAATTTTCAAGGCAGAAACCTAAACTCCCGCAGCAATCTGGGAACAAATCATTAGAAACATTCGGGAAACAATCCTAACGGAAAGCTAGAAGGACGAAGACTGGCAGGCATCGACAACGGAGGAGGCAATCCTGAAAAGACTAGAGGTCAGCCAGAGTATGGTAAATGGGGGTGTTTCACGAAAAGAACAGACCAAAGAAGTGGCCGAAAGCAACCAGTACTGACACCCCCCACAGGGATTCATAAAGCTAAACTTCGATGGCTCTGCAAAACACAACCCAGGAGAGGCTGGCATTGGGGGAGTCTTTAGAGATGTCGGGGGCAACACTCTAAGAACCTTCGCGATGGACTGCGGGGAAACCTCAAATAATGAAGCCGAGCTTCACGCCCTGAAACGGGGCCTGGAAATTGCTCTACGGGTCAATTTCAAGTGTCTCCAAATCGAGGGTGACTCGAAGTTGGTGATTGACATGGTTAGGAAGCTCCAATAGCATCAACCAGCGGAAAAAATCAGCAAAAGCTGGAGAACAGCTTGGCTCGTCGGCGAAATTGGGAAACTCCTACCCAGAATAGACTACCTCCTTCCGACTCACACCAGGCGTGCAGGTAACAAGCCGGTGGATTGGCTTGCGAATTGGGGCTGCTGGAATCGGGGCAAAGAAATTGACAGCGAAGGTCTGCCTCATCTACTCCCGGAGGAGAAATCTCTACTTCAACGATTGCTTGACATCGATAAAGGTGGTAAAGGCATGATAGAGATGAACGGTCAGGATCAGGCGGCACGCAGCGAAGGCGGAGAAAATTTGCAACAACTGGGAATGGACAACACATCCGTGGGAACAGGCAGAAGAGAAAGGCATGAACAAATCGGGCAGGTGACGGGGCAAGGCAGGTCTGGTCGAAGGGACGACGAAGACGTGCGAATTGAGACAGCATTAAGGAAGGATCTGGAGACAGCTCCGAAATTCAGGATAATGGACAGAGGAAGGACGACAGGTGGCATCAGGAGTAAAGGAAGGCTACGGCAAGAGCAGCCGGGAGGATATTGGAATAATGACGCATAAAGCGGGTAGGTCAAGTCACGCCACTTCCCGAGATAGGGAGGCCGGAATGCCTGACGGAAAATTAAACGGCCAAGTGGAGGCCGGAAAATTAAACGACCAAGTGGAGGCCCGGTTGACAGGACAACGAGTTAATAAGCCCGAGGAAACAGATGGAAGGCTCATTCAGTTTGGTAAGAACGATGAAAAAGAGCGGAAAGGCGCCTGCTCGACTCTGCGACTAGCCCTCCTCCTCGGCTCCGGCAAGAAAAGGTGGTATGTTTCCTATCGTCTTCGTCCTTCAGACATTATGCTTGCTCGTTTCTGCGTTCTCTTTGCCTGGCCAGAAATGCTCTGCCCTTGCGTGCAGAATCCCAGTTGCAGAGATGAAAATGGCCCTCTGGGTACTCTTTTGTTTCTCCTATCCTCCTCCCGAGATGGGAAAGGTTTGCTTCATGCTAGTTCTGTGCCCTGTTCTGAGAGTCAGGCTGCGTTGGGGGCTTTGACGGGTCTTGCCGCGCTCCAGGAGGGTCCTCGCACCCCTGGTCTTATCTGCTCCCTGGTCTTCTTCCGTGGTCTCTACCACGATTGCTATTCTTTTCTGCTGGCTAAGCCTGACAGGTTTCGCCACTCCGCCGGGTGGGGGTTTCTCCGGGCTTCTGTGAGAAGGTGGTGGATCTTTAGTTGCCGCGCTCGAAATGGTGTTGCTATAAGGACCGGGCGTTCATCCATGCTGAGCATGCCGCTTCAAATGAATAGGCCTCGATTATGCTCAATTTCTCTCGCACTGACTTGTGGTTTTCTGTTGTGACAGGTCGAAAAGCTTCCTCAATTCCCAAGCCCCAGGTCCGTGGTAAGATGGCTCCAAGGAAGACCAATTCTGCTAAGAAAAGGGAAGATGGCACTAGTAGCCATTCGAACAAAAGGGGCAGGAAGCCCGACTTTGAAAAGCTCCTTCACCTGATAGATGGATACATGACTAGCATTTCTCCTGAGGTCCGTTCTCTAATCCATGGGTGGGAGCGCGAGTTGCGAGAAATCAGCGCGAACCAAGAGATCCCCCGCGAGGACTGGGAAGTGATCACGGACCCAGGCACTTTAAGGGGCAGGAACACGTTGTTAAATAAAATGCTCCAATTCTACTGGATCATGAAACACGTGGTTGGTCGGGCTGTGGAGATAAACCAGGCTGTTCGAGAAGAGGAGGATGAAGAGCGCAAACAGGCAGAGGAGCTCCTCAAGCGCCAACTGATGGAAGAATCGGCCAACATAAAGAACATTCTCCTGAAAGAGATTGCGGCTGTCCAAGTGCAGGCCGCCAGGAACCATCTGCTGCTAAAGGACATGGAACAATTAGTGCCGGAACTCAAATGGGCCATAGAGCAGAAGATCCTGAAGTCGGGCGCTAGCGCCCCTAAGCCCTCCCCAGTTAACTTGTCGGATGAAGATTAGCTGCGTTGTGTCTTCTTTTGTTTATTTTGTTGATGAATCCGAACTGTATCTGGGTGTCGAGTTATGTTAATGTCGTTAGCCTAGATTTTAATAGGCGAAACAATGGTTATGACAGGAAGAAGGAACATAACATTTTTAAATTTTGGTCAGGTTTTAAGGCCGAAAGGTGGCAGTCTGGTTTTCTTCGGGCAGAGCTGCCACCTGAACTCTAGTATGCTGTAATTTTGTTGTTATCTGGAATGAAGAATGCCTAACTTTACAAAAAAAAAAGTGCTTATCGCCTTTCTCTTATTATCATTTTTCATGGAGTACAAAGCAATTTATAAGCCAATTTTCTTTTCACTAGCAAAATGTTTTTTTTTTGTTAACTCCAATGGTGTTTTTTTTTCGTTTTCTTGGAAGATGAGTATTGCCTTGCCAATATGTTTAAGCTTTTGGACCCATTTTGGTAGTATGGTGTGTTAATTTGGTAGCTCAGTGACAAATTCCAACCATGGGACGAGATTCCTCTTTTCGAGAGGACCAATTTTGACTATTGAAGCGCTCAATTTGGACAAGGAAAGTGTATTTTTGAATTAAGCTCACATGTGCATATTTGATTAGGTTGGCCCTAAAGCAAATTGGACACCCTTGGAAGGCTATAAATACAAACGACCTCAACCTCATGTGGACATGATCATGAGACGTTCTTCTATTCTCTTCTTTGGTTTGACTCACATAGGTCTGAGGCAAATTTGCAGAGATTGGTTGGTACAGGTTTGAAATTGCAGGGTTTGAAGCTCGCATTTTTGTTTTCAAGGTTTTGGGTCTCGGTCGCAAGCATGTCATGGAGAAATTTCGACTACAGTCGCAGGTATGTCATGAAGAAATTTTGACCGAAGCCTTTTAGTCGCATGCATGGCACATCTTCCCTCTGACTAAAACCTAAAGATTGAATTTTTCAGTTGATCACAGATTTCACTCATTGATAGCATGGTGGTTTGGCAGTTGGTAGCAAACAGTGATCGTTGATTACAGGCTCCTAAATCGGGGTTTTGAGTATTAGCATTGCTGGGTTCATTTCATGAAGATTGTTTAGTTGATGTTGCTGGATAGTTGTATGGATGAAGATATGGATCATTGTACTCTCATTTGTTGAGTCATTCAATGACAGTTTAATAAAATGAATTTGAAAGGGTTTTCCCCACAATGGGTTTTGCCCTGGTCTTCGACCAATCCTATTGTCTTTATGTGTGAATGCTTTTATTCTATTATTCCTTTATGTTTTGTTGCATTGATGATGATGTTGTTCTTTCTACGTAATTGCATATGCCGCTGAATAATGATGTAAATTTGAATAATGTTATGATGCTATGGGGTGAATTTAATATGGAAATAATGAAATGCAATTATCAAAGCAAAGAACAATATAGCCCTAAGAAAAATTAACATGGTATCAGAGCTGGGCTGAAGAAAAGTCATTGAAGATCACCCTTGTGAAGACACCCTTGATGGATGCAAGAGAAGATGGAGGAGACCTAAAAGAATACTAGGGTTTGAAAGAAACTCTAGGCAATTTGGTTATTAGGGTTTGATGGATATTATGAGGTTAGGGTTTGGGAGAAACCTTGGTTTATGGCAAAGATTTGAGATATGTAATTTAGAAACCCTAGCATGACTGATGTGAATATGTACTTGTTTTGATGAAGCCCTAGATGGGATAGTCTCTATTAGGCTTGGTTGATAAAATTGGTTGAAATATTGAAGGCAACAATGTCATATGGACAATGGACAATGATGGCTCTTGAAGGCTGGTTCAAGGGGGAGATAATCTAATAAGAAGAAGAATTTGAAAGGGTTTTCCCCTGGTCTTCGACCAATCTTGTTGTCTCTATGTGTGAATGTTTTTCTTCTATTATTCCTTTATGTTCTACTGCATTGATGATGATGTTGTTTTTTCTACGTAATTGCATATGCTGCGGAATAATGATGTAAATCTGAATAATGTTATGATGCTATGGGCTGAATTTAATATGGAAATAATGAAATGCAATTATCAAAGCAAAGAACAATATAGCTCTAAGAAAAATTAACATGGTATCAGAGCTGCGCTGAACAAAAGTCATTGAAGATCACCCCTATGAAGACACTTTTGATGGATGCAAGAGAAGATGGAGGAGACCTGGAAGAATACTAGGGTTTGAAGGAAACTCTAGGCAATATGGTTATTCGAGTTTGATGGATATTATGAGGTTAGGGTTTGGGAGAAACACTAGTTTATGGCAAAGATTTGAGATATGTAATTTAGAAACCCTAGCATGACTGATGTGAATATGCACTTGTTTTGATGAAGCCCTATATGGGATAATCTCTATTAGGCTTGGTTGCTAATAAAATTGGTTGAAATATTGAAGGGAACATTGTCATATGGACAATGGACAATGGTGGCCCTTGAAGGTTGGTTCAAGAGGGAGATAATCACTTGTTATTGAAGATAAGTACTTTTTGATTTATGGTGCTCCTTTATGTATTTACTTTTGTTTAGACTTATTGATCTTATTATTGTTTTGATTATAACTATACTTCCTGCATGTAGATTTGAGTATTTGGATGCTTCTAACTTCTTGATGAGTTGTGATAAGTGGATCCTTCTTGAGGATCATGGTTAGTGCAGGAAGAGAAGAACTAGTGTTGGAAAAGGTAAAACGACTCTTGATGAAAATTTGACAAAATGCTACAGTTGCTTATGTAAAATAATAAGGTGCACAGATATTTGAACACTCAAGGTATGTATGGTGCTTTATTCCAATGTTATAGATGCAATATAGGATGGTAAAGTAAGCCCTAAGGTATGATGGGAATGTCACCTTCACAAATGGCTCATGCATATGAAAGTTTGATTCATGGTACTCAGGATGGGATGGTGTACCTGGTAGTGAGCAAGTATCTTACCTTCCAGACATGATTAACTTTTTGATTTTGTGAAGCTACTTAATATTGATCTTTGATATATTGGTATACTTATGTTTGGCTAACATCTATCATTTTGGA
Organism: Pinus taeda; assembly: GCA_000404065.3. Classification (NCBI taxonomy): domain Eukaryota; kingdom Viridiplantae; phylum Streptophyta; class Pinopsida; order Pinales; family Pinaceae; genus Pinus; species Pinus taeda. The sequence goes on along the minus strand of APFE030261023.1, from coordinate 65,130 downwards.
TATCTTGATTCCATAAAGAAGGCTAGCACCTTGATTCTAATAGATGGTAACTTGATACTATTGATAATGTTTGTGATAAGCATGATAACCTTAATGATGAAAGTATGACAATAAGATTGATATACATGATCTTGTTATCCATGGTTAGGTTTTGATAAAAGTAGTAATTATGTCATATGGTAAAATTTGGATGACTTGACTTGGTGGACTAAGCTATGTAAGCGATATTTTGTTCATGACCTTTGAAGTATGATGAATCACTTGTCTGTTGCCCTAATCATAAGACTCTTACTCTTGATAAAAGTTTGATGTCATGTGATGATGAAGTAGCTGATGCAAACATGTTATGACCATGATGAATATATGTTAGAACTTGATATAGTTTGATTTTATGGTCTAACAATTCTGCTAATGCATGATAGTATTATAGACAATTTGATAACTTGAATAATGATGACTAAAGTGGCTTCCCATTCAAAGGGAGAATCTCTCCATAATATCCCTACAACTTGTCATTTGCATTAAATGTGAAGAAGATTCTTTATGTTGAAATTTTATGACATAAATAGACAAATATCTGATTTTGTTGGTTTGCAGCAAGTTCTGGTCAAAGAAGAGAGAGTTTTCCTTAAGTTTGAACCACGTGGAAGCAAGCTTGAGGGTGCGGTTGTAGCCTTTCAATTGCATAGAAAAAAGCCTATGGGTGCGGTTATGCCTGTAGGTCACAAAACTAAAGCCTTGTGCATAAAATCTGGAATGCGCAAACAATATGACAACCCTTCAGATACGGAGTAGACATCAGAAAGTTCCATGAGTAGTGAAGTTTGAATGTTTGACTTACTATAGAGAATGTGAATACTAAACTTGTTTGTAGGTGACCGAAATATGCATATTAGTATGTTATTTTGATTTAGTCATTGAAGCTAGTATATTACAATATTTGATAACAATTGCAAGGGTTTGACAAGATTTGGTTGATTGGTATAGATGAACAATGTTTGGAGTTTTGACATATGCTTGATAGTTCATAAATATGCATTAGAACATTGACATGATGCTTCATATGTTTTTGGCTTATGGATTGATTGAATTCACAGAGTTGACAAACTAGATTTTTGACTTGACGACTAATGGTTTGACTTGACATTTGATGATTTTCCTTGATGACAATACTTTGTGGGCATAGTAACTTTCAATGATTAATGTTGGCATTGATTCTCTATATTAACTTCATTAGATTGGGCACATTGGCTGTAGTTCAAACTATTGAACTATGCAATAATCTCACAATGAATGCAGGAAACTTATATGTCCTTGATAGAAATGCTATGATCATAAGGATGGCTTGATAAAGTTAGACTGGATAGTGCTTGATAAATAAAAGGTTGTTGTAGCTTGGTATTTGGATGTGAGCTCTTCTTGACACCTTGTCCGAAGAGTTTGTCACAGGGATATTGGCATAAACTTTTATGATTTTGATATTAGTTTTGATCTGTCATCTAAGGCTTGATAAGCTGACTTGGTTAATTTGATTGCACATTATTGATTTATCTAAGGCTAAGCTTACTGGTTTGGTCAAGTGTTATGTTTACAAAAAACATTATATGAAGCAAGTTTCCTGACCCTTCCTGACCCTGGTAACTATATGGTGAAGCCAGGAAGATGTGCCAATCCAAACCTCTACTTCAAAAGAGTTTGTCACAGGGATATTGGCATAAACTTTTATGATTTTGATATTAGTTTTGATCTGTCATCTAAGGCTTGATAAGTTGACTTGGTTAATTTGATTGCACATTATTGATTTATCTAAGGCTAAGCTTACTGGTTTGGTCAAGTGTTATGTTTACAAAAAACATTATATGAAGCAAGTTTCCTGACCCTGGTAACTATATGGTGAAGCCAAGAAGATGTGCCAATCCAAACCTCTACTTCAAAAATGGTTTAAGGTATGGCTTTGATTTTGGTTTTATATACTGATGGTCTATTCTGGACAAGTAATGAGACTCTGCTGATCAAAGTAAGAGGGAGACGGCCTATGAAGTTCAAAATGAAGAATCATGACATGATGGATTACGTTATGAAGTTGGAAAAGAAAAACTATATCTATTAGAGAAAGTGGAAATGCAAATCCTTGGACTCTCTGATTGAATTTGAAGAAGTCATGAAGAGATATTGTTGAACTTGACTTACCGATAGTTGATTGAAGCATTGATGTTCCATGTGAACACCCATCCTTATATATGTCTTGCATAGATCAACTTAAGTGAATTCATGATTGAGCCTCTTCATACACATTGAGTTGTTGCTGAGCACACTTCGAGATATTTACATGGGATGTTCGATTTTTGGTTTGAGACATTTGTCATGTGATATGTGACTACATAGATATACTGATGTTGTTTGGATCGTTATTGATGAGATGAACACATATGGGTGTTGCCTTAGTATGAGATCAACCATGATATTTTTGGATGAGAAGTCCGTAGCTTTAAGCACACCCGAGGTTGAGTACGATGATGCTGGCATGAGACAGGTTGAAGAAGCTCTTTGAAGAGCTATTTGAGCAGGTTTTGAATATGACAGGGATACATTGTGATAATATTGAGTGGGATCCGATTGGCAGAGAATCCCGTATATAGCTGGGACTGAGATCTCTTCATACATCGAGACAAGCTTAGGCCTGTGGTTGCCACCTCCATGAGAGTGAGGATGAATATGGTATCCTTTTTTGATATATATATTTTTGTTTTATTATGATATTTGATTTGATGACCTGCATGAACAAGAGACATGATGTTATTGAAACATGATGATTAAGTTGATACTAGATGTAAGCACGATGAAATATTTGTGATATACAAAGAGCATCACCAATTGAGGACACTGAGCCAACTCTCCCCCCTTGTTTGAGCTCCCAGGGTGTGGAATTGAGAAGGAGGGCTCCGAGGGCTTAGAGAACTCTAGACAATAGGTTTGCATGATCCTTACTATTGTAGTAGGTCAGGTATCTCCCCAATTGTCACCCATAGGGTGTGTGTGATCCTTGTCTATTTTGACAAGTTTGGTATATCCCCTTATCTTGGTCTATGCGTAGAGTATACCCTAGTTGGCATCATACCCACAAGTTGGGCTTTTTGGGATTGTCTCTCCCCATTTGGCCAATGGGTTAAGGAGGCTTGGGGGTGTGTGATCCTTACCTTTGGTAAGTCGGGTATCTCACCCAAACTCGGATTATGATGCAGGTGTTCTACCACATGACTCTTAAGGGTCATTGTTGGGAAGATCAGTAGGGAATAGGATGGGTTGAGATGTGCTCCCCTATGTGATTTTGGGTTGAGATGTGCTCCCCTATGCGGTTCTGGGTTGAGACTAAGCTCCTCAATGTGCTTTGAGGTTGAGATGTGCACCTTGATATTGTTTTGGATTGAGATGTGCTCTCTGACGTGTTAGAGGGTGGTATCTTAGGCTCCCCCCCGATGTCAAATTCTTCTTCTTTTAGATTTGAGAATGTTCAGCATATGAGCGAAGACAATCAAGAGATAAGCAGGAAGAAATAGATATGAATCGAGATGGATAATGACGACATTTGATGATGAAATACTTGAGATTGAATATGATTTGATGAAAAGATACTTGTGGTTACATGATGCAATTGGAATTTCTCCTTAGTTGAGAGGGAGTGTCAATTTGGCAGCGCAGTGACAAATTCCAACCATGGGATGAGATTCCTCTTTTTGAGAGGACAATTTGACTATTGAAGCGCCCAATTTGGACAAGGGAAAGTGTATTTTTGAATTAAATCCCACATGTGCATATTTGATTAGGTCGGCCCTAAAGTAAATTGGACACCCTTGGAAGGCTATAAATACAAGTGACCTAAACCTCATTTGGACATGGTCATGAGGCATTCTTCTATTCTCTTATTTGGTTTAGCTCGCACAAGTCTGAGGCAAATTCGTGGAGATTGGTTGGTACAGGTCGAAATTGTAGAGTTTGAAGCTTGCATCTCTGTTTTCAGGGTTTTGGGTCTCACTTGTAGGCATGTCATGGAGAAATTTCGACTAAAGCCTTTCGGCCGCATGCATGACACATCTTCCTTGCGACTGGAACCTAAAGATTGAATTTTTCAGTAGACCGCAAATTTCGCTCGTTGACTGCAGGGTTCAGGGGTTGATCGTAAACAATGACAGTTGATTACAAGCCCCTGAATCAGGGTTTTGAGTATTAGCATTGCTGAGTTCATTTTATGAATATTGTTTAGTTGATGTTGCTGGATAGTTGTATGTATAAAGATATGGATCATTGTACTCTCATTTGTCGAATCATTCAATGACAATCTAATAAAAAGAAGAATTTGAAAGGGTTTTCCCCACAGTGGGTTTTGCCTTGGTCTCCAACCAATCCTGGTATCTCTATGTGTGAATGCTTTTCTTCTATTATTCCTTTATGTTCTGCTGCATTGATGATGATGTTGTTCTTTCTACATAATTGCATATGCTGCTGAATAATGATGTAAATCATAAATAATGTTATAATGCGATGGGGTGAATTTAATATGGAAATAATGAAATGCAATTATCAAAGCAAAGAACAATATATCCCTAAGAAAATTAGCATGGTGAGCCTAAAGATGGGACGAATTGACGAAGATCGTATTATAAATTGTGTGCACTGACCATGATAGGAGGAATTGAAGTTCTACTTGGCTAGGTTTATAGGGCATGATGTTGGGGTTGCACTAAATCAACCATAGAGACTACATGAGCTGCCCATAATGCTATTTATGAGAAGGATAAAAAGAAGGAAGAGTTAATTGCTACCAAAGTTGAACTTGTCATTGGTAGAGTGGCTAGATCCTCAAGAACTGTAGGCATATTTGGGACTTAGGGTTGTGAGAGGGGCTCCACTAATTCACCTTCCATAAGGACATAACATTTCTTTGTTACTAGAATTAGTGGTGGGGCACAAACTTCCTTCTTGTCAATGGTTAAAAAAAGGAGAAGCAAAAAGAAGAGGAGGTTGTGTCTTTTTTGGAGTGACATACCTTTGAGCATTACAAAGAACAATCCATTTCTCCACTTAATGTGTAATGCTAAGTTGCATGAAGTGCCGAAATGTTTCCGAAATGGGTACGTTTAGAAACGTCACCTCCTAAAAATGGAAATGTCAGCTAAAACGTCATATATGTATAGAAATAAAAAAAAGTTATAAATAAGTGAATAACACATTATCTTACAAGAAAAAAGGAAATAAGACGCGTAGATGACAATTTAGAAGGAAAACCAATTCTATATTAACTCTCATAGATGATTACATGATGGTCAAGTTTCGGCCGAGTTTCGGGTACGAGTATGAATCGAAACGCTGGGTTTCTAGAAGTTCCGTGCAACATAGGTGTAATGCCAATGCTATTGTTGGCCTAGGGTATAAGTGCCTTACCTACAAGGAGTTGGGGAGCCCATTCCTTTAAGAGGAAAAGAATGTCATCAATGCTGGATTGGAGGACCTAAAGAAGTCATCTGAGGCCATTTAATGGATTGATGGTTGGATAGATGGGAAGGATGAGATGCTTCTCAATTTCTTGCTACATTGCTCTAGTGGTACAATGTTTATTAAATTCCTTGATGCATTGACACATGTTTAAGATGTGATGGTGTTGTGTGAATTGATGGATGCGTTTATTTGAGATATTTGTTTGCAACATGTTGTCCAAGTAATAGATAATGCAACTAATTATATGGTTATTGACAAGTTTCTAATGGAAAGGCACTTCTCAATGCTCTGCACTCCATATGTTGCCCATATCATTGAGTATGTGGAGAAATATCCTTCATTAAGGAGGTCGTTGATCGAGCTAGGAACACCACAAAATTCATATGTAATCATGCATTTTCCGGAACTAGGGTACAAGACTAACCACCAAGTTGAGGCTAGGGAACATGAGTACAATCCAAGCTCATTCTTTCCGCAAAATCCTTCCACTAATCCATGTCCAAATGTGCCCAAGTAAAGCAATCATAAACACCCAATTACATAATGAAAAGTTTTATCTTCGGAGTTGGAAAGCCCACCTTCAAACATATGACCACCTAGCCTCAACTTGGTGGTTAGTCTGGTACATTGCTCTAGCGGTAGAGTGTTTATTAAATTCCTTGGTGCATTGACACATGTTTGAGATGTGATGGTGTTGTGTGAATTGATGGATGAGTTTATTTGAGATATTTGTTTACAACGTGTTGTCCAAATAATAGATAATGCAACTAATTATTTGGTTGTTGAAAGTTTCTAATGGAAAGGTACTTCTTAATGTTCTGCACTCCATATGCTGCCCATTGCATTGACTCTTGAGTATGTGTGTGGGGAAATATCCTTCATTAAGGAGGTCGTTGATCGGGCTAGGAGCACCACAAAATTCATATGTAATCATGCACTTGTTCTTAGGTTCATGAGGAAATTCATAAGAAATAAGAAGTTGTTTATCTTATAATCACACATGTTGCTAGCAACTTCATTTCTCTTCAATCTATGCTCTGATTTCAGTTTGGTTGCATTAGATGTTTGTTAGTGATGTGTGGCGTGATTGTGCATGATGGAAGAGCCATCACTAAACTAGTGTATGCTGATTTCTTTTGGAAGGATTGCAAGAATTGTGCATAGTTAGCAAGCCTTTGGTAAAGGTTTTGTGCTTGGTTGACAATGATAAACTTGGAATGGGCTACTTGTATTAGGCAATGAATAGGGCCAAAGAAGCTATTTGATCTTATTATGTGGGCAAGGGTACGATTGATATTCAATGGATTAAGATACTCCATTGACCCATTCATGCAACGATGCTTTTCCTGAACCTTGCTTATGGTTAGTTATGTAACTTTCATTTAGATGACGAGGTAATGCAAGGGCTCCTAACATGTCTCCAAAGGATGTTACTTGGTGACAATGCTCGCAGAATAATTAATTATGAAATGGAGATATATTAGAAAGCTAGTGGACTATTTGTTTGTGCTGATGTTGTTCAAGAAAGGAGTATTTTGATGCCATGTAAACCATTGGAATTTAGAATTTTAATTGTGCTTTATTTGAAAATTGAATTATGTTTTTTTTTGCCTATTTTCCATTGCAACACAATTTAATTTAAGTCTTTTTATCTTATTTGTTATAGATGTTTGGTAGCAAAATTACAATGCAAAGACACCACATCTATTGAAATATGCTATTTGGGTCCTTAGTCAAACTTGTAGTTGTTCTGATGCGAGCACAATTTGAGTGTGTTTGAAAAAATACACTTAAAGAAGTGCTAATAACGTCAGCTAAGAAACTACAGTTATTATAATTTATGACCCTCAAGACTCATTACATTTATTAGGACCCTATTACTTTTTGGATTTCTCACATCTTAATGATTTGGTGGTATAACTCCTCTACAATCTCTCACTGTGGGTTAGCTAGGAGAAAATACTTGATGTGGATACCATTTCTTTGGACAATATTAGCATATTGTTTGAGTGGAGAGTGGAGTATGGGGTGCCTGTTATGGAAGTGGTTACTAAGTGGTTAGAGGATGAGAGGAAGCATTAACAGGTGCATGTGGCAAGGGAGGAGTAGCAAGCATGGCAGCCATAGGATCCTTTTGACGTGATGGAGGGTGGTGGGGCAGCATCAACACTAGCGTCTACATAGATGGATACAACTACACCCCCCAGTTAGCATTAAATAGATGACGTAAGATATTCTACTGGCAAAGGAGCTATGACCTTTTTCTGTCAAAGGAGAGGATGTGATACTAGATAGCTAGCTGCTCAATTGGTCATTGTAGATAACTCATGATGATGAGATACATTCATATATTTGATGTGAATTTGTATTGGTTGTCGACTTTTGAGTCTTTGATTGGACAACTACCATGATTCAAGATTCAATATTGACTTTGATTTATCATTTTTGATTTGGCACACATTGTATCATATTTATTGGTATTTTTTGCATATTTACGTGCCAATGTCTTTATTTGATGTTGTTGGTTTATATGTTTAAAAAATTGTAAAAATGAATTTATTTTGCATTCTTTAATGCTTTGCAGTTTGCCAATTTTTGTCAAAATTTCCTCCGATGTTGTCGATAAGTTCTTTTTTGGAGCCTCATCAATTTTTTTGTTGATGTTGATTTTTTCAACAATGGTACATTGCAGAATTGTTTATTTTCAATGATTATGGTAGTCTTGTTTGCCACAACTATTGAATATAACCTTAGTAATCTAAGAAATATGGGACACAAGATTTACGTTGAGTTTTTTGGAACATAACTTATAGGGTGTTTTGCTACTATAGAAATAAGCCACATTAAGCAACATTCATAAAGCTAGTAGCCTCTGGAACCTATAACCCTGGTTAACATGATATAAAATATAGAAATGGCTTGCGGGTTTTAATAGGAAGTATATATAAAAAGTCTTAACACTCAATGACTCTCATCTTTTTTTTTTCCCAAGGAAAAATCATAATTTTATTAATGAAAACAAAATTACATGTCGTAAGCATTCCATCATCTAGTCAAAGATTGATGATCATAAGTTCATACAAAATAATCAACTAAACAGAGGAAGAGAAAAGGTTAAACTTTTCTCCATTTCTTTTTTTCAACCTTTCACCATTCTCCTTGAGATGGCGTGGATAAGACAATAGCTAAATGATTTCCTTCTATTCTTGAAATTTCCTTGTCTGAATTAGAATTATCAGATGCATGATGACATATGTATCCACTAGTGTCCTTTGCGTCAGGTATCCTCATTAGCTGAGCTATAGTGACTTGCAATTCTGTTGGTTTTGTGATGCTTTCCCCTTTCCTCCTTTTTCTTGCGTATTCTGATTTTCCATGTTGGAAATGGGATCCTTTTCTGCTTCATCCTCTTCCTCATCTGGCTCATTTAAGGGAAATTGTCATCCATTGGGTTGCTTTCCTGGTTTCTTCTTCCTTCATTACGATTTCTTGGCATGAGGGCACGTGTTTTGTAGATGTCTTGTTTGTCGGCATATTCAACATTCGAAGGCTGGGTTCTCGAAATCTAGGAACCCAGTCCAACTCTGCTTGTTGTGTGACAATTGAATGCGATCCGATAGGCCTTTACTGAGGTCCACTTCCACACATATTCATGCGAAAGTATAGATTTGTTCCTTCATTCTTTGTATGTCTGTCTTTATGTATCGTCCTAAGATATTCCCAATGCCTTCTAGCACTTGGGTATGCCAAAAATGAATGGGGAGGTTGTGAGGCCTAACCCAAATCAACATTTTTGATACAATCATGGTGTTCGCATCAAAATCTAGGAACCATGGGGTAATGAAAAAAGTCTCGTCGATCCCCAAAACCATGGACCTTCCTGGAGGATAATTTCTTGATTCTCCGATGATGCAAACTTTACAATGAAGAATCCTTTGGAGCAAAGGTGTATTTCATAGTTTGTTGTCCAATTTGTGAATATCTAATGGAAGAGATCCATTGGTTTTGGCTAGAATCTGTTAAATCTGCAGATGATGGCTTGTGCTTCTTAAGTTGTGCAGAGATCGTTTGTTTCTGGAAGATCTATGATCAATTCTAGGACATGATTCATTTGCTCTACTATGTAGGGATTGGGATTATTGTGTGTTTGTTATGGGTGTGCTGTAGCTATTGGTTTCCCTTGCAGGATGTTTTTGAAGGAGAGTCCACCATTTATGTGTTCTTGATTTGGTTCTGTAACTTTGGCTAAGCTAGAGCCAGTGACACCTCTTGCTCCCTTTGATTTACTTGATCCCGCTGCTCTGCCTCTCAATCTTAGATTTAAGATGATGGTGGTCGTAGAAAGGATGTTGTATTCATGTAGACTCCAGTCATCCTGAGAGATCTGCCACCACAGATCAGGTTTTGCAGGTGTGATGGAAAGCCCAGATTTTGCATGATAGTTTGCTTCAATTGAAAAACCTTGTCTGAAGCCTGCACCCAAACTAATGAAGATTTACCAGCATGGGATTTAAAAAAAAATTGGACGAAGTTATGATCTTCCTGATCCCGGGAATCATATGCTTAGAGTTCCAAATTAGTGCCGAATGACGTTTCTGTTGCCTGTAGTAGAGATTACAATGCAGGCACAATCGTTGACTCCGAGATCCTTACTACTCTATGATTTATTGTGTTTGAGAGTAGATCCAATGAAAAGAGTTTAGATAGCCTTTGTTTAGATCCGGATCCGTCTTGACTAGTATTAAATGCCCACAAGTTAGGTGAAGATCCTAGATCCGACATGGGAGACCTAAGATTTATTGCATACATTACCTCAATGATGGGTTTCGATGTGCTGTATTCAATCCTTCGTTTAAGTTCTTGTATCAGATCTTCTGTGAAATGAGATAGAGGCATAGAAATCTTCAGATCTATTCCTGATGGCCTATGTGAATACTGATCTGGCATGTAACAACTGATCCTTATACTGGCTTTCCATCCTTCTCGCAAGGTCTAGGCAGATCGGGTCTCAACGTCGATAAACTGAGCACCCCCATAATGTGATGTGGGTTCCCAGTGTGTATGGTCACAGATTCATCAAACCACCCATAAAAATCGCTGAAGGAGGAGCATTGTGGCAGTGCTGCTAGTGCAGGTTGGGCCCAAGACAGTAAATCAATAAAAAGAAAATTATTCCCCTCTCTTTCGCAGACAAGTGATGGTTTAGATCTGATGATCAAATGTAATTGGAGAGAGATCCCATTGTGCCCTAACCCATTAGACGTAGAGCAATGACTTTGGATTTGTCCTTCAAGATAGAGACCCATCCTCGCTGTCGACGATCTGCTTGATTGCAAAGAGCATCGAAACCCAAACACACGCCATCGATTTCCCCCTCTTCCATCTAGTGTAAATTGTATCTCTGATCTCATGCACCGTGGGAAACTGACGTAGCAGATCAACCACCGTTGTAGGGTTCGCACTCTCGCTATCCACCTCCATCTCGATCCTAGGAATAATTTGTTCAATGGCTCTCATCTTTTATTAATGCACAAAAGAGGATACCTCATAAAATCATACATCTTCATCCAAAGTAAGGGCACTTCCCCTCCCATTCCCTACAGTAACAATTGAGGAGAGTGAGCATGTTGCTTTTAGTATTGTTCTTAGAGATGCCTTGGCACTCCCATTTTGTACTGTCATTGGATGTACTTTTTCATTTTCTTAGACTTATTTTTGCGGTCTTTTTTGGACATTAATAAAATTATCTTCTCTTATCAATCTTCCCTAGATGCAAATTGCACTGCTATATCAGATTTGAACACATTAGCTTCTCCTAGTTGAAACATTGTATTCCTCTCTATTAAAAGAAATCACCATTTGATCTAATAGTATCCATATTCCTCTTCCTCTCTGTCTAATCATCCAGTTATCTCCTAAGATGACCCCTTTCATTGAAGGAGGGAAATGAACAAAGAATGATATTCTGCAACAACCCCGTCCCAAAAACTGCAAGCCACTTTGTATCTCCACAAAAGATGCTTGACTTTCTGTTTTCTGTCAGTTCAAACAACTGACATCCGTATAGCTTGTTTGTTGGAGTCTACTTTTGACTTCATGACTATTAATGAGGGACATCCATCCAAGAAATTGGAGTTTAAAAGAGGCACATACTGTCCTGATGCCTTGAAATCCCATGACTCACTTGGCTTTTGGATCCCATTTCCATCTTTTTTTAGCTTATCTTGTTGCACAATTCTTTAGTTGTATAGCGAAAAAGGGGCTTTCCATAGATTCGTTGCAATCCTTTCAGATGGGAATCCCATGACTCACCTGGCTTCTGGCTCCCATTTCCATCATTTTTTTAGCTTATCATGTTGCACAATTCTTTAGTTGTATAGTGAAAAAAGGGCTTTCCATAGATCCGTTTGCAATCCTTTCAGATGGGAATTCCATGAGTAACCTGACTTCTGGATCCCATTTCCATCTTTTTTTAAGCTTATCCTGTTGCACAATTATTTAGTTGTATAGTGAAAAAGGGGCTTTCCATAGATCCGTTTGCAATTCTTTCAGATGGGCCCTATTTAGCCAGGTTCATTTACCAAAAATGTTGAAGAATCTAGGGCAAATAGTTATGATAGGATTCTTCTAGCAATGATAACAATTTGTGAAGCACTTTTACTTTTCTTGTTAGCTTGATCTTCTTCTTATTATTAGTGTATATTCTTCTTACTTCATCAAACTACTACCAAAAATACAAAAGACAACAACACAAGATGTTGGCTCTCTGCCAGGGCAAAACCTCTCTCTTAGAGAGGAAAACCCTTTCTCAAATTTCTCTTATTGAAGCTTCTATTGATAAATGCCAAACCCTAGACCCTTGACAAGAATATCCTCCAAGCACAAGTCAAGTCTTTGTCCTTCTTCTTCCGGCACTTCGTCCTCCTTCCGGCACTTCGTTCTTCTTCTGGCAACTGATATTAGTTCTAGATATTCTAGCTCTAGAAGAGATATTCCTCCTTTATCCTTAGTGGACTCTTTCACATATGAGCAGTACCTGGTCTCTTTACCCAACCGAGCTCTTTCTTTGATATAGTTGCAGGCCTGATATGACAGCAGTGCAGCCCTATTTCTTCGCACATGTGAGGGGATTCCTTAGGTGAATGTCCTCTTTCTTATTCGCTTGAGTGAGCTTCTTCTTTGCTTGAGTGAGAGGCCTTATAGGCCTATTTATTTAGCCCAAACAATGGAATGGCTGCTATGACAGCAGAGAGACCCTCTATAGCTTCGCACGTGTACCTGCAGTAGGCCTGAGAACAGTCTTCTAAGGTTCGATATATTTTGTCCTTCCTTCGCTGCACTAGAGGCTCCTTACTTCGACTTTTTCTCACCCTTAACTCGTCCTCTTTCTTGCTGATTTCAGAGTTGATGATGCTTGTCGTTGGAGGAGTGGACAGCCTCTATATATAGAGGTCTGTCCCTCCTTTAGGCTGGCTTGACTTTTATTCTTGGATTTGCTTCTTTGGTGATGTTGTTGCATGGAGGAGACTTGTGACTTTGCTTGGAGGTATTCTTTTGACTGTAATACAAGTATATACATGGTGTAACATGCCCTTAAGGGTCTTCATCATTTTTTTTGACTCTTTGACTTCCCTATAGCATTTTAACATGTGCTAGACCTATTCAATGAGCAAGGAACTCATTGATATAAATAACAAAAATAATATTTCTTTTCTTTTATAAATACAAATATCAAAATTACATTTATGAAGACTGAACCTAGTTACACCTTCTTCAATGAAAAAGAGTATCTGAAATCTGTGTGTAGGATTGACTTCTCTCTAAGAAATCCAGCTGCGCAGGTCTATGTCACATAAATCCCCCCCTTTGTGAAAACTTTTTTGGCCAATAATTTTCCTGAATAAATAGGGATTAGGCCAGTCTAATTGGAATCTGTTGTGTCCATTTTGATCTTTATTGTTATGTCCCAGCTTCTGCGTAGTCCTTCGAAATCCTTGAGTACTGCTCCTGATATTTGTACCCTCCCAAGAGAATAGGGTGGGTTGATGTGCATTGTGGATGCACATTGATATTCAGATTTGATTAGTTTATTCCCATCAATATTATCTCAGGTATGGCTTTTCATTTTCCTTGCAGAATGCATGTGACTGTTGCTTTGGGTTTCTGCTTGTTTTTCTCATCTGGACGGAATAAGTTAGCTCAAATAGGCAGCGACTTGAATTATCCCGAACTGACATTGATTTGGCTCCTAAAAATGTTCAGTGCAGCAGTTTGACAATAGTTGCTTTTCTCTTCATACATTCCTGTGTGTTTTTGCTTATTAATTTAGAGGTAATATTTACATGATTTAATTTTGTTGTAAACTTGCTAATCTCATTTCTCTAGCCTGCTTTCTTTTCCCCATTCTCTTAACAAATCAGAATTTCCTTTCCTTGATTCTCATTATTCTAAAAGATGTGTTTGACCAATTTTGACATGGTCATGTTTTATCCTATACGTTTAGTTTTCTATCTGTTATAGAGATTCTTGATCTTATGTCCTGTTTTTAATGCTTGTTTACTCTTTGTTGGCTCCCAGTGAAGACTGTATCGTAATACTACTGTTGTTTTGGACCAATTTCTTGCTAGTCGTATACATTTTAAAAATTCTAGACACTTGTCAATAAGCTCTGTTATTGTATCTTTATGCCTTTTTATTGTTGGCAGCGTGTTTTGTATGTTGATATTGACATTCACCATGGTGATGGAGTTGAGGAGGCTTTCTACACAACGGATAGGGTTATGACAGTATCATTTCACAAATTTGGGGACTATTTCCCAGGGACAGGTGACATTAGAGACATCGGGTGCGGGAAAGGGAAATATTATGCTGTAAATGTCCCTTTAGATGATGGAATTGATGATGAAAGTTTTCAGTCTCTGTTTAAACCTATTATTCAACAAGTGATGTTGGTTTACAATCCTGAGGCAATTGTTCTCCAGTGTGGAGCTGATTCTTTGTCTGGAGACAGGCTAGGTTGCTTTAACCTTTCTGTGAAAGGGCATGCGGAGTGTGTTCGATACATGAGGTCATTCAATGTGCCACTTCTGATGGTCGGTGGTGGTGGGTACACAGTTCGTAATGTTGCTCGTTGTTGGTGCTATGAGGTATTCATCTTATCTGAAGTATGGGTGCTTATATGTTTTAAAGCTTTGATCTTCAACATTGTAATTTGGTGAGCATTTTTTCCCATATGCACAGACAGGGGTTGCTGTTGGTGTGGAGATTGATGACAAAATGCCTCAACATGAATACTACGAATATTTTGGACCAGATTACACTGTTCATGTGGCTCCAAGTAATATGGAAAATAAGAACACGAAGCAGTATCTGGAGAAAATTAGGTTTGCGAGTCCTTAAGCTCCAAAATTGATTGACCTCCTGAAGAATTAATATAGGAAATTTTTGTTATGTCAATATGTGCTGGTTAATGTTGAGGTTTTTGGGGCATTCTGTGGAGTTAAACTTAAACTGAATTTTACTTAAGTTTGTAGTAATTGCACAGGTCCAAAATACTTGAAAACATTAATTCATTGCCATGTGCACCAAGTGCTCAATTCCAAGTGCAGCCTCCAGATACTGATTTCCCTGAACTGGTACACATTTTTATGTGCATCTTTGTTATTTAAAATTTTACTAGTCGGACTAGTTTTACATTTTGTTATAATGTACAAGCACTGTATCTCAAATTGTGTTGAGATTTATATAGGAAGAAGAGGATTATGATGAACGTACTAGAAGTCATAAATGGGATGGAGCAAGTTGTGATTCTGATTCAGAGAATGGTGATTTAAAGCATCGTAATCATGATGTTGAGGAAAGTGCATTCCCACGGTATGTTTGACAAGCTTTTTTGTCAATGCCACATTAGTATTTTATAATTGGATGCTTTAAAAGAATTGGCTCGTGGAATTATGTTCCATTTTTTACTATTTGTAACTACAGAAGGTTAAATATTTCTTTAATCTTATTATTGGGCTACAAGAAGCAATCAGTGACAACTTTTCTTATCTCTGTTCAACCTTTTCTGGGAAATATTTTTCTCTTGTCTTTTCTAGGAAATAAATAATGTGTTTGCTTGAGTAAAGTTCTTCATTCATGTATGTAGTGGGATTACTGACAATGGTAAATTTTTTCAGAAATCAGTGAGAAGTTCTCTTATGATTTTATAATCAAGCTCATTCATTGTATCCATTTATCTGTTATAAGGCCCTGTTGGTCAATTTCAATGAAAGAATGGTTATAATTAAAAAATAATTTCCATCAATTCTATTCTGCTCACATTCAAATGGATTGCATAACATTTCTGGTCAGATATACAGTAAAAAAGAGGTAATTCTAATTCATTTAAGGGTTTAGTTGAAATAGCAATATCTAAACACACAATAATAGCCTTTGAACTCTTTGTTAAAAGGCACCATGAATAATCACACTTTGTTTATGTCCATGTGTTTTTGAACTATTTTTTGAAAGACACCCTGAACAATTACACTTTTTAAGTTGGTTCATGTCTGTGTTTTGGTCTGAACAGACGTTTTATCTATGTTGACCCGTAACCTCCCAAACTTTAAATGTTACAAAGTTTTTTAACAAAGTACAACCCTAGGGGCACTAATGAAGGTTGCTCACATCACTTCAGAAACTATTCCACTCACTTTAGGCCGGTTCTTTTTTAGAATAAGGGCGGAACCCCATAAAAGAAATGTATTTTTGTATTTTTAGAATAAGTTGGATGGTGGAATTTTCCTAAGTCTATTGCCTATCCAATTAGGCTATATGGAGTTTGGGTGGATTTGGAACAATAGGGTTCGGATATGATGGATAAGACATAATTAAGCTATTATGGATATGCCATACTTAGTCCAAAACTGCTTTTTTGGATTATGCAAGAATAAAGTGAGAGCCCTTTAAACGAGACTCACTGTCACAAACATGAAACTACAGCCAACAATAATGTGCAACCGATAAATAAAGAAGCCCGCAACTGCCCCTTCTAACAATCAAAATGACAGCAGCAAGATCCTTCAATAATTCAATATCACATCAAAGATTGAGGGTTTAACAATCTTTGGACAAATATCCCTGTAAAAACCCAATGCGGGAAAACTAGTGCAGTGATTCTAAGGGTTATATTATTATGCAGTCTTCCTGAGTACAACTGGGTGCCTAACCGGCTCACCCGACAAAGAAAATACACGGCAACAATACCTCTATATTCAGAAACAGGTATTCAGAAAACCTGTCCCACGAAACCCTCTTCGGCACAACTGAAGCTGAATACTGGCCCTTCTGGCCTCTGTGTCAACCTCTTGTTGACTCGCGTCAGCCCCAGGACCCTCTGTGTCAGCCCTCTGAGAGACTGCGCAGCCTCTGGGACCCTCTGCGTCACTTCAGCAGCCTCTTTGTGGATGACGCAGTCCCTCTGGCTTCTGCGTTGACTCAGTTGGGCTCTGCGTAGCCTGGACTGGATGTTGCTCTCGCTTTCTCTGCTTTTGCGCTGGTCTCCCAGTACTGCCTCTGCCTCTCTGCCTCGTACTCACCGCCCCTCGTTGCTAATCACTGATTCAACTTTTCTTGGCAACCCCGCTCTAGCAAAATGAATAACTGATCACTATGGTGTATTCTCCAACTGACCCTTAAGCCTCTTCTTATACTTTTCTCGTTGGTCCATCAACGACCGAGATTAAATCTCTAATCAACCGCTAAGATTAGATTTGGCTTGATCCATGACTTTTGGAACCTTCTAACCCAGTTTTATATTAATACCCATTAATATTTTATTTTTCCTAAGTTTAGATAGGAACTCCATTAAAAATATTAATTATTTTAATATCTCCAAACTGGGCACAATCTGTCCAAACCATTTTTGGGTCTTGGAGATCTCATGTGCTTTAACCTCTCCAATTTTCATGGCTAGAGCACATCCGATGCTAGCCCAAATCAACAAGAATGACAAACTATTTTGTAGGAAACGACCCCCAAGCTGGTGTACCCATACTCAAAATGCATCAAAACATTGTCAAAAATTAAAATGCAACCAAAATGTGACCTAAATGCTTGGGTGACGTTTCCTGATTTGGAAATGCTGCCAAAATGTTTCGATGATGTTTCAGCCCAAATCTACCCCATTTCTTTGACTTTTTTGCTTATGCGGGCTCACTCAAGCGCCCAAGAAGGGTGTGGGGCCTTTCTTTGGCCAAAAAAGATTTAATCTACCACTAAATTGTATCTCTAATCACTCCACAAACTAATTTATCTCAAGTCAATCCACGTTCTAGTTTTGCTAAAAAGCACCTTGTTCTATTTTTGTTAATGAAGATGAGGATTATAAGACATGTAATTGTACTTGACATTAGCTCATGTTTTATTTCATTTTCAGCACATATAGCCACATATAAAGACTGCTTTTGGATGTAAAGCCTCATGTATAAATTCTGATTTTCGAATGTTGGATGTTCAACCTCATCTATAAAAGGATAATTGTGGATTTTGAATCACATAATCGTCTATGAGAGTTAATATATAAGCGGTGGTTTTCCTTACAAAATGTCATTTATGTGTCTCATGTTTTTTTTGCAAGATAATGCATGATTAACTTATATATATATATATAACATTTCACTCGATGTTTCGGCTGACATTTTCATTTTCTGGGGGTCGTGTTCCCAACTGTACCCTTTTTGGAAACTTCTAGAAGTTTTGACTTTTGTGCAACTTAGATGACAACATTGTTGAGTAGCTTGATCGTTTAGATAGTAGATATAAACATGCAAAAACTTATCATGAATTTGATAATGAGATCCCACATCTGGAAGGGGGGATCCCTATCTTAGATCAATCTATGGAATTTCTTTTGAAGCATTGTCTCTCCCTTATGAAGACTCTTTGAATGATGTGATTAAGAGGATTGGAAGGCTAAATATTGATGCGACCTCATCTCAATTAGTAGAGCAACTTGGATTATCTCAAAAAGACCCCCGAAAATGACTCACCAAAACACTAGAAAGTGTTCATCTTGATGATGTCAGAAAGACAGGTTCAAGAAGTTCCACTAGACAAGCTGGACGTGATGTAGATAACACTGATTTCAGTTGATGATATGGATGTTTCATATGATTTTGAATTGAATTTATCTAACTTTGAACCAAATTCCTTTAAAGAAGTTGCTTCATGATGGATGGAAAGAAGCAATGCAGGAGGAGCATGACTCATAAATGAAACATGGAAGTTGGTGGACCCTCCATTTGGAGCCAAACCAATTGGTTGCAAGTGGATCTACAAGAACAAATACAAATTAGATGGCTCACTTCACAAGCACAAAGCAAGGCTCATGGCAAAAGTACTTGCATAAAAGGGTGTTAATTTTGAGGAGACTTTGTCCCCACAACAAAATGGGCCACTATTTGGACTCTCTTTTCCTTGGTAAGCTCAAAATGGATGGAGAGTTCATCAAATGGTTGTGAAATTGCTTCCTTGAATAAGAACTTGAAAGAAAATAACTTCATGTCTTGCCTAGAGGTTTTGTTGTGGAGGGACAAGAACAAAAAGTATGCAATCTCATCAAATCCTTATATGGCCTAAAAGAAGAACTGCGTGCCTGGTATGAAAATTTGATTGAGCATCTTTTGAAATTAACTTTCAAACACTCTATCTTGATGACTCCTAAATGAAACATGGAAGTTGGTGGACCCTCCATTTGGAGCCAAACCAATTGATTGCAAGTGGGTCTACAAGAACAAATACAAATTAGATGGCTCACTTCACAAGCACAAAGCAAGGCTCATGCCCAAAGTACTTGCATAAAGGGGTATTAATTTTGAGCAGACTTTGTCCCCACAACAAAATGGGCCACTATTTGGACTCTCTTTTCCTTGGTAGCTCAAAATGGATGGAGAGTTCATCAAATGGTTGTGAAACTGCTTCCTTGAATAAGAACTTGAAAGAAAATAACTTCATGTCTTGCCCAGAGGTTTTGTTGTGGAGGGACAAGAACAAAAAGTATGCAATCTCATCAAATCCTTATATGGCTTAAATGAAGAACCGCGTGCCTGGTATGAAAATTTGATTGAGCATCTTTTGAAATTAACTTTCAAACACTCTATCTTGATGATGCAACTCTGTTTGTCAAGAAAATTGGCAAAATTGTTGTCTATCTTGTGGTATATGTAGATGATTTGTTGATAACAGGGAACAATGAAAACTATATTACATTTATAAAGAAAGAATTGAAGAAAAGATTTGAGATGACAAATTTGGGACACCTTCACTACTACTTGAGCATTGAAGTGACTCAACATCCAAAGTATATATTCCAGTCTCAAAAGAATTACATTGGAGAATTGTTGAGCAGGTTTGGCATGTCTGAATTGCAATCCTTTAGCCACTCCAATGAAACAAAACTTGAAATTGAAGGGAATGAATTTGAGGATGCAACCAAGTACAAACAACTTGTAGAAATTCTTATCTACGTCGCCACTACCGGACTAGATATTTCATTTGTTGTTGGAATTCTTTCCAGATTTACACAAAAGCCTTAAGAAGGACATTGAAAGTACTTCAAAGGAATTCAAGACTTTGGACTCAAATATTTAGAGGTGGATAACTTCAACTTGATTTCAATATTTTGATTCAGACTTTGGTTGAGACAAAGAAAATACAGTGTCTACTCTAGGTTATCTTATGAGTCTTGGATCAGGAGCTGTCTCCTGGAGGTCACACAAATAGTTAGTTCTAGCAGATTCCATTATGCAAGTAGAATATGTGGCAACTTCAAGAGCAACAAAGAAGATTGTGTGGCTCAAAAAAATTCTTGAAGACTTGTGGAGAAACAAGTGGACTCTACTGCCTTTTTGATTCACAATACTTCTGCAATCAAGTTGGCCAAGGATCCCAAATTCCATGATCAAACCAAACATATCAACACAAAGTATGATTTGATTCAATATCATGTAGGGGCTAAGACATTGTTCCACAAATGAAAAAATTGCAGACATATTCACTAAAGCTCTTGGAAGAGAAAAGTTTGAAAAATTCAGAATGCTTCTTGGGCTCACTGACACCCCTTTGAATTAAGGAAGGGAATGTTAGACACCTAATCCTTGGGGATTTGGTGAATATTTTGTAAATATGTAAATAGGGGAAATATGAATAGTTAGAATCAGAACCGACCTTGGAAGATGAAGGGATGCTTTTGTAATGCTATATAAGTTTATTCACATCTAAACAAAATAATCCAATATGAGAGTTATTCCTTGGCCTGACGAAATGTGATTACAAGTTGCATATGTCACAAGCCAACCCCCAAAGATAGCTATCTCAATGATTAAACATAAAATTAAGCCTCTTTTAACCTTCACGTGTGAGCTAGATTGCTTCCAAAATGGTGCCTCTTATTGAAATGTGCCTTGGATGACTCAAGGAGGTGTATCTCATCCCAAAATTCACATCTCCTCATCAAAAGGTATCCAATCATCAAGCAAGGACCTCCTTAACAAGCAGGGGACATCATGGAGCTAACCCATGTCATCAATCATCACAACTAACCCATGTCATTAATCCATGCTACATGAAGGGGACTCCATGTAGTTATAAGGCATGATGTCGACGTGCAGAGCAATGTACCATTCCATTAGAGGGGTTTCAAGTCATCATCATCATCAAATCATTTAGATACAAGGAAACATCCATCAAGAAGGTGTAATGTTAGCTTGGGGGGGTGTCTTGTCATCTTTGGGGTTCATAAGATTTTAAACAATGTCTTGGCTCAAATGTGCAATGTTTTAGCTCTTGAAGTGAGAGAGGGATGACAATTGTACCTAGGAGCAAACATCTAACACATACTCATAGAATCAAGTGACATCAACATCATAGGGGCATTATGTTGAATTTTTCCACGACACTTCAGAATCGGGTTTATGTCTAAGATGACAATCACAAACACATTGAAATGCCACAATGCTAGCACTTTGCACAACGAAAAATATATAGCAGTGGATCGACTCAGTCCACAAGACAATTTTTCAACCCAAAACTTGTTAAATAACAAACTTTAATACAACAAATGTAGGGCTCCCATACCAGAGATAATTTCCCTTAAATACAACCTTGATACAATTCCAACTAGGGCTTAGAGCCAACAACTTATGACTACTAATCTTTCCCCGAACAATGTACACTTGACTTGCTGAAGGAGCGCTCTACTTAGCCCTTTCGGTCCATATACCTTGAACACATCTAGCAAGTCATTTGCCTCCTCTTCTGTTGCTCACAAGACTTTTGCAACTTCAAAATGTTTGTGCCTTCAGCCAGCAATTTGCCTTTATCAATGGCACTGTTGCTCCATTGTCACTGATCTTAGGTCCTCATCAAACTGCCCTTTAATAGCCCTCTTGCTCCACCAAGATGCCTGCTCTTAGGGACTTCCAACTCTGCCCTCTTATTAGTGGTTTGCACCATCAAATCCCTGAACTAGGGCATCACCAATATTTGCCTTCTATTAATAGCTTGACTCTTCAATATTGATCATAAGGAATTCATCAACCAACCCTCACGTCAAGGATATGCCTTCTACACACGTCGATCTTAGGGCTTCAAAGACCGCCCTCTTAACAATGATAAGGTTGCTCCTTATTCATTGTAGTAGGGCACACAATTCTGCCCTCACATAGTCCCACAAACTAATTGATCTAGGGCTCTTGGCACAACCCACTTACAACCACTTTGCAACACTAAAAATAGTTGATCTAGGTCATCATACACAACCCACATAACAACTTGATTGCACCTTCAATATGCTATACTTAGGGCTTGACAAGCTGCTATCCTAAACCCTTTTGGACAAACCTCCACATCAACTCCAAACTTCAACAATCTTCACTTCAAGACAGTCCATTCACATCTACCCTTCAATGCATCTTTGTCCAACCTCCCAGTTGTACTCTGCAGCCTCTATTTCCACTATAACATTTGCGCCAGTGTTTTTAAAATTGGAACCAGTGACCGGATCGGTCCACCTAATGAACTAGTTTACCGACTGGAACCAGTCTAACTGGGACTGGTTTTGTCTAAACGAACCGGTTTTAGAAAAATACATTAAATAATTAATTTTTAATGGAACAAAACTATTTTTAAGATTTAAAACCATGATTCCAAGCCAATAGAGACAAAATATGCAAAGTTTGCTCATTTATATACCATGTAAAGGTGAATATATCGAAATGGCACTGAGTGCAATACATCTCATTGACAAAATAGCGAAATACATAAGCAATGAGGCTCTAAATGGCCTATAAAGTCCAAAAACAATGTTGCAAGCTATGAGGCCATTGGCCTACTATAGGTCTACAGTGTACACATGATCAATCATCAAGTTCATCACCACTACTAGCCACAGGATCATCATCAGGAGCTACATAGACATCATTTGGTTTAGAGTCTGAGGATGCCTCAGCCTGATCTACAACCTCGGTAGCAATGCCACCAATAACAATAGAAGTGGATCTAATGGAAGCACGAGTTTGTCAACCTGCACGACTAGTGCCTTCCGTTGGTTCTTTGCCTTTCTTTAATGCTGCTACTGGTCCTGGTTCTGATGTCGCCACAAAATCTGCTTCATCCCTCGCTAAAGCCATGTCGATATCAAAATCAACCTCAAACACAGGATCTTCAGTCTCCTCCGCCCATTTTGATGTTGGATCAATATTGTCCAACACAATGGGATCTAGATCAGGTGCTTTGTTAATCATTTGGTTCCTCCTCAGTCGAAGGTTGTATTGCACGAAAAAAAGATCATTTAACTGTTTTTGTTCCTTAAAGGCTTGGAGAGGGTGTTTTTGGAGGGAAAGCACACTTAATTTCCCTATAAAACCCCTAAACTACCTTGGAAAAGCCACATTGTGGGTCCTCGATGGGCATGGCAGGTAACTGGCCGATTAGGGACCAGTTAGGACTGGTTAGTACCGGTTAGGACCGGTTTAGAACTGGTTAGGTCAATTTTTTCGCCACACAACCTATTAAACCCGGTTTTTTCACTGGTTCCAACCAGTGGGCTTGCTAACTGGTCGGTTAGATCGGTAACCAGTTAGCTAGGCCGGTTTTTAAAACTATGATTTGTGCACAACACTTGAGGAATGCTGCCCTGCTCATAGAGACAATAGGTCATCTTCTTAAGGTCTCATCCCTCATACTTGTGCACAAAAACAGACCACATAGGGGCAAAACTCGATGACTATTCTTACATTGAAGAAGCCCTAAGTTAGGGCATACAAATTGTTGTCCTAAATCCTTTAGGATAAACCTCCTTCTCATCCACTTCAACACTTCTCTATCATTGAATCTACTCCACGCCGACCCTCCTTTTCACACAGTGCATCAATGCTCTTCTCTGTCCAACTACACACACTTCTGTTTCCTCATGAGACAGATCGCGACCTCACTAAAGTTCAAGACATGCACAAGCCCTCATCACAAAGATGTACTACGTTACAACTCCCTCTTTCAGGGTCTCAACCCTTCACTTCAACGCATAAACAAGATGCACTTAATACCGAGTTTAGGACAAAGATAAATGGGTTGATTCTACACAGAAATAACCCTCAACTAGGGCACAAACCTTGAAACAAAAGATGACCTTAAACCAATGCAGTAGACCTCCTTAAGGAAGAAGAATATCATAGAGAATTGCGTCTTCTTCTCTTGGGCAAACTCGACCTGCTAACCACAAAAAACCCACACATGCACCAACTCTTCATGAGATCTGTGACCTATCCTCCTGAGGTAACTCACACTTTCTCTAGGGCAAAAACAGTGGAGAGATATGCTTCATAGGATGCCCTTCGGCAAACTAATCTTCATCCTTCTTATGGTGTTCAAGGTGGGTTTACATCTCACCAAGGGTCATGTCATTTCACGTAAGCCGACCCAAGCAAACTTGCTTAAACACAATTTACCTGAGAAAAAATCTTTTCGTTTGACGTTGACCATGACATTGAAGCCATAATTGCCCCTTAGCCCTTCAAGGGGGCCCCACATGCTCTTAATGGATAAAATTATTTTCTTCACTCACGCCCACAACTTTGGGTACAAAACCCACTGCTTGGGTACACTACCCACAAAGCCCTTTTGTGGGTCAACTCCTCACAACCTAGTACCGTCGGGGTTGTGGAAGTACCTCCCAAGCTACTCAAATCAACACAATAACCATAAAGAGCATCAAAGTGGGCCATATTTAATGTAAAAGGCATCGAAGCACTTCACAAAAGCATCATCATCAAATGTCTATCTGGCTTGTGATTTGTAAACAAATTACCACATTTATGTATGGGGGATTATTACAAGGCCTTGTTAGGTGCTTCCAACCCTAAGGGGATGAATAGTTCCTAGGTCAACCTATTAATCAGTAAGAGAAAGTGCTCAATGATACGCTGCAGGATTTACTTCATGGAGGATGCTATTGTCATGTACCAGCTATAAAATTCACAACATCCTGGAGTATTATGATGTGAAGAGGGAGCAATTGTAGGAATTGAGTTACCTCTTTACTCTCCTTATTTTTACCACCCCTCTTGTGCACCTTGTTCTTCATTAATTTTTTTTTTTTTACATGCATAGCCTCTGGTACAAGTTTTCATTGATTTGTCATTGACCCCTTAAAGATGAACTGTTTCATTGCTCATTAGGTTTTGGATATTCAAAGTTCCTTTTATTTTGATTGCTCATGTATTAGCTAGGAACTAGGTAAGGTCTAATTAGGGGGGTAGAGCTTAGGCTAGGCTTTTGTCCACACACTTCCATTTATCCCTGCCAATTTTTTTCATTTTAATGTTATGGCTCATGCATTTTCATTGTTTCTACTACGCCAACCTCTCAACGCAAAGTTCCAAGCCCTTACTGAAATGTGTGGAAATTAGTGAACCAATATCGGTAATAGATAACAATCAACCTAAAGATGCAATATGGATACAAGCGGAAAATGGAAGGTGTTAAGTATGGATTATAATGGACATGCAACATTAATGAATACCTCCTATTTGTGCCCCTCCTAGACAGTGAAAGAAAGGCATCAAGGAAGGTCACATTGGACTAGGGACAAATAGTAACCACTAAGGTGAATCATGGGGAGAAGAGTACAACCAAAAGCAGTCAATCATCCAATTCAACCCATGGTTCATAATAGAATGCTCTTAAACATTAAATGAAGGCACTTGAATACATAAATGGTTAATGTATCTTACAATAGATGACCCCCCTTGATTGGATGGGAAGGCTACATGACATAAAGCATTGATTAGACCACGGATGAGAGTTGTCTGAGGCTAGTTATATGTGAATCAGTATAGGGTTGTTGTTGAAATTTCTAAGTCTAACCCGTTAGAAATTTTCTTGCACTATCTGGTTTATTTCCTACTTGTTTAATTACTGAACAAGTTATTTAACCATATAAATACTGAAATAAACACAATGCAGTCTCAACCATCTACAAATCATTAGCTGAAAGAAATAGACAAACACACAAGGGACACCGTTATTTTTGGACAATTGTCTCGGAAAAACCCAACTTGGGAAAACCGATGTAGCAGTTCTGAGGGTTTTATTATTAAGCAGTGTTCTTGAGTACAACTGGGTGCCAAACTAGCTCACCCTACAGAGAAATCAATTCGGCAGTAATACCTCTCTTCGGAAGCAGATATTAGAAAAGTCTAGTCCACGAAAACTCTCCAATGCCTCTCTGAGGCACTGCGTCAACCCTTTTGGCCTCTGCGTCAACCCTCTGATGCTTTGTGCATGCTCTCTGGCCCTTTGCATCACTCACGCAGGCCCTTTGGCCCTCTGCGTAGCTTCTGTTGGCTTTGCGTTTGCCTCTCTGCCTTTGCGCTGGTCTTCCGACACTATCTCTGCCTCTCTAATATGCACTCACCACTCCTCGTTGCAACTCAGATCACTCGTTCGATTTCTCTTAGTAAACCCCGCTCTAGAAAATCAAATTGACTAATCAACTTCGTGTGTCTTCAACTGACCCTCAAGCCTCCCCTTATACTTTTTTTGTTGAGTCTTCAACGGCTGAGATTACATCTCTAATCAACGACTAAGATTAGATTTGGCTTGATCCATGTCATTTAGAACCTCTCACCCAATTTTATATTAATACCCATTAATATTTTTATTTTCCTAAGTTTAGACTTAGGAACCCATTAAAAATATAAATTATTTTAATATCTCTCTAACTGGGTGGAATTTCCCCAAATCATTTCTGGGTCTTGGAGATCTCATGTGCTTTAGCCTCTCCACCAATTTTCATGGCTAGAGCACATCCGATGCCACCCTAAATCAACACTCCCTCTTAGCGAGGAATGTGCTCTAGTAATGCTCCTCCACTGAATATCACCCTGATCATCCGACACTAGTACCTGTGTTGATGTTTGGCCTTTTTGGCAAACATCTTGTGCATTGCTTCATCTTGTACTGTTGCCATGGCTCTACCACTGCCATTGCTACATCTGTACGGCATCTCCTCTGCATCTGTGCTGCTGCTGGTCCTTTCTCTCCACACTGCATCTGCATTGCAACCCTCTCTCATCATGTTGCATCGTGCTACCATAGCATTATCACTGTTACTGCTACACTGCAACTCAGTTACTGAGACGAAGGTAATTGATCTACCCAACTACTGACATCCTTGTCAGGCTAGAAGCCCGCCTGATGCTGAAGCTCTCTTTGCTGCTATCCTGTGCTTCCTCTGCTGCCTCTATGCTGCTGCAACAACTCTGTGCCTCTCGCACTGTTGTAACCTCTTCTGTGCCTCTCGCACTGCTGCAACCCTCTCTGCGTTACCAGGGACCACTGCACTCTAGTATAGTTTTGTTGCTCCATCCGCATTCGCTACTACTGACATTCGTCATCCTGCTACTGTCTCTCGGGGCTCCCGTAGCCAAATATGATCCAAGAGTTTGGGTACCTCAAGGATCGTACCCCACATCTCCTGTAGTCTTGACTACAGCTCGATGTCACCCCACCTCTTCTCTAGAGGTACATGAGCACTCATGGCACAATCGTCATCATCCTCTACCTCCTTCTCTGCCTTAGCTGGTGTTGCCTTGGAGTCAAAAGCCTCTCCATTATCCTTCTTCTTGGGACATTGGGTTGCATAATGGCCCAACTCCCCACAGTTAAAGCACTTAATCTTGGAGATGTCCTTCTTCTTCCTCTTCCCTTGTTGCTCCGCAGATGCCAGAGCTGCATCCTCTTCCTCCTCTTTCTTGACTTGGGCTCCTTTGCCGCACTTCCTGCCATGGTCAACCGTCTGATCTCTTCTTGGCGAAGAGATGCCCATAATTCTTCCCATCTTGGGAGATTCTCTCTGCCGAAAATGCTTTGGATGAATGTCTCCTACTTCTCGGAGACTACGTTCAGGGCGATCCTCACCATTAATTCTTGATCTGGCGTGGCCCCTATGTAAGTCAGTTGGTCCCGAATCTCCTGCAACCTGCTGAGGAAGTGATTTATCTGCTCCCCCTTCTGCATCTGATACGACCGCAACTGATTCTCCAGTAGCATCTTCCTCTGCACAAAAGTGCCTCGCTACAATGTCGTTAAGGTATCCCATGTTTCCTTTACCGTATTCTTCTTAGCAATATGTTGAACTACATGATCCTTGACCCCATCAAGGATTATGCACTTTGCCTTGGCCATCGCATCCTCATACCTTTTGTTATCAGCTGGGTCGACTGGGATAGCCATGGTTCTCAAGGCGAAGGCCTTGATGCAATGTCTATCCAGAACAGACGGGATCCTGGCCTTCCAGATGACAAAGTTGGATGCTCCGTCCAACCTGCCTTGATCCCTCAGTCTGTTCATGGCCATCTCTGCTCTTCTTTTCGACTCCTCTAAGTTTCTACTTCTCTCTTGGAAGTTCTCTCTTCGACTTCCTCTGAGTCTCTACTTCCCTCTTGGAAGTTCTCTTCTAGACTCCTTCCGAGTCTTGATTTCCTTCATGGAAATCCTTCTACCAAAAGTCGAATCGTACCTCTCTGATCCTCTTTTCTTCTGCAACATTGATTTGGATTTCTTGGCTAGAAATCCGCCTAGGTAACAATTCCCTCTACGTTGGTTTTGTCTCGTTAGGTATTGTTCTGCCTCGACAACAACAACACCCCACTAGCTTCACACTCCACAATCTGCCCACAGCTTCCTATGCCCCAGCAACTGAAGAAACTGAGCCTCTTGGCTTTGCGCAATCCTGACAAGGCTAAATTACTCCTCTGGCCAACTGCGTCACTCCTACCTGGCTGAGCAGGATGATGTGGCTCCTCATGAGCCCTTCTGCCTTCTTCTACCTTTGCGCTGGCCCTCTTTCTTGCTCGAAATGATGACGCAAGCCCTCTGCATCACTCCTTCTCTACTGCTTTCTTCTTAGGAACAACTTTGTCACTCGGGATAACTGTTTCTGCTGCAAATTCTCTGATTCAGCTGGTGCCTTTAGCTCTCCTGTGATATGCAACGCTCTGATACCATGTTGAAATTTCTAAGTCTAACTCGTTAGAAATTTTCCTGCACTATCTAGTTTATTTCTCCTACTTGTTTAATTACTAAACAAGTTATTTAACATTATAAATACTGAAATAAACACAATGCAGTCTCAACCATCTACATATCATCAACTGAAAGAAATAGACAAACACACAAGGGACACCGTTATTTTTGGACAATCGTCACTGGAAAAGCCCAACTTGGGAAAACCAGTGCAGCAGTTCCGAGGGTTTTATTATCAAGCAACTTTTCTTGAGTACAACTGGGTGCCAAACTGGCTCACCCTACAGAGAAATCAATTTGGCAGTAATACCTCTCTTTGGAAGCAGATATTAGAAAAGTCTGCTCCACGGAAACTCTCCAACTCCTCTCTGAGGCACTGCTTCAACCCTCCTGGCCTCTGCGTCAACCTGAAACTCTCTATGTCAGCCCTCTGATGCTCTGCGCAGGCTCTCTGGCCCTCTGCGTCACTTCTACAGCCTCTGCATCACTTACGCAAGTCCTCTGGCCCTCGGTGTAGCTTCTGTTGGCTCTGCGCCTACCTCTCTGCCTCTACACTGGTCTTCCAGCACTATCTCTGCCTCTCTGCTATGCACTCGCTACCCTTCATTGCAACTCTGATCACTAGTTCGGTTTCTCTTAGCGAACCCCGCTCTAAAAAATCGAACCAACTGATCAACTTGGTGTGTCTCCAACTGACTCTCAAGCCTCCTCTTATACTTTTTCTGTTGAATCGTCAACTACTGAGATTACATCTTTAATCAATGACTAAGATTAGATTTGGCTTGATCCATGTCATTTAGAACCTTCTCACCCAGTTTTATATTAATACCCATTAACATTTTTATTTTCCTAAGTTTAGACTTAGGAACCCATTAAAAATATTAATTATTTTAATATCTCTCTAATTGGGTGGAATTTCCCCAAATCATTTCTGGGTCTTGGAGATCTCATATGCTTTAGCCTCTCCACCAATTTTCACGGCTAGAGCACATCCGATGCTACCACAAATCAACAGTTGCTGGGTAACAAGCTGAAACAATATGATAATTTTTTTTTTCCGAGGGGTTACCCACTTGGTTGGGTAATGGGAACCAATGGAGTACATAGCTTAGGGGGGTTGTTGAAATCTTTGGAGGCTTGTAGAAGCATTGGACACACCTCATGGAGCACCCTTGCATTTGGAACCTTTGTGGAGGACATGACCTTGGAGCTTGATGTTGATGTTTGTAGCTTGGGTAGATACTTCTGCACAGGCCTTGTATCTAGGCATGTAGAAGTCGCCCACATTCTCCTTGGAACTGCTCAAGTGTGAGTAAGATTGCTACGTAACTTAGCCTAAGTCCAACTTGGGAAAAAGCACATTATTATGTTGGCTTATCAAGTTAAAAGAAACTTAAGAAATGTAAATAATTAACTTTAGTAATAAGTTTTAATCTCAACTCTTGATCTTGAGTGAGGCAAGATCTAATCTCGATCATTAATCAGTTTGAAGATTAAGGTTAGTCTTAGGTATTTAACTCAATGTAAAGTTATAAAAGCAAGGTTAAGGAGAGGAGAAAGACACATTACAACAACACAAGATTGAGAGAGGCATCTCAACAAAAAATTTGTTGGGTCCGATGGAGTGTCGAGAGGCTGGGGGTCTAGATTTGCAGAGAAAATTGAGCATCAAACTAGTGCAAATCTGTTGGATCAAATAGAAAATTATTTTGTATTCTGTGTTTTCTTAGTGGGGGCATTATCCTAGGACGAGAGCTCTAGTAGGTTTTGAATCATTGTTAATGATGAATTGATTTGATTGGGTAAAATTTGTTTGTTGGTCGTTATATTTTTGCTTTTGTTGAATGTTAAGAACTTACCCATGCCTTTATTCAATAGATTTGTAATCTGCTAGGGCATTAAAGTGCTAGTTGTTGTTGAAATATGTAACTAGGTTCAGTCTTCATAATGACACATGTAATCATGATTTTATGTAAAGAGAAATTAAATTATTATTGTTATACTTGAGGCATGGGTTTCATGCTCAAGGTTATTTGTTTTATAGGTCAAGCACCCATTGAGTGCTTCTAGGACTTGTCATTGAGTCTACAAGTCAATTGAGTCATTGTCATGTATGGAATACCCTTTTGGGCTTGTTACATATTGTAAAGAAAGATTTATTTGAGTCAAATTAGAGTTAAAGACCCTCCAAGAGCTCGTCGTAGTGTTACAACAAGTCACCTTTCAAAAGGATGACAAGTCAACGTACAAGTGGATCAAGTCGGCGACGACCTATTAGGGCAACCTATGAATCCTATATATAGCGAGCTCGGCCTCATTTGTAAAGGCATCAATCAAGTTTATTTTGAAGGACAAGAAGCGCGAGTATATCCAACGAAAGAGAGAGAATCTAAGGAGTAGAAAAGTGAAGTTTAGAAGAATTTTTTTTCGGCCATACACCTCACACATGCGAGATATTTAGGGCTACTTTCTGTTGCAGTGAAGATAAAAAATTACAGTCACTTCGGGAGGCCAAAACTAGGATTGTCAAGGAAGAAGGATCATCCCAAGAGAAGAAGAGAAGACTTGCAAATCTGCCCTAATTTGTCCACACGTGTGAAACCACAGAGATTATAGGCAAGCTGAGAGTTGCAAAACTGTGATAGACGCTGAAAATTTGAAAAGAAGCCGAAATCTGTAGTGTTGCAACAAGTTTGATTGGCGTTGACTTTGTGGAAGAAAAGCTGATCAAAGAACTGATTTGACTTGGTCTTGGAGGGGTCTTGGTCAAGGGTCATATGTCTTGGAATTCGTTAATTGAAGCTCTATGAGAAGAGAAGAATTCTTGTGGGTTTTCCTCTCAACATGAGAGGTTTTGGCCTTGGCTGATAGCTTGTATCTTGTGTCCCTTGTCTTATTGTTCTTTATTGTTTTGGTAGTTGTTTGATGATAAGAACACTAATTATAATCAAGTAAATGAAGAAGTTAATTAAGTCAAGTAAAATATATCACAAGCAGTTATCAAAGTAAGAGAAATCACCTAATCTAGCTGACCTAGATTTCTAAAAAATTGCTAGGTTAGAAAAATAACACTTGATTTGTGTACCCTTGGAGTGTAGTGCTCCAGATGTGTGAGCCTACATGTGTTATTATAGGTTGCTTCTAAGGGCACTGGCCCACATATGTATCGTTGGCCTCCAATACCTCATTAATGTATACAAGGAGAGAGTTCATTAATTCATTCATTCTTATTACTCGTGTTAGAGATGTGACTAGGACCGCACCACCTCTTCTTTGTCTTGGATGATCTTATGTACTTGATCTCTCTTTCTCTCTCTCTCTCTTTCTTAGAGTCACTAAGGTTTCTTTGAGCTTATTGACTATGGTTATGGCTTCATCCCTTGGAGATTTGGCGATTAGGGTTTTTTGATGAAGCCTTAGGTTGTACTTGTTGAAGTGTAAAAGGAGAGGACATGTTTTTCCTTGGAGGACATTCTTTGCGATGCATGCTTGTTGGACCTCTTTGGTGTGACTTGTTAGTGTCAGTATATGTATACTTCCATCAAGGATCAAATTTGCTCTTTGCATTTTCATTTTAGGTGTCTCATACTGAATTTTGGATCATTCCATAGGTCATGTTAAAATGGTCGACTGATGGTTGTCTTTTTCTTAGAAAATCAAATCTTCCCTCATGAGGTACATTTGCTGACCCATTTCCATGTATTCAGTTGAGGTTTCAAGTATGTTACGATAGGTGTCAAGGCAGTTGTCTCTCCATTAGGTTTTAGGGTTCATTTCCAAGGTATTTCCATTAGGTCTTAGGGTTCATTTCCAAGGTCAAAAGCATGATTTCAAGTGTAAATAAAGGGCAACAAAGGTATGAGGATGACCAATAAACAAAGAGTAATTGCCAATAAGTCATAATGATTGTATAAAGATCTTTTGTCACTAACGTAATTTTCATCTCAAAAAACATGTTTTTGAGATGAAAACAGAGTATTTTTGGTTGATTTATATTCTTTTGATGTAATTCAATTCATTTTATGTAATAATTGTTCCTAGCTGCCCCAAACATGTCTCCTTGCTGCAAGAAAATGAAACCACTGAAAAAATCAATTCAGTCCAAGCATCATCCACCTGAAAAGAGACAAAGAGTATTAAACAAAGAATTAGAGGAAAGAAGAAAAGGTTCCAAAACATTAGAAAGTGGGTTTTTCTAATGAAAAATCAAAATCAATCTCTATATAAGATGTCACACTCCTTTTCTAAACTCATCACTCTCATTTGACAAAGAGAAAGAAAAGCATTGAAGAAGAGAGGGGAATTGAGGCCAATTGTTGGCTAAGGAAAAGAGGCGCTGTGCATAGGAGATATGGTGTTGTGCACAGAGGCCGGAGCGCTGTGCATAGGAGTGGAGCGCTGCGCATAGGGCAGTTTCTCCAGTGCAAATTTGAACGGTGCTGCGCATAGAGCCGGAGCGCTATGCACCTGTAGTTGGTGCTTGCGCATAGGGCCGACAAGTGCCAAAACACTCTGCAATCCACTCAAAATGTGTTGTTTGCTTTCTATAGCCTATAAACAAGTAAGTGTGATCTCTAAGCTATCCTCTTGGCATTCAATTCATTAGTTTGAAGTTGGTTTGCTATTTCGAAAATCAAACCCTAGATTGCCTACAAATCCCTCCTATACATCCCTCCACCTATTCCTTGAACCCTAATCTGCTCCATGTCCCTTTCACCCTAATTCCCTCAAACAAATCCCTCCATATCCCTTATTTCCTAATGCCCAAAGCAAAATCCTAAAACCCTATTTACTAAACAACCCCTATCAAAAAAGAATACTCTCCCTCTCATTTTAATATTATATATATTCCATCCTACACCACATAAGTTCATCTCCCCTTTCTCTATCCCTAAATCACCAATACATACTCCTTCATTACCTTCTCTAGGGTTACACAGCTCCAAAATTTGATAAACATGGACTAAGAGGATAGAGATTATGAGGAGGAAAATAGTGGCAGTGAGAGTTTGGGAGATGAACCTCAGCATCAGAGAAAACCACACAAGGGAGGCAGAATTATCAGGGAGGAACCATCAAACATTAGAGAGTTACAGGCTTCTCATATGACTGTCATTTGTTTTAGGCATCTAGGGTGTTATTAGTTTTGTGAGAAGGTGGAAAGAGTCCAACATTATCTTGAGCTGACTAGGCTTTTTGTAGCCAATCTCAGTGATAACAAGCTAACTCTTGCCAGGGTGACATTTATAGTTTCATCCTCCATCATCGTTGATGCTACAAGAATTCCAAATGTGGGGGAAAAATGGTAGAAGGCACAAGATTTGGATGAGCACTACTATGAGCCATACATCAAACCCAGGTACATGAATGAAAAGAAGAGGACCTTTCTTTTTAGGGTCCTTGAAGACAAGTATGCCCTTATGATGAGGATCATTATGAAGTATTTTACATTTGAGGGCAGATTTTCTAGATTGTACACCTATCATATTAGGCTTCTTATACACTTCACAAGAGTGAAAATGTTGAACATCCCATATTTCTTATTCATGAACATCGAGAAGATGGCCTATATTGTACAAAAAAGGCCATACCCCCAGCAGATGAGGGGCTAGGAAGTTGTTTGCAGTAGATAGGCAAGTGTTTACTCCACTTGATGTGGAAGGGGCCTTGCCTTCTTCATTAGCTCATAGGCAAATGCTTGCTCCACAAAATGTGGAAGGGGCTTTGTCGCCTTCATCGACACAACAAGTACAATAGGTGAAACAGCTGCATAAAGGGAAAAAAAAGGTGCTGGAGGAAAGCCTTGATGATGAGGAGAAAAGGGATTTTGATTTGATGGAAGACAATGAACCAGAACAGCCACACATCCATCATGGCTTTGAGATAGTTGACTTGGAGGTCCAAGATGAGGCAATAAACGAAAGCATAACCATAAGGGAAAAAGATGCACAGATCCAAGCACTGATGGGCAACTTGGCGAGAGCCAAGTATGTCATTTCATACCTTGAGCAAGAAAACAAACAGCTAAGTGACAAACAAGTCCTCATGGAGCTGGAACTTCTTAAGGCAAAGAAGCAAAGTGACAAGGGCAAGTCAGTAATGCAAGAGGAAGAAACACCGGCTACCTTGACTACAAAACAAAGAATTGAGAAGGAAGTTGAGGAGGATAGAGAAACTTGGCTTGACAGGGTAAATTTGCATTTTGGAGAAGCTGCTACAAAAGGCCAACAGGGATAGAAGAATTTGGCAATTTTTGACACAAATTTTGGCTCTATGCACAGTGCCACTGGTGCTGCGCTTTTCCTAGGTGCATCCAATGAGGGAATGGTCAACATTTTTGGATTCATAATGATGAGTACATACACCCTGAGCATTTCTAAGCTTTTGGAGCAAAACTAGTCAACCAAAAGGTCAAAAAACACCCAAAACATGACCTTTCTGCCCTTTTTTGGACACACAGAAGCAGTCTTGGGAGAATCAGTTTTTGAGGGGTCAAATGAGCTTCAAATGAAAAAATTCAAGATGTCTGGAAAGAAGATTTGAAGAGATTTCCAATGAGCTATCATGAGCTTAATTTGGACACCGGAAAGGCCTCCAAAATGGCCCTGCAAAAAGCGCTGTGCATAGAGCTTGGGCGCTGCGCATAGGAGAAAAATTGCGCTGGGTTTCCATTTCTCTGTGCCTTGACTGTAATTTTGGGTTTCCTCTCATGGATGGTGTTTTACTGATGTAAATGATGACCAGGCATGTAAATATAATAAGTACTAGAAGGTAGATTCATTAGATTAAAAGTTATCTTGAGGACAAATGAATCAGTTTCCTCACTTTTAGAGGCAAGTTGTTAGGATGCCTAGTTTCCAGTTTTTTGTTCAGTTTTGGTTAGATTAGTTCCTCACTTAGGGATTCGACCCTTGAGGATGGGAGGAGGTTGAATCAATGTCTATGTCTTCTTCCCCTTTCTCATTGTAAAGGGTTGGACTCAGTGGGATGCTTATGCATTGAGTAGACATCATTTTGTATCAGTTTTAGTAGGAGATTAATGAAAAGTTGCTGCTATTTCTTTGGGATCCATGTGGTATGATGTTCAATTCAGTTTTCTCTATTGTGATCATATGTTAGAATGTTTTTTGTACTTCATCAATCATTTCATTACTTTTAAGTGGATGTTTTCAAGTTGATAGGCAAAACCCATAATATTTATGCTTTGTTTTGGGAAAATATTCACAGTCTATGTTTTCTTTAGTTTAGGAAGAATCCATGTTGCTTACATGCTCTTTCTAGCTCCTCACCTGTCTTGAATCACCTCACCCATCAAACCCTAGAGTGTTGAGCGTTGTGCCTACCTTGCCCCATCGAGACCCTGCAATTTTGACCTAATTTCCTTGCCCTAACTGTTTGGCTCCTCCTGATCTAGCAAAATCCTTCAAAATCAAATCAACCCTTGTGCTACTATACCTAGCCTAATATTATTTTCTTGATCCAGTCATCTTGGCTGAGATCCTTATGGAGAGTCCTCTCCTGGCCTAGTAGGGCTAGCTATTTGGCTAAGCGTGGTTTGTGGTTACCCTGGCATTGCCTTCTTTTAGCCTGAGGTTCAATCTAGGTGATAACATGACGTAAGGTTTTCATGGTTTTCCCTAGATAGGGTTTTAGAGAGGTAGAGGATTGCACTAGCCTTGTGATAAGGCTATCGAATGGACATGAATTTAATCTTTGTGCATATTAATAAACTTTTTAGATGTCCAATACTTGTTTAAATTAGAGTTTTTATTTTCAACCATATTTATTTTTCATAGATTGTGATTTCTAGCACTATATGTCTTGCTGATTTAACATAAGTGAAAGGTCATTATGGTAAGAAATTTAACAATATAATTGAAGAATATAAGGATTGATGTACTGCTGTTTTTACAGCTTCCATAAGTGCTTCTCAGATCTTGTTTATGCATGATAAGATTGTCATAGAGGTTGAAAATTATATGAACACATTGGTATCTTTTCTCTCAATTTTCCTAGTGAATTGGGGTTGTTAAGAGTTGAAATATTGTTCATTGTTGCTTCTTTTTTAATTGTATTTGGTAAGACGTATAGCTGGAAATTCACCTGGTTAAGATCCGAGGAAGCTTTATTTCTGAATTCTTCATATAGCAGAAATTTCTATAGCATAAGATTAAAAAATGACACATTTCTCTTATGGGAATGGTTTTTGATCTGAAATGGATCCTACCAAGCAAATGGTTGTAAGCCTTATTGCTTGCAAGTGAAATTCAACAATTAAGCAAGACTAGATAAACTATTATGATCATGAAAATGTAAGAGTAAATAAGACAAAAGAGAGAAATAAAAGAAAATTAATAATAGGAGATAAAATATTGAGGAATGGGAAATGAAAGGTCATGCTTGTTGGCCCTTCTGTTACCCCATGTCCCCCAATTTGTTCCTATACTTTCACTCTTAAAAGGTCTTTTGGCCAAGGAGAGTGTTAGTTTTTTTAGCATCAGAGGTGTTGTAATCTCGAAACTTTGTGGAGAGGCCAAAACACATGATCTACATAACCCAGAAATCGTTTATGGAAATTCCACCTAGAAATGTTTCAATTAGATTATTAACCTACTTTTTTTTAATGTTTTTAAAGTCTAAATCTAGGAAATCTGATTAATTAATTAGAATTAATTGAGATAAGGTATAAATCATCTAGAAACTCACATTGATAAACTCTGATATGATCTTGGCACTTGATTAAGTTTTAATCTTGGCCATTGGAGCTCCAACGGAGGATGTTGATGAGTAGATGGAGAACACACTTGAGACACTTGTGGGAACCATAGGGAGTTTGATTTTCTAGAGGTAGTAGCTGGAGGAGTTCGAGCTTTAGAAGGAAGCAAAGACAGTAAAGCCGGATGAAGATTTCCAGATCTGGTGAGTGCATTTGTAGAGAGGTCGAAAGAGGTTTCATTCGACAGTTCAATTTGTTGAGGAAGGAAGATGTTTTTAGTTCCAAAGGTCGGGTAGAGGTTCCAGAGGGCCAGAGAAGCATTTTCCACAGTAGCAAGCAAGACGACTTGATTTTTAGTGGTTCTGGGTTGTTGAGAATCTCTACTGGAGATGTCTCTGCTGCTCCCTCAATTCTCCGCCTTGTTTGGCTCGAACCTTCTTCATGCATTATGTTGGGTATGTGTCATGTTCTTTCCATGACTAGCTCGATGTGCATGGGATCTCTGGGCAGTGCCCTGGGATTTTTTTTTTTTATGCAGACTCAAGGATTGGGGGCAGACCCAAACATGGTGGGCGTACCTACCCATGGTTTTGTGCATGGGGTTTGCACATGGTTTTGGGCATGATGGTTTTCTACCCATGATATTTTGTAGATCCTGTCAAGGGAACTAAGATTATATTCTAATCTAGGGTTAGAAGATTGAGGTTTATGGATGCTTTGGCATGTATATATATGTATTGTTACATTAAAAGGAATATAATGGAAAATCAATCTGGTAGTCTCGATTTTGGGATCCAGGGGAAAATCTTTTTGTATATTTGTTATGAATATAATTTATATAAAAATAATAAAATTAATGTAAACAATAATAATTATAATTAATACTAATTAGCTTGTAATTAGTTAATGAATAGGCATGTCTATAGAGATATGGCCCATCGTGAAAGGGTACTTGCCTAGGTATATAAATAGAACCCTTAGTTATAATCAAACCATCTCATCAATTCTATTTACATTACTTAATATACATGTCCTAGTATGGATGTTTACGTCTTCCAAATGTTTTGAAGCTTACTCTGTTGCATATACAAACTTTGTTCGTTACATTGGTATCAGAGCCACATTCTCTGATCTTGGCCATTGACCATTAAATTCTTTGTCGACGTAGTTGTCGTCGTGATCTAGTGTTTCGCTATATAGTTGGAGGTTCTCCATTTTGTCGGTTTCGCTATGAAGCCTTCGGCCATAAAATTACTAAAAAAAGAGAAAAAAAAAGAAGTCGAAAAAAAATATTAAAAAAAGAGCATATATATTGAAAAACTAAGTAAAGAAAATAATTAAAAAAAAGACTTCAAAAATTTATTGAAAAAATTATTATATATATAATAAAAATATTATTTTAAAAGAAATATAAAAAAAATTATAAATAAATAAATAAAAAGAAGAGCGACTTACTTGGGTTGTCCGTAGTCACTGTCGCAAGATGTTGCCCCCTCGACTAGCCGTCTTCTTCTCGAGTTGCCGCCTCGATTCATCTACAATTGACAATACCAAACAGAAACCAACCCACTGGCTTGTCGCCACTGGGTTTTCTCACCGCTGCTGCTTCTTTTAGCCTGCCAACGCCTCTCTGCTAGAACAATCATCTTTCTCGAATTTCTATCCACCATTTTTGTACCATTTGCTACACATTCAGTAGAGACACCCATTTGTCGCAGTCCAACACATTTCTAACATACCTATATGGTTTAATTTTTTTGTTTTGTTTACCATACAAACAAATCGTCAACTTTATAGATCGCGCCTTTGTAATTGTTGACCATACCATCTCCACTAGCCACCACCATCTAGATTACAATCGTCATACAGATCAACGAAAGTCACAGTATAAAATTGCAGTTTTTACATTTTCGTATAGGTTAGAGTTAAAGTCGTTACTACCGCTGACGAGCAAGATAAGGACACACCTGTAGCCAACCATTGTGACCATTGGATACTAATAGTTTAATTTGACCAATTGAAGTGTTGAAGAACATACAAATATTTAATTAAAGTTTATAAGGGTATAAAGAAGTCAAATGATATACTTTCCAAGAAAAGGAAAAGAAAAGAAAGAGGGCTTACACATATTTATAAGGTCAAAAAAAAGGGAGAAGTATTGTTTTCAAGTTGAAAAGAAAATAAACACACTTAGTTTAAAAGTAGAAAAAAGGAAATATTGAAGTCATTCCTAAAATATTTTAGTGGAATTCAAAAAAATAAAATAAATAAATAAAAAGTAAAGGGAATTTTTTAAATTAAAGTGAATTTCGACCCAAGGAATCCAAAAAGAATGGCACTTGAGTTCAACCAACAAGTCAACATTTTGGACCAAATGTCCATTTTGTGAAGTGAGGTTTGAGTACCATTTTTGCAAAACTTGTGGAAAAATATTTACTTTGGATGAATTAAAAGATTGAAAGAAGAGCTTGTATAACTCCAACAAAAAAATGAGGCATCATAAAAGAAATATAAGGATCTTGAAGATCGATTTTATGAAGAATAAACAAAAAGTAATGAAGAAATTTGGTGTCTAAGGGATCACTATGAAAAATTACTTTCACAGATAAAAAAGTCCAAGGTTAAGAAATAAAGTCTAAAACAAGAAAATGAAAGTTCTGAGAAGGAACTAAAGGAGAGTCTATCAGGCAAAGAAGAAGAAAGTTCGTGCTTAAAACCCTTAACCAAATGTTATTAGAACAAATCAAAGATTTAAAAGATGAGAAACTTAAAAATAAGATTGATGAATCAAAAACTCAAGAACTCATACGTCTCAAAAACCATAATCAAAGCCTACTCACTCAAATTAAGAAACTTAAGGATGATAAGGAATCATTAAAAAACAAGTTAGAAGAACTGCTCATGAAGGAAGTGTTGAAGTCATTAGATGTAACTGTCCAAATTGAAGAAAAAGGAACAAATACCGATCCTGTCAATATCACAACTCAACAAGAGGATAAACCAATAGAAGTTAAACATATTTAGATGTTGCAGTTCAAACAATGGAAATTCCAAGTGATAACTTAGTAACCAACTCAACAATGATAGTACCTGAAGTAAATCAGGGAATTGCCACGCACATGATAAAGAAAAATCAAACTACAAGAAGTCCTTATTGACATTCGAATCACATGAGTAGACAACTAAGTCAGTGTACATATTTGAACCATTCAAAACATAAACAACAAATTTATGTTCCAAGGAGTACTGAAGTTTGCAGAATCCAGTTCTATGATAACAATTCATTACAAATTTCCAGTGATAGGAAGATTCCACAAAAGATTAATCTAGGATGGTTAGATCCATTCTTAGTCTGACACTCTGAGGATCATATCGTCTTGTATCAACAAAGATGAAAGTTTTGAGATGAGAAGATATTCAAAATGAGAAAAGAAGTCAAGCCCTTTCATCAATAAGTTTTGAAGACAGCTTTTTGAAGAGGAAGGCAATGTTATGAATATAATTTCTATAAAAATAATAAAATCAATGTAAACAATAATAATCATAATTAATGATTAATTAGCTAGTAATTAGTTAATGAAGAGACATGTCTCTAGAGACATGGCCCATCGTGAAAGGGTACCTGCCTAGGTATATATACAAGGCCCTCAGTTTTAATCAAATTATCTCATCAATTCTATTTACATTATTTAATATACATTACTTGTCCTACTATGGATGTTTACGTCTTCCAAGTGTTTTGAAGATTACTCCGCTGCATATACGAACTTTGTTCGTTATAATATTTGTTTTTTGTCCTATTATGGATGTTTACGTCTTCCAAGTGTTTTGAAGATTACTCCGT
Source organism: Pinus taeda (assembly GCA_000404065.3). Classification (NCBI taxonomy): domain Eukaryota; kingdom Viridiplantae; phylum Streptophyta; class Pinopsida; order Pinales; family Pinaceae; genus Pinus; species Pinus taeda. The sequence goes on along the minus strand of APFE030261023.1, from coordinate 23,512 downwards.
TGCATATACGAACTTTGCTCGTTACAATATTTGTTTTATGTTCTTGCCATTGTATATTCTGTTTAAGAATTCGTTTGCAGGTAATTTTTGTACATGGTTAAAACCTACACACTGGATAGCTTGATCTGTCGAAGGAACTCACTTTCCTAGCTTTAGCTGGCTCTCGCAAAATGTGATCTGTGTCTTGCTCCAACCCAATTGACTTCCTCTTATAATCTCCAGTTGGATCACCAACGACCACGATTAAGTTCTTATCGATGGCTGAGATCATTTCTGAGTTGGTCCATGTGAGTTTCTAGAGAAATCTCACCTTTCCCAATCAATAGTTGTTAATTAATCATTTCCCTAAGTTAGACTTAGGAAAAATTAATTATTGATTAATTAACTTAATTGAGCCATCTCTAGGTGGATTTTCCGTAAATGATTTATGGGTTTTGGATTCCTAGTGTTTCTTAGCCTCACTGACCAAAGTCGAGACTAGAACACCATCTGATGCTACAAAATCTAACGCTCCCTCTTAGCGAGGAAGGTGTTCACCTAGTCTCCATTACATTCTCCATACACACTGTTACTGATGTTTGACAACTGTGACAACCTACCACTGCTCACCAAGCCAGTGCGCAACTCCAAATCATCTACCATAACTGTCTTTGAACCATCCTACATTTGCGCTGTTGTTGACATTGCATTGTACCACTTGTACTACTACCAATTCTGCGTTGCGCCGCAACTGATCTCATGCTGTTGCTACTGCTACAACTACTGCAACTAAAACCTAAAATCTGAATCAACTGTGCCACTGAAGTGGCTCTGAAGGTACTTCTTGAGCCTCTGGTTGCTCCTAGCCTCTGCATTGTTCATTGAGTAACTATCTGCACTGCAACTGTTCTACGCCCCTCAGCGTCTGACTGCGCTATCCAACACTGATTCGTCTGGTACTAAACACTGTGGGCGCTTGTAGCAAGGGTATTGATCTAAGAGGAAATACATGTCTGATGCTCTCCTCAAAGGATCCTGCCCAACTCTGTGCAACTTTGGAGTCTAGAGATCAATGTTTCCCCACCTCTCCCCTAGAGGTATAGCTGCATACAAAGTGAAGTCTTCCTCCAATCTGGAGGATAACTGATCAATCTTTGCTGAAGCTGCTGCCTACTGCTGCTTCTCCTTCTTGTCCTTCTTCCTTTGGGGACACTGAGTAGTGTAGTGACCAAACTCACCACACTTGAAGCATTTGACCTTTGCCTGGTCCTTTTTCTTCCCTCCTCTTTGCGAGCCTTGTCCTTTATTGGGACCCTTCTTTGCTTTTTCCTTTGATGCAAGGGTTAGGTTCTCCTCCTCCTTCACACTCTTCAATCGTTTGTTGCTGTCACCGAGACTACTCTTGACTAGAGCAAGTCACATCTCCTCTTGCGTGAAATCTACCCACAATTGATCCCAACCAGTTAGCTGATTTCGTCTAGTAATACCTTGGATGAAAGTAGCCCACTCCTTTGTGAAATCATTTGATGGCTATGTACTATTGTCAATTCTGCTTTACGCCGCAACTGATCTCATGTTGCTTCTGCTGCAACTGCTGCAACTAAAACCTAAAATCTAAGTCAACTGTGCCACTGAAGTAGCTCTGCAGTTACTTCCTAAGTCTCTGGTTGCTGCTAGCCTTTGCATTGTTCACTGAGTAACTATCTGCGCTGCAACTGCTCTACGCCCCTCAGCATCTGACTGCGCCATCCAACATTGGTCCATCTGTTATTGAATACTGTGGGCCCTTGTAGCAAGGGTATTGATCCAAGAGGAAACACCTATGACACTCTCCTCAAAGGATCCTGCCCAACTCTGCGCAACTCTGGAGTCTAGAGATTAATGTTTCCCCACCTCTCTCTTAGAGGTATCTAGAGATCAATGTTTCCCCACCTCTCTCCTAAAGGTGTAGCTGCATACAAAACGAAGTCTTCCTCCAATATAAAGGATAACTGATTAATCTTTGCCGAAGCTGCTGCCTACTCCTGCTTCTCCTTCTTGTCCATCTTCCTTTGAGGACAATGAGTATTGTAGTGACCAAACTCACCACACCTGAAGCATTTGACCTTTGACAGGTCCTTTTTCATCCCTCCTCTTTGCGAGTCTTGTCCCTGATTGGGACCTTTCTTTGCTTTTTCCTTTGATGTAAGGGCTACGTTCTCCTCCTCCTTCACACTCTTCAATCGTTTGTTGCTATCACCAAGACTACTCTTGACTAAAGCAAGTCACGTCTCCACTTGCGTGAAATCTATCCACAATCGATCCCAACCAAGTAGTTGATTTCGTCTGCCCCTCTCATCCCACATCTCATTTTCCATGTCCTTCACGACAATATTCGACACCACATGATCCTTGACCCCATCAAGGATGATGCACTTCGCCTTGGCCATTGCCTCCTCGTACTTCTCATTTTTAGCTGGGTCAACTAGGATCACTATTGTTTTCAAGGCGAAGTCCTTGATGCGATATCTATCTAGAATGGGCAAGATCCTCACCTTCCAGACCAGGAAGTTGGATGCTCCGTCCAACCTATCATGATCTCTCAGTCCATTCACAACCATTATGTTGCTCTTCTTTCGACTCCTCTGAGTCTCTTTACTTCCCTCCTGGAAGTCCTTGGTTCGACTCCCTCTGAGTCTCGATTTCCTTTCTGGAAATCCCTCCTCCTTGGTCTTTCCTTGTTAGGTACTATTCTGACCACAATACCCCACCAGCTTCACTCCACAAATTATCCGTAGCCACCTATACCCCAACTACTTGAAGGACTGAGCCTTTAGGCTTCGCGCAATCACGACACCAACAAAATCTGCACATCCTGGCCACAACGTCGATCCTTCCTGACTGAGAAAGATGATTGGGCACTGCGTAGGTCAGGTCTGCTCCTCTCTGCCTCTGCGCTGATCCTCCTCCTGGCTTGAACTGATGATGCAGGCCCTCTACGTCATCCCTTCCTTGCTGCTTTCTACTAGGAACAACTTCTGTCACTTGTGACAACTGTTACTGCTGCTACTGCTCTACTCGGCTGATGCCTTAAGTTAACTTGTGATTTGCAACCACCCTCTGATACCATGTTGGAATTTCTAAGTTTAACCCGTTAGAAATTCTTCTTGTACTATCTGATTTATTTCTTCCTACTTTTTCAATTACTTAACAAGTTATTTACCATGTAAACACTGAAAATAAATACAAGTGCAATATCAACGCATACAGATCATCCACTGAAAGTAAACAAGCACACAAGTGACACTGTTGTTTTTGTACTAATGTCCTCGGAAAAACCCAATGTGGGAAAACCGGTGCAGCTATTCAAAGGGTTTTATTATTATGCATTTTCAGAATACAACTTGGGTGCTAGAAATGGCTCACCCAACAGAGAATGCCCTTGGTAGTAGTACCTCTCAGTCAGAGATAGATATTCCGGCTAAATCACCGGATGAACTATCCCACAACAACAATGCAACTTCTGCTACTCTGCGTCACTCTGATAGGGACTGCGTCACCCTATTCGGCTCTCTAGTTCCCAGTTTGTCCCACGAAATCCTCCAGCGTTGCCTCTAGGCCCTGCGTCAGCCTCTCTGGCCTTTGCGTAAGCTTTTGGAGCCTCTGCGTTAGCCCCTAGACCCTGCATCTCACACGTTGGCCTCTTTGGCTTTGCGCAACTCCTCGCTGCCTCTGCGTGACCTCTAGCTGGGTTTGCGTCAACCTCTTTAGGCTCTGCGCTGATCCTTTAGGTACTAACTCTATATTCACTGCCCCTCAACTGCAACTCAGATCACTCACTCAATTTCCTCAGCGAACTGTGCCCCAGAAAATCGAATTCTTGATCAACTTGGTGTGTTCGCCACATGACCCTCAAGCCTCCTCTTATACTTTTCTCGTTGGTCCATCAGCAGTTGAGATTAAATCTCTAATCAATGGCTAAGATTAGGTTTCACTTAATCCATGACTTTTGTACCCTTCTAACTCAGTTTGATATTAATTACCCATTAATATTTTATTTTTTCGAAGTTTTGTCTTAGGAACTCTATTAAAAATATTAATTATTTTAATATCTCCCAAACCGGTTAGAATCTGCCCAAACCATTTCTGGGTCTTGGAAATCTCATGTGCCTTAGCCTCTCCGCCAATTTTCATGGCTAGAGCACATCCGATGCTACCCCAAATCAACACTCTCCTGCTTGGCTACCTGCTCTGCGATTCACACTCCTTTCTGGAATGCGTTGTACTGCCTGTTGGTTCTGCCTCAACAACTGGAAATTTCAGATTTCCTTCAAGACTGAAACTGGAAACACTCTGGGAAACTTTGAAAATTCCTTTCTCTGTGTGCTTTTACTCTTCCGCCCAGCACTGATTTGTTGTTGCAAAATCACTGTGCTCAGATCTGCTCAACAAATACTTTGATCTGCTCACCGTAACTTCTTCCCGCAACACCCGCTGGAACTGTTGCTGGGCTATTTGAACTTTTCCTGCTCCTGCAACTGGAAATTGAATCCATGCCCAACAATTCGCACTGCCTGGTTGGACCTCTGCACAGAGCCATAAATTTTGCTCAGAGACTCCCTCTGAAGCTGCAAAAAATCTCCTTCGCTTCTGAGCTCCTGATCTGTGTTCAACACCGCTCTGATACCATGTGAAAATTCGCTTGAAATGTAGCAACTATAATTAATTCTTCTAACTCATAAAATTATGCAGTTTATGTTGTTATGGCAAAATAACGAATTAATCACACTGCAATTTCTTCACAATAAAAATGTTGCAGAAATAAACTGGAAACTGAAAAAATGCTAGCACACAATAAAAATTTGACACAGTTATTTTTGGAAAATTGTCCCTGGAAAAACCCAGTGCGGAAAAACATATTCAACAAATGAGGGTTTTATTATTATGTAGCAGCAAAATTATCTGAGTACAAATCTGGATGGCCAATTGGCTATCCTCCAACAAAATACGCTGGCAAGATATTTGGAGTAATTTCCTCCCTTTGCCAAAATAGATTAGCCTCCTTCTGGCTTGCTTGCACTGCCTGACTGGGTGCTCACACTGCTGGAAATGGGAAAGTCGTACAACCTTTGGAACTCCTCCAACTGGGCTGTCTAGCCTCCGTTTGTCACTAAAAATAAGTTGCTCTGCCTTCTGGGTAATCTCCTAGCTTCCGACAACTCAAACAACTTTCTTTTGACACTTTGGCTGGGGTTTCTGGCTTACTTAGTCTTCCTGGACGAGTTTCCAGCAAAATATTACGGCTTCCCAGCTTCAACTGCTATGCTGCTGAGAATCTTTGCTGGAAATGTCTCTGCTACTCCCTCAATCATCCTTGTCTGGTTCGAACTTTCTTCCTGCACTGGATAGCTCGATATGCCCAAGGAACTCACTCTCCTAGCTTTCGTTGGCTCTCACAAAGTGTGATCCGATGTGTCTTGCTATAACCCCGTGGACCTCCTCTTATAATCTCTACTTGGATTACCAATGGCAATGATTAAGTCCCTATCAATGGCTGAAATCGTTTCTGAGTTGATCCACGTGAGTTTCTAGAGAAATCTCACCTTTCTCAATTAATTGCTGTTAATTAATCATTTTCCTTAAGTTAGACTTAGGAAAAATTTAATTACTGATTAATTAACTTAATTGAGCCATCTCTAGGTCAATTTTCCAGAAACGATTTCTGGGTTTTGGAGTCCTAGTGTTTCATAGCCTCTCTAACCAAAGTCAAGACTAGAACACTGTCCGATGCTATAAAAACTAACATGAGGAAGTAATTCTCTCATGAGTGAGAGGCTCGAATAACTGAGGAGAAGAGGAAAAGGTTGCAACTACAAGATTCAACTGACACTGGTTGGCTGGTCCAATTCTGGCAGGCAAATCGAGATAGGCCAAGCTCTAGAAGGCAGGCTGAGAGTGATCTACAGGCAGGCCAAGAAGGCTGAGAAGTGATCTGTGGGCAGGCCAGAGTGTATGCTGTGAGGAAGAGAAATCTGTAACAACTGAGTGGGGCTGAGTTCCAGCAGGCTGTGAGTGTGCTGGTGTTGGAGGAGGCTGTAATAGCTGAGGCCGAGTTTCAGCAGGCAGGCTGATTAGCTACAGGGGGTGCTGAAACTGTACAAGTCGAATTTCTAAGGGGGCCGAATTGGTACAGGTTCCACTGCTGCATTTTCTATGTAATTTTTCCATGGGTCTAGGCCGTAGATTTCCAGATTTTAATATAAAGTGAGGGGAGATTTATTGGGAAAACATATCTGCTGTCTTGTGGTGATTTCCTGTTTAGTTTTGCGCTGCATATTTTATTTCTGAAAGTTGAGAACACCCATGTATTTATTTTCACAGTTTCAGAATTAATTTAAGTTTAAATTGATTTCTGGGTATAAAATAATTGTGAAAATTCAAAAAAACAAATCAGGTCTGGTGTTAAAAGTTCAACAAGATAAACTATTAAAGGCAATGCAAAATAAGTCAAAAGAGAGAAAAAAGAGAAATAAATGAGAGAAGAAAAATAATAGTAGGAGAGAAAACATTGGGGAATGGGAAATAAAAGGGCATTTGTGTTGGTCTTCCTGTTACCTCAGGTCTCCCTATTTGTCCCATACTTTTTCTCTCAAAGGGTCTTCTGGCCAAGGAGAGAAGGATGCATAAAGAGCCATTAGTTGTATTGGAAACCAGACATTGACAAAATAGATTGAGCAACCATTCGAAGCTGGTTTTCGCATTCGAATTTCCGGGGTAAATGTGGTGTCTATTGTGCCTTGAATGTACAAAGTATTTCTCTATGTATATGAAAGGAATCTGTGTTTAAGTTAGTGGAAGCTCTACTTTGTATTAAAATTGCTGCCTGTAGTTGAATTAATGGTATAATGGTAAATTCCAAATTGTGCTTCTAATTGTTTCACTCAGAATTTCTTTCTCCATTGGAATTTTAAAGAATTTCAACATCCCTGGAATGACCACGATCCATCCAGAGTTCAAATGAAATCGAGGATGGAGAATTACTAGTTTTTGGCCATTTTTTCTATTTCCAGTTCATTGTAACCAACAATTCTCTCCATTCAGACCGTTGGCACTTGCTAAGGCAGTATGCCCCTCCAGCAGCATGCAAGAGCTTGTCGGATGCCGCACACAGGTTGTATGCAGCTGTTGGTGGGGCGTGCTTTGAACCCATGAGATTGTTGGCATCCCCTTGTTTCTTTACTCTTGTGAGGGTTGAGTACTTGGGTGGTGAAATATATAGGAACTTCCATATTAGCCTGTGCATTTGGTTTGCTATTTAGGACCACAGCTCATATTTCCCTTATCCATTACTTCTCAAGTTCTAGAGAGAGCTACCAAATTACCAATTTGGTTTCAGGGTCAGTTGAATTGCACAGTATTATTTATTGATCTGTCTTCAAGCTGTTTTTTATGGCCTGAAATATATTTTATTAGTTGAGGACAGGTGCATGGTTGTGTGTTCGATGAAGTTTCTTGAATGTGGGATTGTTTGGATTTTGAGGAACAACCATAGGAGTGGCACATGGCACAACAAAAAGAGGCTGGAATGTTTCCCGTGTTCCCGTGGCAAGTAGCTTTGTAATAGCTTGACTGTGCAATGCTATTGTCCTTGGCATTGAAATGTTGTTCCCTTATATACAACTGAGAACATATATGCCTATCTAATTGCTGGTTTGAATTGATATATATCTTCCTTGCTGCTGGAGTATTATGAAATAAAGGGGCTGTATAAAACTTTGATTTGGATAGTATTGGTATTTGTTTGCCATAATTCAGAGCTAGAGCATATTAAATCCCCAAATGTCCATTCCAATCTGTTGGAAATACTGTGAGGGGGTGAATCAATATTTCACTTACAATTAGTTAATCATTTTCAGAGCATTAACAATAGATCAAAACAAAAATCATCAACACATCACAAGAACAGTGCACAGGATATTTTTAGTTGGAAACCCTTCTGAGAGAAAAACCACTGAACGCTTTTCTAATATTTTATGAATACAAAAATAATTTCAGCTCCAACTGAATGGGGAAGCCCCAACTTCCTAGTACTCTAGAAAAGCATTCAAGTTTATCAGGTAGCTCCATGTCCTGAAAGGACACCCTGTACCGTACTTTTAACAGCTCCAACTAGAAGGACATTCCAATGGCCTAATTTTATCAGCTGCAGCCTGCAACTGAAAGGATGTTCCAACACCCTGCAAACTCCAACATGCCTAAGCACCACCTTGCCACCCTGAAGTGTTTTCAGGCTCCAACGTGAAGGAAACTTCACTCTTCTGCCTTGGACAACCCTAAAAATATACAAAGAGTAGAGAAATAATTTGTGGGCTCACATACAAACGACAATGACTCACTTACAGAGATAATCAATGAAAAACCCTCTAAGCTAATATGCCCTTCAGATATGCAATGAAGAAACATACTTATTCAAAACTTTAGGACTGCTTCTAACTGATTATCAACTTCACTTCTAAAAAATTCATGCACGTTATGTGTCCAGCCACTGATGTACCTGAAGATGCCTTGAACCTGCTTGCTGCCAAGAATATGTCGAGGATGTCTATTTGCAATACTAATCTGAACTGATCAATATTCTCCAAAACATGACCCAAACAAAACTGCTTCTTGATGATCCTTGTATTATTTCCAAATCTGAACACATCAAACCATACCTCTTGTCACAATGCCAAGCTTTACCTCTGTTGCTCCACGACTTAATTTTGCATTGAAATTTATCCACACAGAATTGAAGAGGATAGCAATTGTGCTCAGAATAGCAGACCCTGAATGCTGCTTCAGCATTGCAATAACAAGCCTTTTGAAAAAAGAAAAACTAGACAGTGACTTCAATCCTTGGTTCCTCAGTGATGTGCCAAAGAAATTCCACCGAATGCCACGGATTAGAAACAGTGGTATAGTCTTCAATACAATTTCTGATGGAGCCGAATTTGTGCCACCAATTAGAGCCTCAGGAAGATGCTAAGCGAAGTCTCAGATAGGTTGAGAATGGCCTCAAAAATATTGTCAAATTTATCCTCAGATACCAGCAAATTGATAACAAGGATACTGTAGTGAAAGACTGATGCCAGCAAATCCTGCTTCAAATGATGCCACAAGATAAGCTTCGGAATTGATTCAAAATATGTATTACATTACAGATTGAAAGGGTCGAATTAATGTGCCATGGGACAGAACAAGGGCTGAATATCTATGTCATGGTGAAGCTACAGGATAGTCCAAACTTCTGTGCTAATGAATTGATTAAAAACCACAGATGTGTTGGAATTTCTAAGTCTAACCCGTTAGAAACCATTGATGTACTTTTTGATTTATTCCTACCTACTTGTTCTGTTAATTAACAAGTTATTTAACATGTAAATACTGGAAATAAATATAAGTACATGCTCAACACATTACAGATCATCAACTGAAGGAAACATAAACAAATACACAAGTGACGCTGTTGCTTTTGGACTAATGTCCCCGGAAAAACCCAACGTGGGAAAATCGGTGCAACTATCTGAGGGTTTGATTTATTAAGCAGTTTCAAAATACAATCTGGGTGCCAAATCCGGCTCACCCAACAGAGAAAAATCTCGGCAGTAGTACCTCTCTACTTGGAAGCAGATATTTCCGCTGAAACCCCAGATAAACACTCCAGCAGCTCCAAAACTCCAATCTGCCCCACAAAATCCCAATGTCAGCATCTCTCTGGCCCAACGTTAGCCCAACGTCACTCTGGCTTGGCCCGCGTCAGTCTCTGGAGGCACTGCGTCAGTCCTCTGGCCCTCTGAGGCACTGCACAGCTCCTGGCTGCCTCTACGTGAGCCCTGGATGGCTCTGTGTGAACCCTTGGCTGCTTCTGCATCCCTCTCTTCGGCTACTGCGCTAATCCCCCTGGTGCTATCTTTGCCTCTCTGCTTCTGTATTCATTGCCCCTCAGCTGCAACTTTAATTACTCTCTCAACTTTCTCAGCAAACCCAGCCCCAGAAAGTCGAACTCTTGATCTCTTGGTGTGTTCTCCATGTGACCCTCAAGCCTCCTCTTATACTTTTCTCATTGACAAATCAACCGCCGAGATTAAGTCCCTAATCAACGACTAAGATTAGATTTGGCTTGATCCATGCCTTTTGGACCATTCTAACATAGTTTTATATTAATTCAGATTAATATTTTATTTTCCCTAAGTTTAGACTTAGGGACTCCATTATAATTCCCAAACTGTTTAGAATCTGCCCAAACCCTTTTTGGGTATTGGAGATCTCATGTGCCTTAGCCTCTCCACCAATTTTTGTGGCTATAGCACATTCGATGCTACCCCAATTCAACACTCCCTCTTAGCGAGGATTGTGATCTAGCAATACTCCTCACTGAGTATCACCTTGATCATCCGGCATGGGTCCCTGTGCTGATGCTAGGCCTGCTGCCCATCATCTTCAATGCTGCATCCCGTATTGCTACCCATGGCCTTGCCACTGCCTTCGCTGCATCCGTACTGCAACTCCCTCTCATCTTGTTGCATCGTGCTGCCCATAGCACTGTCATTGCCAACTGCTACACTGCAACCCAGTTACTGAGAAGTAAGTAACTGATCTCCCAACTCTGACATCTCTGTCAGGCTAGAGACACCTTCGATGCTGAAACTCCCTTTGCCGCTGACAAGTGCTCCCTCTCTGACCTCTGCGCTGCTGCAACAACTCCATGCATCTTGCACTGTTGCACACCTCTCCGTGCCATCTTGCACTGGTACAACACTCCTGTGCTTCTCGCACTGTTGCCTCACACTGTCCTGGGAATCCAACACCGTATCTCCCTCTGTCACTCCATCTGCATCTGTCTCTATTGACATTCGCAGGTACTGCTACTCCTCTTCGGGGCTCCCATAGCAAAGTCTAATCCAAGAGGCTGGGTACCTGGAGGATCCTGCCCCTCATTGCATGTAGTCCGTCTGACTACAACTCGATGTCTCCCCACTTTCGTTCAAGTGGTGTGGGTGCACTCATGGCACAATCATCATTTGTCTCCACTTCCTTCCCTACCCTCGCTGGCGTAGCCTTGGTCTCGAAGGCCTCTCCCTCTCTCTTCTTCCTTGGACACTGAGTCGCATAATGACCCAGCTCCCCGCAGTGGAAGCATTTGACCTTGGAGAGGTCCTTCTTCTTCCGTTTCTCCTGCTTTCCCTCAGATGTTAGGGCAGTATCCACCTCCTACTCCTTGATTTTGATCCCCTTGCCGCTGCTTCCTGCCTTGCTCAGCCTTCTGTTCTCTTCTTGGTGAAGAGAAACCCACATTTCCTCCCAATCTGGAAGGGTTTCCTTGCCCAGTATGCTCCGGACAAACACCTCTCTGTCTTTTGAGACTGCGTTTAGGGTTGTTCTCACCATCAATTCTTGATCCGACGTGGCTTCTATGGAAGTCAGCTGATTTCGGATCTCGTTCAATTGACCGAGGAAGGGGTTGATTTGTTCTCCCTTCTGCATCTTGTATGATCGCAACTGATTTTCTAGTAACATCCTTCTCTGCACATAAGTATGATGGTACAATTTCTTTAGGGCCTCCCACATCTCATTTGCTATTTCCTTTTCGACAATATGTGGTACTACGTGGTCCTTGACCCCGTTAAGAATAATGCTCTTGGCTCTCGCCATTGCCTCCTCGTACTTGTCGTTATCAGTTGGGTCAACTGGGATAGCTATCATCCTCAAGGCGAAGTGCTTGACACGATTCCTGTCTATAACGGATAGGATTCCGGCCTTCCAAACTACGAAGTTTGAGGCTCCGTCTAGTCTGTCCTGGTCTCTTAACCCGTTCACTGCCATCTCATTGCTCCTCTACTTACTTCTTGGAAGTTCTTGGTGTTACTCCCCCTGAGCTTCGATTTCCTTCCTGGAAACCCTTTTGCCAATGTGGAGATGCCCCCACTTCGATTGTTAGTGCAGCTACACCATTGATTTGGATTCCTTAGCTAGAAATCCTCGGTAGCAACTCCCTCCTCCTTGGCCTTGCCCTGTTAGGTACTGTTCTTACTACAGTACCCCACCAGCTTTGCTTTGCAACTTACCCACAGCCTCTTAAACCCCAGCAAACTGAAGGTTAGAGCTCCTAGGCTCTGTGCAATCCCGGCATCGGCAAATCAACTTCCTCAACCAACTGTGTTAGCCCTTCTGGCCTCTACATGGCTCTGCGTGAGCTCGTCTTTGCCTCCCTCAGCCTCTACGCTGCCTCTTCCTGGCTCAATCTTGATGAAGCAGGCACTGCGTCACCCCTTCCTTGCTGCTATTATGCTAGGAACAACTTCTGTCACTCGGGACAACAGTTTTCTGTTGCCGCTGCTCTGCTCGGTTGATGTCCTCAGTTCTCCTGTGATTTGCAACCACGCTATGATACCATGTGTGAATTTCTAAGTCTAACACGTTAGAAACCCTATATGTACTTTTTGATTTATTCCTACGTACTTGTTTTGTTAATTAACAAGTTATTTACCATGTAAATACTGGAAATAAATACTGGAAATAAATACAAGTACATGCTCAACACATTACAAATCATCAATTGAAGAAAACAAAAACAAGCACACATGTGACACGGTTGTTTTTGGACTAATGTCCCTGGAAGAACCCAATGCCGGAAAACCGGTGCAATGATCTGAGGGTTTGATTTATTAAGCAGTTTCAGAATACAATCTGGGTGCCAAATCTGACTCACCCAACAGAGAAAAATCTTGGCAGTAGTACCTCTCTACTCGGAAGCAGATATTCCGGTTGAAACTCCAGATAAACACTCTGACAGCTCCACAGCTCCAATTTGCCCCATGAAATACTAGCGTTAGCCTCTCTTTGGCACAACGTTAGCCCAACGTCACTCTAGCTTGGCCTGCGTCAGTCTCTGGAGGCACTGCGTCAGTCCCTGGAGGCACTACGTCAGTCCTCTGGCCCTCTGCATCACCCACGTTGGCCCTCTGAGGCACTGTGCAGCTCCTAGCTGCCTCTATGTGAGCCCTCGCTGGCTCTGCGTGAGCCCTGGCTGGCTCTGTGTCCCTCTCTCTGGCTAATGTGCTGATCCTTTTGGTGCTATCTCTGCCTCTCTGCTTTTGTATTCACTGCCCCTCTGCTGCAACTCTGATCACTCTCTCAACTTTCTCAGCAAACCCAGCCCCAGAAAGTCGAAATCTTGATCTCTTGGTGTGTTCTCCAAGTGACCCTCAAGCCTCCTCTTATACTTTTCTCGTTGACCAATCAATGGCCGAGATTAAGTCCCTAATCAACAACTAAGATTAGACTTGGCTTGATACATGCTTTTTGGACCATTCTAACACAGTTTTATATTAATTCACATTAATATTTTATTTTCCCTAAGTTTAGACTTAGAGACTCCATTATAAATATTAATTATTTTAATATTTCCCAAACTGTTTATAATCTGCCCAAACCTTTTTTGGGTATTGGAGATCTCATGTGCATTAGCCTCTCCACCAATTTTTGTGCCTAGAGCACATCCGATGCTACCCCAAATCAACAGAGGTAACCCTCAGATCAACCTCATAAGGGCCTTAGATATAACCTATAAGTGCTGCAAATTTAACTCTGACATCAACCTTAGAAGTTTGCTTGAAAACTTGGCCTCAGAAAATCTCATATTAGTCACTGTGTTATGTCAAACTTTGGAGCCTCAGGGTTTGTGCTGGAGTAACCTCACAGAAAGCCCACAAAAACACATCAAAGTATGAACTTCGAATCTCAGATTAGTTTAAAATAACGCTGAATGACCTTAGACAATAGTCAATACCCCAACGAAACCATGAGTCAAAATATAAAGATTAAAAAGCCAAAAGTTTTTCCTGAACTTCGATCTTCTCCCTCAGATTCGCTTGACTACTCAATTGCTGCAAATAGACAAAAATATTTCCATTGGATGCCTCAGAACTTGCAAAATGGAGGGGCAGAAAAATCTAATTTAAAGAGGCCGAAAAGAGAATTCTAGAGGGGTATACCGACTATCATAAGGAGGGAAGCCGACCTTCAGATTAGAAATTCAAATTTAAATCTTCAATTTGATCTTTGGAGACAAAATCCCAACAATATTAGGGCTGACATATCCCTTAAATAAAATTCTCGTTTGCAACCAAGATTGACCTTGAAAAATATTTGATTAAGTTCCTGAATAAAAATTGTTTTTGGCTCCATGAATTAAACAATCATTTAGCCAATTTGTTTCGCTGCCACATCATCTAATTTTGGGGACTTTGATGACAAGAAGAGGGCTCCAACTTTGATCAAGCATATCTCCTCAACCGTGAGGAGTTAGGGGCGTGCAACCTATCGAAGGTGATCCTGACCCCAAAGACCCTAAACTTCCTTGTCATTTTGTCATTGAAAGTGGGGCTTCTTTTGGCTATTGCTTAGGTTGACATCAATGCCAACTATGGTTCAACAATCTCCGCCCTTGTCATTGATGGCAACACATACTCTGCATGCGATCATTGCTCCCCTTGACTACATGCCTCTGATCTTCTCCCCTTGATTTCTCCCCCCTTTGACATCAATGGCAAAGGTTAACTCCCCCTGATGAGATATTTCTTCCTACAACATGCTTGTCTCCCTTTGTTTGCTTGGCTGGATGGAGGGTATATAAATGTGAAGTTAGTAGAATCCCAAGCTTTTGCCGAAGATACTCAAAGGTCTCTTGAGGTAGAGGTTTGGTGAAGATGTCGACAATCTATTCCTTTGACCCAATATACTCTACCTTGATATTCTTCTCTGCAACATGTTCCCAAAGAAAGTGGTATTTAATAGGAATGTGTTTTGTCTTTGAATGCATTACAAGATTCTTGGAGACATTTATGGTGTTGGTTGTTGAAAAGTGTAACTAGGTTCGGTCTTCATAGTTTGTATCATTATGTATTTTATATAAAAAACAAAAAGAGGAAAAAGAAGATTTTTTTTTCAAGCATGTGTTTCATGCTCAAGTCAAATTATTGTTTTATTGAAGCATGTTCTTCATGCTCATTATTATTTGTATTGGTCAAAGTCAAAGGCTTATTTATAGTTTGCAAAAAGAATTTTAAAATATGTAATTTGGTTCAAAATTCCCTCTAGAAGCCAAGTCAGCCTGCTTGTCAAGTTGCCTTTGCCCCTAAAAGACATGTTTGTTCAAACTTCACATGAGATGATCTGAAATATCACAAAGAGGAATAGTGAAGAAGAGTAGGGCCGAAGTTTGAAATTGAAGAAGGGTTTCTCTTGAAGTCTGATTTGTGGACGTTCTGCCTTACCACATCTCTTGTTGAAGATTTGTTGTTGGTCTCTTTCTTATGGATTTGCTATGTAGAAGGAGGCTTTGACTTTGCATCTAGAAGGGTTGGAATCTTTTTGTTGTCATGGGTGTTGGATATCTCACTTTGATTTGATTCTATAAGAAGATAATTTTTTTGGGTTTTCCCCTTGGAGGGGTTTTGCCTTGGCTTGGATCCTATATCTTGTGTTCTTATGATATTCATGTTGTGTACGCTTGATAATTGTTTGATGAAGAACATAATTAAATTAATAAGAAGCCAACAAATTTCACAAGCAATATTTAAAGAAAGATAAATCTAACCTAATTAATAAACCTTCTGATTTCTCAACACTGGTGTTGTCATAGAATAGTGGAATTGGCTCATCAAACTTTACTCGGAGATCCTGCATGGTTTTTGCTTCATCCAGAAGACAACATGCTACTGCTACGATATATTATGGCTTTGTTGTGGACAAGGAGACTGAAGATTGCTTCTTGCCTAACCATGAAACAATTCAATTACCTAAATTAAAGGTTTCTCCAATGGTGCTTTTTCGATCATCAATACTGCCTGCCAAATCTGCATTTGTATAAGTTGTTAGGGCCAATTTATTTCCCTTCGGATACCAGAGTCCAAAATCTATTGTTCCCTTGAGATATTTGAAGATCCTTTTTACTGCAACAACTTAGGATTCTTTTGGCACTGCTTGGAATCTAGCCACCTGCCCAACTGCCTGCATTGCATCTGGTCTTGAAGTTGTCACATTCAATAGATTGCAATCATTGATTTATACAAATGTTGATCTAATTCTTTACATATACCGTTTGTTGTCGCCTGAAGTGTACACCTAAGGTGCAACGTTTAGAACAGGGGCTGTCACCTAAATCCCTATTTACTCCATTTAGACTCTCTCCTAGCTAAGTCAAGGGGGGTAGTTTCTAAGGATGATAATGAAGGAAAACTTGTTGGAACAAGAAGTCTAGGCGATTAAGGGCAAGGGAATTATTATTAGTGTGACTTGATTATTAATTAAAGCAAGTGTGGAGGTTTATGAGCAATGTATATTAAGATAAATGCAATGGAGATCAATGAGGCAGATACGAAATGTAGATGTAACAGACCAGCGCCTGGATACTATGCTCAAATAAATTAAAAAACTTGTTCATTAGTGCAATATACCTCAAGCCACGCGATAAGTAATGCTGCAAAGAAATGTTAGTGCAAGATGCAAGATTGATATGTGAGCAAGAGATGTCTTGCGAGAATGATAAATCAATATATTTCCACAATATAGCAATATCATATGATAAAAATGAGTGGCAAGTAAAAGAGAAATGTAACTTTGCAAGTTGAGGGTGCTCATGCATCAATGATATGCTAATGAGATGCCAAAACTGCAAGATTCCAACAGTATGTAACGAAGCACTGAAAATAATGACATTAATATCAAATGCCTCTAAAAATGTGCTTAGTTGAATGTCCTCCACTTATAGCCAAATGCTTCAATGCTCAGAAGATAAGAACCTCTAATTTTTTTTTTTTTTTTTTGAAGCTCAGATCTTCTCCGCCAACTCCTCCAAATGATTACACCAAATAGTGAGAATGTTATCCGCCAGCCAAAAATAGAAGAAAAATATTTCACCAGTGGATTGACAAATTTTTCAGGCCTTCAATATTTCACACTTGGATAAAGAACCTTTGAAATCAAAGGTGTGTATGACCCCCCTCAGGATTCTGCCAAATAAACCAGATTAGCGCTAGCAAGTGTTGTTGAAAGAGAAATATTTTAAACAATGATTGATAACCTTATGGATCGATCTCTTCAAGCTGCCAAGATAGATCAAACCAAATACACCAAAAAGAAAACCTCAAAGAGATAATCCAGGCCTCAAAAGCTCGCGTCCCAGCTAGATGAAAGGCTTGAAAATTTTATAGATTTTATATGACAAATTATGTGTGATATGTCTAGTTTCAAACCTAGAAATTTATAAATCTTCAAGCTCCTTAAGCTGCTCATATCAGGTGATAGAGATCTAGTCCAGGAGGTCTCAACTTTGAGAAATAACCCAGAAAAGAGTATGCAGCCTTCCCAAAAATTTGTCCCAAGTCTGTAAAACAAACCTGCAAGAGAAAATGCCTCAGGAATTTTTTATAAAAGAAATCCTTGAAGAGTAATTCCAATTTCAGGTACCCCGATCAGAGATGTTTAGCCCTAGATATGCAGGAGGCTCTTAGGTTATCACATTTTTCAGGGTACTACCTTCAGACATGGGCACCAAGAGATCGATTGATACCATTACGTATCCAGACTCCAGATCAGTGAGGATCTGTGGGACCTCACCTTGCCACACGCCTTGCCACACGAGATCTCAGCAGCGGTTCCATCTCAGATCTGTTCCTGGGAGGCAGACTAGGTCCTCCAGCGTGTGAACCCTCCAGGATACGTTTTAGTGGACAGTCTGCACTTGCCATCGGCTATTCATTGGGCCAACAGACTTTGTTGAGTTTCTTCAGTGTCAACAGACTTTGTTGAGTTTCTTCAGTGTTATTCATTCAGCCTCAGATGTTAGGAGAGATGGGCCTGATCCTTAGACCTATTAACTCTTGGATCTTCTTCGCTAGGGCCAGATGTTGATTTACTTCATGCACTGTATCTTTTATAGGAGACTGTTTGGTTCCCCTGCTTTGTACATACATAAGTGTACTCAACAGTCCCTTTGACCTACTTTGTAGTCAACAGTCCCTTTGACCTACTTTGTGGTCATTATTTGCACATAAATATAACTATCTTATCTTATCGTATCTCAAAATGCTTTCGGCTAGGTAAGAAAAGGCTCAGGATTATTAAATTTCGTGAAATTTTTTTATAATTGATTTTCTCAGATTTTAGAACCTCAAACCCTTTAAAAAAATACCTTTCTGAGAAACAAATCTGGGTTTTAGTTGATTGACACCAAAGGCAAAAACGAGCTTCCTAGGGTCTGCTTAGACAAATATGAAATATTATGTTGACTGCTCAATGGTCTGGAGGTATGCGGCTTTCACCAGAAAATTGGAAATAATTTCAGGGGTTTAAACCCTTTTGACCTTTACCACAAATTGATGAAGAAATCCAAAGAAAAGATTCAATTTCTTTTCTGCAAAAACAGTCCAAGGGTTAGACAAATGTTTAGATAAAAATCAGATCCTTTTAGAGCTTGTGTCTCTCAAAAAAATATCGAATAAAACAATAGGGCCTTCTCAGTTGCAGAATCAAAATCAAAATGTTTGGAAAGATTCGATTTCCCTGCAAAACGTCAAAGAATTAATGGCTATTCTCTCGGGCCTGAAAATAATTATCTGAGGGCTCAAGGGAAAAGCTTAAATCTGAATACGGTTTTCACAAAATAATTTGTTCCTCTTCAAAGCCTATGCCTTCTCTTCTTAGTACCTGAGCAAATTACAAAATAGCTACGCGAAAAAATGTACATAAAGGTTATATAAAGGTATGTTTGATTTGTTTAAAATAAAAGATCTAAAAAAAAAATCTATTTACATGAATTCACAAAATATTTCAAAACATATTTAAAAAAATATTTAAAATTTTTAAAATAAAACATTTACAAAAATATTATTCACAAATATTTAAAATGAGGCGAGCTCTTTAAGTAGCATATTTATCCATTAATGCTCAAGAAGTTAAAAATTTGAAATATGATTTTTTGTTTAAATAAATGGCAAAGAAAACTCCCCTTTAAAATTTTACGGATGATCAAGACCTTAGGATATCCCCTACGAGTTTTCAGTCATTACGTGCTAAGTAAATGGGTGGTTCAAACTTAAAGCAAGAACTTCCCCAAATGCCCAACTCGATTATTTGGTTGATCCAAGCAAGAATTTCCCCAAGTCGTCGATTTTTGCTTAAAAAAATATTTCTACCAAAACAACTTCAAAAGATCTTGTTAAAACTCTAAAAGAATAATTCACACAGTGATAGAAAGCCCTAGAAATTCAAACAAGAACTCATCAGGTCTAAAACATCAACAATGCTCAAATCCAAATATAGATGCAAATGACTAGCTATAGATCCAAACAACTAATGAATTCAACAAGCATTTAACACCAAGTAGAAATTATAAGCACATGATGATGCACATTACCATAATAAACTGGAAAGACATCGTAGTATAACCCCAAAGTCTTTACTTTTATTGCCAAGAAAAATTATAGAGTTTCAAAGCCATTACACTGTCCAAAGATCAAATGTATTACAATGAGGGGCATATGCTTCCTTAAATAGAAAAAAATGAGAACTCTAGAGACTCTTCCAAGTGAAAAACAACTAGATCCATGAAGGTGCAGAAATTTGACTTGATCTTTGCTGATTAAATGCTTGATCCATGTCAAAATAATTTCCATTGTTGATTTGCTCGAGAAAAAATTTGAATTCCTTGATGATGCCTTTTTCCTTGGTCCAATTTTTTTTTTTGACTTTTTCTCTTCGAAAAATCCCCATTCACTTAACCAATTTGGACCATAAATTCGATTTTCATTAAAAACTTGTTTTTTTTTGGGAAATTAATTTCGATTTTCTAGACCAAAAATATTTCCTTGAATTTTTGCTTGCCTGATTTGTGGAGATTCCCTTCTTGGAAAGTGCACATTCCCTTTTTTAATATTTTTCCTATGTTGCACGGGTTCTCGAACCCGCGGGTGGGGTTCTCGAACCCGTCCCGGGTTCTCGAACCTAAGTACCGGATTCTTGTACGGGTGCTTCTGAGAAAAACCCATAAGAACCGGGTTCTCCATTAAAAAAAGTTGGGTTCTTTTGTCTTGACAGGTATGAAGAACCCTGATGATGGGTACTTGGAACCCCAAAATCGGGTTCTTTGGAGTTCATTTTAGTTTTTATTTTTAAATTTTTATTTAATTTAATGGGCTTCCCCTAATATTCCAAGTAGCTAGTTTTGCATCTTTCGAAAGGAATTTGAGTACTTATGCCTTTATCCATTCGGTAAAGAGAAATAGGTTGGGCTCAAGGAAGGTAGAGAACTTAGTGTACATTCATAGCACACTTTGTCTCATATCTCAAAAAGATCTTGGTTACAAGGAGGGCCCTTTCAAGAGATGGGACCAATACACAAATGATGCTATGTGTGTGGGCGAGGAGATACAACCAGATGGCTTTATTGAACTACCTATAGTTGCTATGGATGAAAAAGAGTCTCAAGATGAGAGTGATTCCTACTTGGAGAGCATGCTAATTGAAGATCTGAGTGATGTTGATGACATGGCTTGAGGAAGCCATTGTTCACTATTAGCTATTTTTATTTTAGTATTTTAAAATTTCCTAGTTTTTGTTTGGAGATGCCTTAAGGCAAATTTTGAACGTAGAATGAAAATGGACATATATCATGATTCTTATTAATATGTAAACTCCAATTTGCACTTGACATAACACTAGAAATTTTGAAATTTCATTGTGAATGTTGAATGTTCAATGATGTGCATGTTTAAATATTTAAAGTTTAAATCATAAGTATTTTAGTTTTCTTGTTTAAAGTTTGAAAAATATACAAATTCACTTATATTATAATTATAAAATATAATATTTATATATTATATATATAAATTATAATATACCCCCGACGAACCCACGCACCCTGTTTCAGAAAATGACGTCCCCGTCCCCGTACCCATCCCTGAACCCACGCTTCCTGGCAACACAATATTTTTCACTGGGAGAGAATTTATTTTTCTCTCATTCTTATTTTCTGACCATTTTTTGTCTAATGTTTTTGCCGCTTTTTGCTAGAAAACCAATTTATTTTTTTTGTTTGGTTGACTCAAAATTAATTAATTTTCTTGCTTAGGATTTTAATTTATTTTGGCCAGAAAAATTAATTAATTGACACTAAAGGGTATTATTAAAAAAAATTCACCTTTAAATATTTCAGGCATGGTGTCTAAATATGAGGGACCATGCACCAAAATATTTTTTAATATCAAGATATTACAATTAATTCAACCCTTGAAAGGGAAAACCCCTGTTCATTATAGACTCCCAATATAATACCGAATTATGCGACTTCAATGTGATTTAGTAGACCAAGTGATTTGTAATAAAAATAATTTAGCCAATTATTCCCAAATCACTTTTACAAAGACTCGACTAGGTCACTAGGACTCACCTAAGATCTCAACAGCAAATTCCTCCCTAGCTTTGGGGTGAGGTTGGAGGAAAAAACTTTGTCGACCATCCGTGTTTAGAAACAAAGATGAATTAGTGAGATGAAAAACCTCCTAGGATGAAAACCGTCTCCAAAATAGTAGGCTTACCTAGGTTGTTACATACATATGGTCTTACTAGCATTATTTACATTAAAACCTTTGCAGAATGGGTTTACAACTCTGACAAAATGACCACTGATAATGATAAATCTAGGATGATTTGAATGCTCGAGCATGATGGAATTTCTCTGAGAAAATGTGTACTGCTCTATGGTAGTTGACACGGAGTTGTCAACATCGTCCTTGCTTAACTTGCAACCAATCATCATCAGAGTGCTAACTTGTTTGCATTCTTCCATTTGGAACCTCTTCAACTTTTCTTTGATGCACTTGGATTGACAAATAATGATGCCATCATCTTCCTGAGATATCTGGATTTCTAAGAAGAAAGTCAATTCACCACGTAAAGACATCTCAAATTCACTTTGCATATCATTTGCTAACTTCTTACTCAACCTGTTAACATTGCTTCCAAAGATGATATCATCCACATACACTTCAATGAGAATCAAGATGCCTTGTTCAACTTTTATATATAAGTTGTCGACACTTCCGTTTTTTGAATCCTTGTTTCTGCAAGTACCTGTCCAGACAGGCATACCATGCTCTAAGATCCTGCTTAAGACCATACAAAGCTTTCTTCAACCTACAAACATAATCTTTCTTGTTGATAAGCAGAAATCCTTCAGGCTGCTCTATGTAGACTTCTTCTAATTGTCCATTCAAAAAGGTTGATTTGATGTCCATTTGATACACCTTAACTTTCTCGAATAAGCATAGGCCAAGAACATCCTAATAACTTCCATCTTGGCCACTAGTGCAAATGTCTCTTCGAAATCTCTTCCTTCAAACTGCACATATTTTTTACAAACCAATCTTGCTTTGTCTTTGGTTACTTGTCAATCTTCATTCAACTTGTTCTTGAAGACCCATTTTGTGCCAATAACATTTTTGGCCCTCGGCCTTGGAACTAATTCCTTTGTGTCTTTCTTTTCAACGTGATCTAATTCTTCTTCCATGGCCTTGATCTAGTGTTCTTCATGGCTAGCTTCTTCAAAGTTGCTAGGCTCGACTGTGGATGGTAAAGCGATGGTGCCTGCTGACTGTTTTCTTGATTGGTAGTTAACTCCTTTTGTTCTTTTGCT
Source organism: Pinus taeda (assembly GCA_000404065.3). Classification (NCBI taxonomy): domain Eukaryota; kingdom Viridiplantae; phylum Streptophyta; class Pinopsida; order Pinales; family Pinaceae; genus Pinus; species Pinus taeda. Next base: position 822 of record APFE030261023.1, on the reverse strand, counting down.
TCTTTTTCCTTTACTTTTCCTTCTTGCTTTGGTTCTTCTATTTCTTGTTTCTCTGAAGATGGGCCTCCTTGCTTGTCCTTTTGTCTGCGAACTTCATCAAATGTTACATTGATGCTTTCAACTATCTTGTCGAGTCTCAAATTATAGCATTTGTATCCTTGCTTTTTTGTGAGTACCCAACAAATATGCCTTCGTCTACTCGAGAATCAAATTTTCCGATCTTCTTGTCTTCCCTCTTTATGTAACATCTACTTCTAAAGATTTTGAAAAGCTTGATCGTTGTCAGTCTCCCTTTCCATAACTCATATGGGGTCTTGTGACAGTCGCTGCTAAGCATTCCTTTGCAGTGTTGCGGGGGAGCGCCCCCCCCTCGATCCCGCTCCCAATCCGCGCTCCAAGCGATAGCGATTTGGGAGCAGGTCAGTGCGCTCCCTAAAAATATTTTCGCTCCCTGCCTTTTCTGGAGTGATTTCGGGACCTTTTTGCCTTTCTTGCAATTTTGTAGTAATGTTTGAAATGCAATTTTTTTTTTGAAAGAAACAAATCATTTTTGAGTGGGGCAGCTTAATGATCAAGTTTAGGCCCTAGTATTGATATGCTATTCATGGTAATGTTAAATTCTTAAAGTACTTTTACTTAAATTTTTAACATTACCATGAAATGACTCAGGATGTTTGAGAGTGGTTCCGGCCTCATTGGATTTCATATGGAGAAAGTAGAATTTTAGATTTCATTCAAAATCCAGCAGAGTTATCAGTTTTTCAGGATTTCATAGGATTGGGGGATTGCAATGTTTCCATTGAATTTGTCATGTATTAGGGT